>JAECWT010000269.1:0-119424 GCA_018150885.1 Drosophila tristis | reverse complement strand
TAGGTAACTCGTCGATTCACCTTCCTTATCCAGTGCTTTAACAAAATTTTTCATTAGTCCCAGCTTAATGTGTAATGGTGGTAAAATAACGTCTTCAAACTTCACGAGAGCTGCATTCTTTACATTGTATTTTTCCAAAGTATGTTCCTCCCGTTTTGGCCAGAGTTTTGTTGAATAATGCTGTTCTCTAGCTCTACTATCCCATAGGCACAGGAAGCAGCAGTGTTTTTGTGTAACCACCTTGCAATCCCGTTAACATGGCTACAACCTTCAAGTCACACGCGACCTTCCACTGGTGTTCTTTATATTTTATGTTTACAAACAACTTAGCCATTGTTTGATATGTTTCCTTCATATTAACAGCATGGGCGATAAGAACAGACGGCTTTTGGTTTCCATTATGTAGCAAAACAGCCTTTTAAACTTTCCTTACTGCTGTCAACAAATAACCTGCAGTCTTTTGGGTCGTACGCTTCACCAAGTTGCTTGAAGAGTCCGAAAATGTCGTGGCAAACGCACATGTCATCCTTCGTCATATAAAATTGTGCGTGAACCAAATGAAGCGTCCGGAAATGAGTTATTTTGACACCTTCCTTCACTAAACGGGCATCCTTTAAAAAAGATCCAAGCAGCTCGGATTTATTTTTAGGAAGATCCAGGATCCTCACCAAATCGTTCAATTGTTCCTGTGAAATAGGATTGCAAAATTTCCATTCTCCTGAATAGTTATTTCTTGAATCCGTTGTTCCATTCGACGAGGAAGATACCTCTCCTTTTTGGCGTTTTAGGGGCGGTATTTCCTCGGAAGGAGCAGGAAGGGTAAAGCCGAAGCCAGATTGTTTCGGGTAAACTATTTTCAAGTGTTTCCCAATTCCAGTTTTCTTTACTGAACAAAAGAAACATTCGGCGCCGTGAATATCTGTTTTTTTCCACATCATTGGACTACCAAAGTTAAATTGTTTTCTGAAAAAAATTGTAAGAAAAAATAATGTTTAGAATTTTGGGAAAAGTTAATAGTTTTGTGGATTAGAGTTACTTACTTTTCGTCGTAATCATATGCTGTTAAATTCAATCTACACATTTGACATATATAGCTTGGTGCCCACTTTTCAACAAAACTTTCGGGTTTGATTTTAAAGTTTTCTTCATACTGTTTTTGGAGAGTTTCGGTAAAAGCGATTTTTATTTCGTTGATCATCATGTACTTACCACATATGTAGCAAAATGAGTCTGCTTGGAAAGCACATGCAAATGATCGGCCAGAGGTATCCATGGCAATTGATTTGAATTAATTTTTAGATGTTTTGGTAAACACACGATCGCATTCTGAGGGAAGTCAGAACTACACTAAGGCACAGCGTTATATATCCATGACTATGATTAGGTAGACGCGACGAGATCCAAATTTTGTGGACCTGCACTTGTGAGAATATAAAGGATACATTTGACCTGAATAGGTATTCTACCTCAGGTCACGAAAAAAGTAACTGTCAACAACATTTAATACCAAAGGAACGCGAACAGGTACCAAATGTACAACCCTTTTTCGTTTGCTTTGTTCCCAATTGGCAGTTGGGCCCGCCGCCTTCAAAAAGGTATTTTTGGTGCATTTTTTCCATATTTTAGGTTTGGTGAACGAATTTTAGCTCCAAAGTCTCTCCATAGATTTTAATTTTAAACGACGCCAAATTAACGCACCTATACACAAAAAATAGAGGACACAAGATATATTTTTCGACTTTTCCTGAGTTTTTAAAGTCAAAATTTCGTAAAAAATACCGCACAAAAATCATCATTTTTGCATTTCAATGCTTTATATTTCCCAGACGGTAAGCTGTAATCACAAAGTGTTTGGGCTTAACTTCTAGCTGTTTTAATTATCTTTTCAAAATAGCAAAGTTCTTTACAACCAGACGTAAGATACTAAAGTTATGTGAAAAAACTATCGCTACCTCTGAAAAAAAGCTTAAAAAAAATACCAGAGTTAAAAAAATTCTTCAAAAAAAGTTCTGCCATAGAAAAAAAAAAATATCATCAAACCATTTCTAAGCCCCAAATCTTTAATAAAAAGTTGGTTTTGTTCCTTGAGGAAAAATCGTGTTGACTAGTGTTATCAATTAATTGAGTGAAAACATGGCTCCAACTCGCTTTAGCTTTTCTTTCTTACTCAGTTTCCATGCGCCATATCGCAAAAAGCGTTTTTCGAAACTGACATTTGTCTTATAATATCAAATAAATTAACGTGTTGCACGTAGTTGCAGTGTGTTTTAACACAGAATATTCAAAAAAGACTGGTTTCATAAATAAAACGAGAAGGAACGTGTGAGTCGCTTCTGGGGACGCGACTCTACTTATACCCGTACTCAGTCAGTAAATAAATTTTTGAGATATTATTTTTTAGAATTTTAGAATAAAAAAATTTTTCATTTTACATTTTTTTGCTACATCTGTTATCTACATCTACATCTACAATGTATATTTTACATCTAACATGTAGATTATGCATGTACCATTTAGAGTCTACATCTCCTCCTCTAGGGGTTGCTCGCGCACTGAACGCGGCAGAGTGTGCGAGCGAGAGAGAGAATGAGTTGTGTGTCTCTGGCTGAAAGAGGCGGGGGAACCAAGAGAAAATTATTTCTTCATTCTGGCTATAATTATGATCCGATCTAGTTCAAATTCGGCAATCTGGTAGATATGGGCAGTTTCTACGATACTGCGTTTTTAGTTTTATCGTATCTTTAAAAATGTGCCTGCCACAGATTTTCGTCCTTTGTGGGGGCGGAAGGGGGCGGGGCGAAATTTTGAAATACACTTGTAGCAATGTGATATCACATGAGTCTTGAAACCAAATTTGGTTGCCCTAGCTCTTATAGTCTCTGAGATCCAGGCGCTCAACAAGACGGACAGACGGACAGTCGGACAGACGGACAGACGGACGGACAGACGGACATGGCTATATCGACTCGGCTATTGATGCTGATCAAGAATATATATACTTTATGGGGTCGGAAACGTTTCCTTCTCTGCGTTGCACACATCCAATTTTACCACAAATCTAATATACCCCTTAACTCTTTTTTGAGTACGGGTATAAAAAGATTGAAGGCGGAAGGGGACGGATGTCAAAAGATCTATTCCATGCAAGTGTCGGGTATGATATTAATAGCACACTAGAGGAAATGTTAAGTTCTACAACGATTTAACACTAATACATGTAAGCAAAGGACCAACACATATATTTTTTTTATTGAATACTTACTAACTATGATCAAAATGGATGGTAATTTTAATACAATTCACAAAACATTAATATTTATTTTGCTTTTTACAAAAAGCCATAAAAAGGCTCTAAAATTTACTTAGGTATGGACATAAAAGTTTTTTGCGATTCAACCGCGTGCAGGTACTGGACTATCGAAACGAAAATATATAAATATAGCAATAAATATCAGTGGGATGTTTACTTTCCAAAAAGTAAAAAAATTAACAAGATTCGTCATTTTAATTTTTGATTTATTGCCTGCCAGATAGGCAGAATCGACCACTGTGAGACGGTTGTAATTGAGCTTCGTTAGGTCAGGCTCGAGAATTCACTGATGAGGGCCTCCCAACAGCAGATGAGCAGGCGTCAACACATCCAAGTCCTCAGGATTTTCTGAAAGCGAGAGCAAAGGGCGAGAATTAACAATTTCCGCGATCTGGCAGATCAAGGTGCGGAGCTCGTCGAAGCTAAGGATGGATGGCCCAACTGAGCGGTACAGGTGAGACTTCACGGCCGCTTCCCACAATCCGCCAAAGTGCGGAGAGCGCGGGGGGGATGAAATGCGAGTCGATGGTGTCAGCCAAGCAGGATTCATGGACTTCCTTCATGAGGTCGCTCAGGAAAGGGCTTCTTCAGCTCGAAAGGCTCATTCTTAGCGCCAACGAAATTTGTCACATTGTCCGACCAAATATGACTTGGCCCTCTGTAAAAATTCGAAACTATTTTGTTTAATGCCTTTACTTAGGCTTGAGACGCGGGGATTAGTATTACAGACCAGAGCTGTGGGCGGCGATAAAGGGCGATCAAAATAATAAACCGTGCGAAACGAAGTTCAATTTACGAGTGCTTTATTCCCACGCATCGCTTGTCGGCTATGCTGCGGGCGTGTAGTTACATGTTGCTTGGATTTACAGTGGCGGGACTTCATGCCGTAACCTTACGAACTACATTAAATTTCATACATAACTTCATTGACTTATTATTATTATTTATTATTATTATGGTGTAACGACATTCCGGCCGCCTTGAACGACCGCACGTCGGGCTTCAACTTATCGGCAAAAGTGCCAGCTTATGGATTGGGCGTCTAATCACGCCCCCTCCTGTTCGCACCTCGGCTACCCTGACCTTGCCGTCTGCTCCCACGACGACGCTGGTGACCCTGCCGGTGATCCACTGCTGCGGCGGCGTATGGTCGTTGTGGACCACCACCATGGCGCCGACCTCGATGTTGGCCTCTGGGGTTTGCCATTTGCTGCGTCCCTGCAGGTTGTGGACGTAGTCCTTCGACCAAGCCTGCCAGAACCGTCGTTTGAGCTCGGAGAGTAGTTGCCACCTCTTGGTAAAGGTGGTACCGCTGCTCCGTCCGTCTGGCTCGCACCCTTGCGGCAGCGAACGAAGGGGCTGGCCGATCAAAAAGTGGCCTGGCGTAAGCACCTCTCCGTCGTTTGGATCCGTGCTGGCTGGAGTGAGCGGCCTGGAGTTCATGATGGCCTCGGCCTCGGCCAACACGGTCCTCACCTCGCTCTCGGTGAGCGCGGCGTCCGCGACCTGCCGCACGATCAGGAGCTTTGCCGACTTGACGGCCGCCTCCCATAAACCGCCGAAGTGCGGTGCTCGCGGGGGGATGAACTTCCACTCCATCCCTTGCTCCGCCGCGAACGTCATCAGGCTGGACTGCTGCTCCTCGAACGCTTCCTGAAGCCTCTGCAGCTCGTTCCGGGCTCCGACGAAATTTGTCCCGTTGTCGGAATACATCCTCAGCGGAACGCCACGTCTTGCGATGAAGCTTTTTAGAGATAAAAGAAAACAATTAGTCGACAGGTCTGGGACAAGCTCTAAATGGACGGCCTTCGAAGCGAAACACACAAATACCGCGATGTACATTTTGAGCGGCTGACGACCTCGAATCCGAAGCGAGACGTTGATGGGACCACAAAAGTCTACCCCGCAAATCAGGAATGGACGACCTTCCCTAAACCTGTCTGCTGGAAGATTCCCCATAATCTGACCCATCAATTTAGGTTTGTATCGAAAACAGTGGATGCATCTCCTCACTATGCGAGTGCATTCTCGACGTGCATTTACTAGCCAAATCTCTTGTCTCAGCAAACTTACTAATGTCTTTGCATTGGCGTGACAATTTTTAAAATGCAGGTTCCTTAAATAGAGTTCGACGAATTGACTCTTGGCGGGAAGTAGAACCGGAAACTTAGCCTCTATTGGCACTGGAGCATGCAACAGCCTTCCTCCGACCCTGATAAGTGTAAACGATCGCCCCTCCTCTGATCTTTTTGGATAAAAGGGGCCATCATCTGCAGGCTCGGTTGCAGCGTATGCCCTTTCTTCAGCTTCTTAAACTCTTCAGAGAAGACGCTTCGCTGAACCAGCTCCATCAATTTTAGAGACGATTGCTGCAACTCCTTTGCAGTTAGCTCCCTGTAACGTTCCTTGTTCTTGCCGATATTAGCAAATCGGTATACATACGCAAAAACTCGAACTAATTTGGGGTACGACGAAAAACGAGAAAATATTTCATTTGAAAACGAGTTCGCAACGCCAATTAGAACCTGGGCGGACCGTTTCGCCTCGGAGTTCTTCACATCATCTGGGATGTTAAAATGCGGGTTCTCTGGCCAACAATGCTCAGGCTCACATAAAAATTTCGGACCTTCTAGCCATATGGACTCCAGGAGCTCAGGCACTTCGCATCCGCGAGACGCCAAGTCCGCTGGATTCGACAGCGATGGGACATGACGCCACGTAATGCCCTGACATAGCTCCTGAATCATGGCTACTCTATTTGAGACAAATACTGCAAGTGACGACGGTTGGGTTTTAATCCAATGTAGCGTTATTTCTGAATCCGTCCAGAAAAATACGCTCTCGATTCGACACTTTTCCAAAACTTGCTTTACGTAGGCCCAAAATTGCGCCAATAACGCTGCGGCGCACAATTCGAGCCTCGGGATGGTCTTTGTTTTTAGGGGAGCTACTCTTGCTTTCCCAGCGATCAATCGAACGTACGTTTGACCTTCGAAAAGCGCTCGCACATAAATGCAGCACCCATACGCTTGACTAGACGCGTCCGCGAAGCCATGCACTTGAATCGACGAGCACCCACTAGCCATAACGTACCGAGGCACGGCTATTTTGTCAAGACCACACAAGTTTAGCTTTAGCCTCTCCCAGCTTGTATGCAGTGACATTGGGATGGCTTCATCCCAATCCAGCTGAAGCTGCCACAGCTTCTGGAGGAAAATTTTCGCTGTTATGCTGATTGGACTAAGTAGCCCAAGCGGATCAAACAGTCGAGCACTAATTGACAGAATGGTGCGCTTAGTCGGATTCAAGTTTGTGAAGCTATCTTCCAAGTGATACCGGAACGTATCTGTTCTTGGACTCCACCTCATCCCCAATGTTTTGGTCGAATCGGCATCATTGAATGATAGGGATTTCTCCTCATTGTTTCCATCCATTAGTTCTGGATGGTTCGAAAACCATTTCGAAAGCTGAAACCCTCCGGAGCCAAGAATCTCAGACACCTGATCGCAAATCGACTTCAGCGTGTCTACGTCATCGGCTCCTGTCAGCATGTCGTCTACATAAAAATCACTGCAGATCACCTCAGAACCCTTCTTGTGGGTGTCTCTGTGGCGTACACCGAGCTCGTGCAAACAACGAATGGCAAGGAAAGGTGCTGCGGAAGTACCATAGGTAACTGTGTTCAACCGAAAAATTTGCAATTGATCGGTGGGATGTTCTCGCCACACGATGAGTTGGAAATTCCGGTCTTTTACGGCCACATCCACTTGCCTATACATTTTCGAAACGTCTGCCGTTAAAGCATACCGATTCACCCGAAATCGAACGAGTGATAAAAATAATTCCCTCTGAATAGTAGGTCCCACCATAAGTAAATCGTTTAATGACCACCCAGTTGTGGTCTTGCTCGACGCGTCAAAAACGACTCGAAGCTTGGTGGAACTGCTATCAGGCCTCAGGACGCACTGGTGTGGTATAAAATAATGTGGTCCTGGCGGAATCGCGTTGTCTGTCGGAGACATATGGCCGAGCTCGATATATTCTTTCATGAAACTGAGATACATGTCTCTCAGCTCACTCTCTCTTAACGTTCGTCGCTCTAACGATAAGAAACGACGTTTTGCGACCTCGAAGGACGACCCCAACGATACTGGGTCTGTCTTAAAAGGCAACGGTATTTGAAACCTTCCGGTCGGTAAATTGCAGACATTGGCTTTGAAAAACTCTTCGCATGCCAGCTGCTCTGCCGAATTTGTTTGAGCATGTTTTTCTTCTGGCGTTGCATCTATCTCCCACAGTCTTTCGACCATTTGAGACAGAGAGTCTTCTTCCGGTGAGTAGGTTGCGACGCAGCAAGCGGCTTCTCCAGTCAGAAGCTTGCTACACCGACCTGAAGCTACCCAACCTAAAAGGGTCTTTTGCAACAATGGTGCCCCTTCACCCAGTTTTATTTGGCCTGTGCACAACAGATCGAAGAACGAGTCTGCTCCAATCAGCATATCTACCCTTTGAGGTCGATGGAATGCTGGATCTGCCAACTCCACATTCGCAGGAATTTTCCACTGCTTAATGGGCAGACTTCTGTCAGGCTGCTGATTGGTAATGCTGCTAAGAACCCAGAAATCTGCTACGAAACTATGGTTATTTAACCTGGAGTATATTGTCGTCGAGACTTCACTCCTCGACACCGAGCTTGACTTGCCTACAGATGTCACTGTCAGGCAACGGTTGACCCTTGCCAACCTTAGCGATTGCGCTAGACTTTCTGTCATGAAATTGACCTGTGAACCCGAATCCAACAACACTCTTGCTAAGTGAACTTGGCCAAATCTGTCCCGAACTCTTACCACTGCTGTGGCAAGGATGACATGCTCGGGCTCACTGGATGCCTGCTTCACCTGCGCAGGATGGGACGATGCTTGTACTCTTATTGCCTGACTTTCTGAATCTGCGCTCTGAGCTGCGTATCTATGCAAGAGGGTGTGATGCCTCTGTGAACAAACTCTGCACTTAGAGGATGTGCACTGAGATACCCTATGTCCAGATTGGAGGCAATTAATGCATAATTGCTTGCCTTTTGCGAACTCGAAACGCTCCAAGACGGGTATTGCCCCAAATCCCTGGCAGTTTCCGATCGAGTGGTTGGCGCCGCAATATACACACTTGGGGTCGATCGACTTTTCGGCCCTCGCGCAAGAAAATGACGATCTGCTGGTTTTCTTGCTGGTCGATGGCATGTCAAACTTTGGTTTGCCTCTCGCTTTGGATGACTCCTCTGCTGAAAGGTGTTGGTACCGGCGGTTCAACATTTTTGCACAATCCGACCAGCAAGGGAGCTCATCGTAGTTCAGCTGCTCCTCATACTTTGTTTTTGTGTATGGGTCCACCTTGGATAACACCAGATGTATTATCATGGCGTTAGCAACCTCTCGCTCGTCTCCTAACGATAAAAGCGACTCCAGAATGGCTGACACTGTATCTATAGTTGATCGCAATGCAGACGCTGACGGCTTGGTTACGGCAGGAATGTCAAACAAAAGGGCAAGTGTCCCTCCCTCTTCAAACTTTCTAACGCCTTTGGATAGTTGGCATCTGACATTTGGAACGCCTTAACGGTTCCCAAGGCTTCATCGGACAAGCACGATATGAGATGGTTGAACTTCTCTATATTGGACAACGACGGGTCGGAATCTACCAAACTTTCAAACAGACTAATAAACTGTTTGTAATCCGCATGCTTGCCGCTGAACTTCGGCAACTTCAATTTTGGCAAATTGGAGTGGTGGTGTGTGGGTGCTGAATTCATGTATGGTTGAGGGGATCTGTTGGTCGCTGCCGACATGTACAGAGCCTTTGTGATCACACACGTTTCTTCCAACGCCGCCCTATCTGAATTATCTGGGTCTAGTACATCGATCTCGGACTGCAGGGCCATTGCTTTTTCAATATAGGAGTTCAATATTTCCAAACGACATTGGATTTGTAATGGATCCAGCGAAATTGAACCCTCCTCAAATGCTATCCTCATTCGATTTATATCTTCGCTTATTTTCTCCAACCTCACATACAATTTTGTGAGCTTCGTGCTTCCACACATTCCGCTCCCAGTTGCCTTCTCTTCATCATGATCTTTAGACATGTTGATTAAATTACCAACGTTGGCTGTTCCTAACTTCTAAACTTCAAACTTGCTAAGCGAAGGCGACGATAACCTGAGGAAATGCACTGCGTTCAATAAGAACAATGTTTGACAGTACGGCAAAAGTATTCAAGTACCCACGTATAAACGTATTAGGTTCGATGCGACAACGACTGCAACAGTTAGAACAGACAAAAACGCAACAAACGCAACCGAGCTCTGTCACGGCGAACCAAACTCGACCCACGTTCGATCCCCTACGAAACGGACGTCTGGAGTTCCAATGCGCGCAACGCTAAGCTAAGCGTACGCAACCAACACCAAGTTTGGCTCGACACACTGAGCTCGAACCAAGTTCGAACCAATAAGCAAACGCAATTCTAATGCGCGCAACGCACTCGACTCCCAAATTAGAACAGCGTTCGACCCGAAAACTAGTTGGCGAACGATGTTTAATTGAGTGGCGCAATATAAGAGCGGATGATCAGCTCTCTGGCGCATACGACAAGCTCGGCGACACCAGCTAGAAAATTAGATGTCAAAGCGCACACAAATACCTAAATTAGAACAGCGTTCGACCCAAAACGAAGTGGCGAACGATGTTTCAATTGATTGGCACAATATAAGAGCGGATGATCAGCTCTCGTCACAAACGACAAGCTGGGCGACACCAGTTAGAGAGTTGGATAACCACGAAGCTGCGGGAGCAAAGTTACGACGAGGGTACTGCACGAACGTAAACTTAAGAGAACCGTATGCTGTACATTAAAGAGCGCGAAAATTAGTTTACCGCTGCAAGGGTCAATGTTTTCTCAGCGAACGAAACGAAATGCGAAATAATGCTACCAAATGCGAAATGAGCGGTAAACTATGTCGCTGGCACCTTCTAATACTCTTCCCGAACTACCCAGCTATCACGAATAGTTAAACGGTAGGTGAATGTACATATGTACAATACTGTTCAATGCCAAGCCAATAGGTATTAAACGCTATTATTTTCAGCCGCTATTGCTTTGGCATTGTTACCTGGTCGTCGGATGAATCCACTTCCCTGGGCGTTGGCAACTCAATGTCCATGTTCTGCTTCGGTTGTAGGTGTGGATGGCGGTCTCCAATGTGGTCTTCCGTGGATTCCGTGATCTTCCTTCTGGATTGTCGATTGTTGGCTCGGCGGTTTTTTCGCGGCTTTAACTCGCGAACAGCGTTCTGGTCGAACAACGATTAATTTAAAACGAAACTAATCCCAAGGTCCCTGTTCGGGCGCCATGTAGAAATTCGAAACTATTTTTTTGTGTTTAATGCCTTTACTTAGGCTTGAGACGCGGGGAATTAGTAGTACAGACCAGAGCTGTGGGCGGCGATAAAGGGCGATCAAAATATAAACCGTGCGAAACGAAGTTCAATTTACGAGTGCTTTATTCCCACGCATCGCTTGTCGGCTATGCTGCGGGCGTATAGTTACATGTTGCTTAGATTTACAGTGGCGGGACTTCATGCCGTAACCTTACGAACTACATTAAATTTCATATCATTATTTATTATTATTATGGTGTAACGACACCTTCCTCGAGTGGACGTAAAACGTTTCAATGCGCCCAGGAACGATGCGGTGGTCAGATCTTTGACAAGCTCCATGTGTATGGCCGTAGATGTGAAGCAAATAAAACACGCTTAAGCACTTGATGAAAACTCAAGGGGAAATAGCTTATCATTGCAGATGTTACGGGATGCCCCTTGGGCAAAATAAGGGTGCTGAGCATTAAACGGGAGCGATGAGTTGCCCAGACGACCTCCAACTCGAAGTAAACCTGACGGATCGATGAACGGAGATAGCGAACTGATGGAGCTAGATTTCCTGACTTGCCCATTGCGTCTAATCTCCTTTAGGTCCGACCACAAACTTGCCAGCTGAACGTGTCGAACAAGAAGATGCGTTCCTTGCTGTATGTCAGAAACCGTGAGTCCAGGATGCCTAAGACGATTAACGAATTTATGCATGTAGGCGAATGTGCGCTGCATGCAAAGAAAGAATTAGCAAATTTGCATCCGGACGTGAGATCGGCATGTGGAGACGCGATCAGGAATACACGCTTGCGAAGCTCAATGGTCAGGTTTCAGAAACGGCAGATACAGGCCACTCATCCTTAGAACCGAGGGGCCGTGAAACCACAGCTCTGACTGGATGAGGTGGCTGGGAAGCGAGCCTCTGGAGAGGATATCAGCGGGATTCAACAATGTGGGAACATAGCGCCATTCCATGCCTTGCGTCAACTCCTGAATTGTTGCCACTCGATTTGCCACGAAAACCTGGAATTTGGCTGGCTCATCCCGAATCCAAGATAACGCCGTAGACGAATCCGACCAGCAGTAAAACTGACCTGGGAAAATTCCCGTCTCCTTTAAGTTCCGCATAACCTTCGCAGCCAAAATGGGCTCCACTCAATTCCAGCTTTGGAATCGACAATGATTTTAGTGGCGCCACTCGAGACTTTGAGCACAAAACATTGCTCGACGACTCCCCTTGCCTGGACACGACATATATGCAAGCACCATATGCTTCCATGCTGGCATCACAAAATGCATGAACCTCTAAAATTGTGCTGGAATAATGGACAACGCGAGAGATGCTTGCCAAACTGCATCTCTGGTCAATCCAAGTTGAGTGCAGCGCTGTCGGTAGGCTTTCATCCCAGTCCAAATGTTCTCTCCAAAGCTGCTGAAGAAAGATCTTGCACTTCACAATAACAGGATTAATCAATCCAAGAGGGTCGTAGAAACGCGCAATAGTTGACAAAACCGACCGCTTGGAGGGCTTTGAATTCGTGTCCAGCGCGGACAAGGCAAACAGCAGCTGATCTGACGCAGGGTACCAAGCTAAACCAAGAGTTTTGGTAATGCCGCTTCCATCATGAAACCGCAGAAAGTTCTCCACGTCGTCCTCTGGAATTCCATCATGCACCTCCTGGTTACTCGAGCACCATTTTCTAAGCTTAAAGTTACCGCAAGACAGCAGACTTGAAGTTTGGCGCATCTTTTCCTTGACCTCTGCGACCGAGTTGCCGCCAGAGATGAGATCATCAACATAGAACTCCTGTTGCAGAGCAGCTGAGCCAAGAGGGTAGGATTACCTCGTCAATGCCAGCTGGTGCATTGCGCGGACCGCTAAAAACGATGCAGCCCTCGTACCATATTTGACGGTGTCTAATGTGTAGATCTGAACCTCGGACTGGATGGAATCTCGCCATAGTATGCACTGGAGAAAATTGTCGGGTGGAGATACCTTTACGCAGCGGTACATTTTACAAATGTCACCAGTGAGAGCGACGGGATATGTGCGGAACCGGATCAGTATGTTAAACAATGCTGGCTGAATAACGGATATGTCTGGCATCATCACATCATTTAAGGAGCATCCAGTTGATGTAGCTGCAGAGCCATCGAAAACGACACGGAGTTTTGTCGTGGTACTATCCTCCTTTAAAACGCAGTGATGAGGCAGAAAATACTTGCAGAGGCTACGTGAGTCAGGCTGGACTTTGGACATATGCTTTAAATCAGTATACTCTTTCATAAAAGCTGAGTAACGCTCCTTGAGCGCGGGATTACGATCCAGTTTTCGCTCCAAGCTGAGAAATCGTCGATACGCCTGAGTATAGGACTCTCCCAAGCGATCAGCATCATGCTTTAAAATTCATGCATCTTGAATTTTGGTTCCACACAACAATCCCAAATGGATGAATGTGTAGCAACATATAAATACAATGCCGAAGGGGACCTGGTACAGAAAACTCAGCTGCGCCCCTTTCGTTATATGAACTGGCACATCTATATACTGTATGGTTAGTGCTTCGGCTCTGTGTGGAAGAGGGATTCGGGTCGGGAGCCAGGCCATTCGGGTCGGGAGCTGGGCCGTTCGGAATGTATGACTCATGGCGGGTAGCGAAAGCAAGCTGAGCATTGCAAATGTATGTGTGTAAGCAGACACGACAAAATATTTATCAATTCTTATTTTCCGAAACCGTATGTCGAGCATCAAGAAAAAAAAAAAAAAAATCGACCAATTCAGGGCCGGATCAACCTCTACCGGGCCCTGGGCAACCATCAATCTGGGGCCCTCCCTTTTTTCACGGCAGTTCCGTCTTTTTTCATTTTAAATAAAAACTTGTAAATTTAAATTTTGTTTGATTAACTTGTATGTTTATCAGTGGCTATTATATTTTGTATCCATTATTTTGAGTTTTGTTTTTTCAACAAATTTTTCTGTTAGCCCTAGGGGGGGCCCTAGGCAACTGCTAATCTAGCCCTGGACCGATTCCCGTCGTCAGACGTATAGTCTTTGGTAACAGACAATGTATGTTATGATAAATAATTGATTTAAGTTTAAAAATCTACATAGTTATATACTTATACCAATTCTTTGCATATATGTATCAATATATATAAAAAGAAAGAAATATATATAGAAAGTTATCGGAAAAAAGGAATTTACTGACAAAGTTGCAAAGTCAGATTATTTTATTTTATTTTGTTTGTTTGTGTATAGTATTAGTCAGTTTTATGCTTTTTGTGGGGTTTCTTTGTACCTCTTTATTTTCCGTGTGGTTCTGTGGTTTCTTTGTTTGTGTTCCGTGTTTTACCGCTTATTTCACAGGCAAAAACAAAACCATTGATTCTGGATGGGAAAAAAACGGGGCGTCAGCACACAATCATACATATTTGCTTGCATTTTAGTTTTACGAAATTTTTTTGATTTATTTGAAATTATGAAATTCTGCTACAACAAAATCCTTGACAAAATACACACACACGCGACACTGTTTTGTACTGAAATACGACTAACGAACACTAAAAAAATACTCGAAGGCATCGGAGCTACGGAAATACGGGAAAATGTTCAAAAAGCGTTCGAAACAATTGAAAGCATGCGCAACACAGACCACAAGCCGTTGTATCCACCAACATTGTGGCACCAACGGAAGCCCGACATCAAGGAGGGAGACACCTCGTTCTCGTGGCCGAGGACAACATGCCTCCACAGGAGTGGCTCCTCGGGAGAGTCATCGCCACGCACGCCGGGGAGGACGGCATGGTCAGGGTCGTGGACGTTAGGAGAACGAAGGGGGCGTTTTTCGGCGGTCCATCCACAAGTTGGCGCAGCTACCATGTTGTTGAACCCGCGCAGGCCTTCAACGGGGCCGGTGTTTCGTCATGTCGTCGTCTTAGTCAATGTTTTATGTTAAGATTATTTTTGAATTCTTGAAGTCAAGTGTAAGTAGGTTAGGGCAAGGCGGGAGCGCAATAAAACCTCATTCTTTCGCTCAAGGCGAATTCGCCCCGCTTTGCCAGCGTAAGTTAGTTAGGCATAGAACGAATTGTAATGAATTTTAGAATATAATCGTTGAAATTGAATTCGATCGAGCGCACCAAGAAGGGGAAAAGTATCCTTGGCTGGACACACTCAGTCATCTCGTCAGCAGAATTAGCTCAAGGACAGGCTGGTCCTGGGACTATCTGGGCTGTTGCTTCCGAAACTTGGAACTTGCTTTACCACTTGGAGCTGGATATGGCGAGCAGAGGTGTTAAATTCAGGCAAACATCCATTAATCACGAACCCGCATTTAAATAAAACTTTACGCCACCCAAGTATTTCGGTATTTCGCATTTAGAAAACTATTCTAAATTTTCAGATGTCCTTTATTAATAGCTCCATAAAGCTTGCAGCCAAAACATTTTATTATGCTCGTGCACTTTGATCTATGAACCTTCATAGCACTGCCATCTTGAAATTTGGTTCCACACAACAATCCCAAATGGATGAATGTGTAGCAACATATAAACACAATGTTATATATATGTTCGTTATATGAACTGGCACATCTATATACTGTATGGCATTGCAAATGCATGGTGTATAAGCAGACACGACAAAATATTTATCAATTCTTATTTTCCGAAACCGTATGTCGAGCATCAAGAAAAAATCGAAAATCGAACCAATTCAGGGCCGGATCAACCCTCTACCGGGCCCCTGGGCAACCATCAATCTGGGGCCCTCCTTTTTCACGGCAGTTCCGTCTTTTTATACCCGTACTGAAAAAAAGTTAAGGGGTATATTGGTTGTGGTAAAAGTGGATGTGTGCAACGCAGAGAGGAAACGTTTCCGACCCCAAAAAATATATATATTCTTGAGTCAGTAGCGCGTCAATATCAGTCGATATAGCCATGTCCGTCTGTCCGTCCGTCTGTCCTGTCCGTCTGTCCGTCTTGTTGGGCGCCTGGATCTCAGGAAAAGAAGTAGTAAGGCAACAAATTTGTTTTAAATTTCATGTGATATCACACTGCTACACAGTGTATTTCAAAATTTCGCCCCGCCCCCTTCCGCCCCACAAAGGACGAAAATCTGTGGGAGCACATTTTTTAAAGATACGATAAAACTAAAAACGCAGTATCGTAGAAAATGCCCATATCTGCAGATTGCCGAATTTGAACTAGATCGGATCATAATTATAGCCAGAATGAAGAAATTAATTTTCTGTTGGTTCCCCGCCTCTTTCAGCCAGAGACACAACTCATTTCTCTCTCTCGCTCGCACTCTGCCGCGTTCAGTGCGCGAGCAACCCCTAGAGGAGGAATTGTAGACTCTAAATGGTACATGCATAATCTACATATTAGATGTAAAATATACATTGTAGATGTAGATAACAGATGTAGCAAAAAAATGTAAAATGTAAAATTTTTTTTTATTCTAAAATTCTAAAAATAATATCTCAAAAATGTATTTACTGACTGAGTACGGGTATAAGTAGAGTCAGCGTCCCCAGAAGCGACTCACACGATCCTTCTCGTTTTATTTATAAAACCAGTCTTTTTGAATATTCTGTGTTAAAACACACTGCAACTACGTGCAACACGTTAATTTATTTGATATTATAGGACAAATGTCAGTTTCGAAAAACGCGCTTCTTGCGATATGGCGCATGGAAACTGAGTAAGGAAGAAAGGCTAAAGCGAGTTGGAGCCATGTTTTCACTCAATTAATTGATAATTGATAAAAACGAACTCAAAGAAAATGATTGTTACCGAATAAAAAAAAATTTGAGTAATTTTGCTTCAGAGTGAAGTGTACCGCAGAAATTTAAAAATACTTAAAACAACAAAGAAAATTTTTTATTTTTTGACCTTTACCTTTTTGTACTAATATAAAAAAGTGTTTGTAAAACATTTTAAAATATTTTAAAATACAAAAAAAATATTTTTTTAAAAATTTATTTTAAAAGTTTTAAGTTAAAATAAGAATTACAAATTTATTTAAATACTCCCGCTGATTTATATTCCAAAATACAAAAATATTTTTAAAAATATTACTCATTTATTTTTGGTTATTAATTACACTACTCGACAAAATCGAACTTTTTTTTCCCTCAAGGATCCAAACCGACTTTTCTGATAGATATGGGGATTTTTAAAATTTTTTAAAGAATTATGGTTTTTTTTCTATGGTAGAACTTTTTTGAAGAATTTTGGAAGTCTGGTATTTTTTTTAGCTTTTTTTAGAGGTAGCGATAGTTTTTTTCACATAACTTTAGTATCTTACGTCTGGTTGTAAAGAACTTTGCTATTTTAAAACAGCTAGAAGTTAAGCCCAAACACTTTGTGATTACAGCTTACCGTCTGGGAAATATAAAAGCATTGAAATGCAAAAATAATGATTTTTGTGCGGTATTTTTTACGAAATTTTTACTTTAAAAACTCAGGAAAGTCGAAAAAAAAAATATCTTGTGGAATCTGGAAGACAGCCAGAAAACTTAAATTATTTTATGAACAGTAACAAGCAGTAAAAAATAAAAAAAGTTTGTATATCCTTAGAATTGACTAAAAAGTCTAAAAATTACTGATTGTTGTATGGGTTAGGGAATGAAATTCTATATCTCAGGAATTTCTACTTTGGTTTCATTGAAATATGAATAGGTAGAAGCGACAAACGTCTAATTTGTGTAAAAATAAAGGTCAACATTTGACCTGAACAGGTACCCATACCTCAGATTGGGCACAACGAAAGAAAGATCCAATTTTTGTGGACCTGCACTTGTGAGAATATAAAGGAAACATTTGACCTGAATAGGTATTCTACCTCAGGTCACGAAAAAGTAACTGTCAACAACATTTAATACCAAAGGAACGCGAACAGGTACCAAATGTACAACCCTTTTTCGTTTGCTTTCTTCCCAATTGTGCATTAGGGCCCGCCGCCTTCAAAAAGGTATTTTTGGTGCATTTTTCCATATTTTAGGTTTGGTTAACGAATTTAGGCTCCAAAGAAAGTCTCCATAGATTTTAATTTTAAACGACGCCAAATTAACGCACCTATACACAAAAAATAGAGGACACAAGATATATTTTTCGACTTTTCCTGAGTTTTTAAAGTCAAAATTTCGTAAAAAAATACCGCACAAAATCATCATTTTTGCATTTCAATGCTTTATATTTCCCAGACGGTAAGCTGTAATCACAAAGTGTTTGGGCTTAAGCTTTTTAATTATCTTTTCAAAATAGCAAAGTTCTTTACAACCAGACGTTTGTAAGATACTAAAGTTATGTAAAAAAACTATCGCTTACCTCTGAAAAAAAGCTTTAAAAAATACCAGATTTAAAAAATTCTTCAAAAAAAAGTTCTGCCATAGAAAAACAAAAATATCATCAAACCATTCCAAGCCCCAAATCTTTAATAAAAAGTTGGTTTGTTTCCTTGAGGAAAAATCGTGTTGACTAAGTGTAATCTTCCTCCAATGCGTTGGCCACTGGCTTAGAGTGGTCGACGTCGTCAAAGACAAG
The DNA here is from genome assembly GCA_018150885.1 of Drosophila tristis. NCBI lineage: Eukaryota > Metazoa > Arthropoda > Insecta > Diptera > Drosophilidae > Drosophila > Drosophila tristis. The sequence goes on along the minus strand of JAECWT010000269.1, from coordinate 101,143 downwards.
GATGGAGTATGCCGCGTGGCTGATTTGAAGACGGCTTCAGGAACCATCAGGAGGGCCGTTACTCGGCTGTGTTTGCTGCCCTTGAGGAAGTTGAAAGGCGCAGCTTCGAGAAGGGGGGAGGTATATTCGGGCCAGCGGCTACTTAAGCGTATACGATAATATGAAAAGTAGCTGTAACTAGGTGTATAAGAGTATTCGAAACCTAAGATTATGAATGTCCCCAGCGTTCGGCAGTGCTGCTGCGCTCTCCCCTGTTAAAGGGCGCTCTGCACCTGCCGCTTCGGCTTTTTGGTTGATCGGCCGCGTGGCTCAATTAATTCTATGCTAATCTCTCGCCGTATGCATAGGTTGCATACTGAAACCCCCTTGTGAACATTTATCTGGTTGGGCAAAAGAGCGAGCAATTGGCTGCAGCTAGCCGCCGGTATAAATAAACACTATAACGTTGATAAATCAAACTCTTTAACTTATTTTTGGATAATATAGGTGCAAAAGCTGGCTCAAACACACTACTTGATACAAATTATGTTTTCCAGAAAAATACAGCCAGCAGTCATGAAATTCCCTCAATACTTCGCATTAACAAACACATTTCCAATTCAAAAGCTCAAGTTGTCCTGGTGAACTCACTCATTATTTACATTTTCGTAGTATATTTAATTTGAATATCCTTTATTTAAGGTTGCATTTGAAAATAATCGAGTAAATATCGCATAGAAACGTGCGAGTCTTCAACATCATCCATGTGCAGCAACATGATTAGCTTGTGCAAGAATCTGAATCACATTCACAACCGTTGCAATGTTATTTATATTAATTTCAATTATAAATGTGATCAAATTTTGACCGCACGCAATTGTGAGCATCAGCAGTTTTTCATGGATGGTTGATGGTATCAGTGTGAATCGGTTTTTCACATCTTTGAAAAATTCCCACCATAGATGACTGCCTAGAGAAACTGGAGGGCAATCGTTTTTTCAGTATATTGGACTTAAAAAGTGGATTTCATCAAGTTAAGGTTGCCAAAGATTCCGTTAACTACACGGCATTTGTGACACCAAATGGTCAGTACGAGTACGTGAAGATGCCTTTCGGATTAAAAATAGCACCCGCCTGTTTTAGACGGTTCACAGATTTTGTACTTCAGCCGTTGATTAAGGAAGGCAATATTGCGGTTTATATGGATGATATTGCAATCGGCACCAAAACATTTGAAGAGCATTTAATTTTATTAGGACGAGTCTTAAGAAGGCTGACGGAATTCCGACTGGAACTAAAACTAAAGAAATGTCAGTTCTGCGCCACAGAGATAGACTTTTTGGGGTTCAGAATTAGCAAAAAGGAAGAAGGCCTAATAAAGAGCATATAGTAGCAATTAAGCACCTCCCGGTTCCAAAGACTGTGTCCGAAGTCGAAAAGTGCTTGGGACTCTTTTCATATTTAAGACGGTTTATTCCGGCGTTTGCAACAATAGTTAAGCCAATTAAGAACATGACAAGACCAGCTGTTACGTTTGAGTTTACAAAAGAATGCCATAAAGTATTTCAGGATCTATGTTCTAGATTGTCTTCAAAGCCAATTATTGCATTATATAATACAGATAAAGAGACCGAATTACATTGCGACGCAAGTATTCATGGTTACGGTGATATTTTATTACAGAAACAATTCTTATTTTCCGAAACCGTATGTCGAGCATCAAGAAAAAAAAACCAAAATCGACCAATTCTAGGCCGGATCAACCCTCTACCGGGCCCCATTTTTTCACGGCAGTTCCTTCTTTTTTCATTTGAAATAAAAACTTATAAATTTAATGTTTGTTTGATTAATTTGTATGTTTATCAGTGGCTATTATATTTTTTATTCATTATTTGGAGTTTTGTTTTTTCAACAAATTTTAGCCCTAGGCGGGCTCTAGGCAACTGCTAATCCGGCCCTGGACCTATTCCCGTAGTCAGACTTCATATTTTGTTGTCGCTCGCATTTGCTCCTCGTGCAACATCTTTGTATTGTATAGTCTTTGATTCGACCACTAACCATACAGTATATTCGTAAGAGAGTACTCACTTCAGTACCTTGCTTTTACTGAACAGGTATTTTGCAGTGCAGATTACAAACTAGTACAGCTATCGACTGTTATCCCACTAAAATCCGGTGGTGCCGCAAAGTTCTGGAGGGAAAACTGTGGAAAATCATATTTTGTAAAAGCTTCTAGGAGAATTCCGACATGGGAAACGCACTATCTACTAGGCGCAGCGATGGCCCCCAAAATATTCAGAATCTTTCGGTTTCCCTGAACAACAACACTCAACCGTTCTCAATCTTAGCGGTTTGCTTTGCTCCCCAGGCGGGATCTCAAAATATTCGCTGTACGTTTGAGCCGTCTCAACCCCAAGGAAGGGACTAATTGTTCTGCTTTTCAGTTAATCCTTCGCAAGTTGTCTTGAACCCTGGGACCCCTGGAGAACCAGCCCCGGCACCAATAGTTCTCAATGACATACCTCTTCCGGCAGCAAATATACTGAATGACATGCCTTCTCCGGACGGACCAAACCTCCCAGTAGCACCGACGGCTTCCAACGGCATTGCATCTAATAGTCGTCACCGTAACCATGCAAGCGGCAATACTCCGACTACAGTTCTTGCTACATCAGATGACGACGACAGCGGCCCGTGGAGTCCTAAGCGCATGCGCACCGCCGGAAACGAGTCCTTGGACGATGTCTACATGTGCCCTGTTTGTCGAAGTGGCGTACGCCACCTAGAGCCAGAACAAGCCGTCCAGTTCGTGATCGACGGGCTAAAGGATGATTCCGCTGACATTGCTATATTATGCGAGTGCTGCGTCGTAGAGACATGATCTGGAAAGACTCAAAGAAACTCAAAAATACTTTCACTGGGGAGAAAAACATTGCTTACCTAGGTTTTCCCAGTAAAAATTGAAGAAAATTTTTTTTTTTTGTTCAGGCCGTTCTGTGCTTTGTGAAAAGTAAAGTGAAAATGTCGACGACATGCATTTTGACAGCTCAAGTGAGAAAAATAGTGTTTCCACTTTCCTGTGGGAAAGCCATAATAGCCTGTGCACACTGAGTACATCCCGGGGGACCGGTCACAACACCGATTTGCGAAAAAGAATTTATTCTAAATGAAAAAAAACTAAACTTTTTGTTGTTTTTTTCCATTGTGTACTTCATTGGGCGCGTTCTACAGGACAACTGGATCAGCAATCAGTGATATATTTCTTATGATAGTTCAGGGATGCAAAATTCATGCATCTGATATTTAGATGCATCGTACGCTCCATTTGTCCCGTGTATGAAGGATTGCTTTTGAATAGCTGACGTATTGACTACAGCTTTTAGACATTAGACTTAGCTAATTTTGCTGCATAGAGAGGGATAGCATGAGAGATCAAATGGAACATTATTGCTGGTAGCCGTCTCTAGACACTTCTAATGGCCTTCAAGAACAACTGAGGCACTACTTGATACAAATTATGTTTTCCAGAAAAATACAAGCCAGCACGCCAGCAAAATTGAATGCACAAAGTAAAACAGTCAATTAATCGCTGCTCCCAGGTCAACTAGCAAGCCAGCTTGGCGCATATATTTCTCTCGCTCTGACTGCAGTCCATAAGGCCATAAGACCATAAGGCCATCTCTATTTTTCCAGCTAGTCAGTCAGCAAAGTCCAATGTCTTATATCTATTAGAATATGCATTAAGTGGCGAAGAAAAAGAAATAAACAAATCCAAATTAATAAAAAAAAAATCATGAAATTCCCTCAATACTTCGCATTTACAAACACATATTCCAATTCAAAAGCTCAAGTTGTCCTGGTGAACTCACTCATTATTTACATTTTCGTGGTATATTTAATTTGAATATCCTTTATTAAAGGTTGCTTTTGAAAATAATCGAGTAAATATCGCATAGAAACGTGCGAGTCTTCAACATCATCCATGTGCAGCAACATGATTAGCTTGTGCAAGAAATGTTTTGCTGCTGAATCACATTCACAACCGTTGCAATGTTATTTATATTAATTTCAATTATAAATGTGATTAAATTTTGACCGTATCAGTGTGAATCGGTTTTTCACATCTTTGAAAAATTCCCACCATAGATGACTGCCTAGAGAAACTGTAGGGCAATCGTTTTTTCAGTATATTGGACTTAAAAGTGGATTTCATCAAGTTAAGGTTGCCAAAGATTCCGTTAAGTACACGGCATTTGTGACACCAAATGGTCAGTACGAGTACGTGAAGATGCCGTTCGGATTAAAAATAGATTTTGTAATTCAGCCGTTGATTAAGGAAGGCAATATTGCGGTTTATATGGATGATATTGCAATCGGCACCAAAACATTTGAAGAGCATTTAATTTTATTAGGACGAGTCTTAAGAAGGCTGACGGAATTCCGACTGGAACTAAAACTAAAGAAATGTCAGTTCTGCGCCACAGAGATAGACTTTTTGGGGTTCAGAATTAGCAAAAAGGAAAGAAGGCCTAATGAAGAGCATATAGTAGCAATTAAGCACCTCCCGGTTCCAAAGACTGTGTCCGAAGTCGATAAGTGCTTGGGATTCTTTTCATATTTTTTTTTGGAGGGGTGGATGTTGGTCGTTCCACAGTTCTGATTCCCAAATAAATAAAAGGCGGGGGCGTCAACTATAATTCGGGTGTATTTGGCGTGCAGCAAAGCTGAGGGCTGGTTGTAGATAGGCGCGTAGGTGTCGGGGGCTGTTCTCTCCCGCTCGGCCTACGGCTGGCGCCCGTGGTGGGGGGCGGGTGGGTCGCGTCCACGCCGCGCGAGACGAAGGGCATGGGAGAGCGCGCGAGATAACAGAGCGCTGTTAACCGCGCTGCTGCCCTAAACATCCTCCCCCCCCTTGCAGGACTGCAACATCACCTCCTATGGCTGCGTACAGGCTGGACACAATCCATCCGAAAAACGGTGCTTTGGGCCACTGGAAGGCCGTCTCCTCGAGCAAGGAACCCGGGTTGGATCACCTTCTGGTAGACATCCGCTCCCAATACTAGAGACCGTGGCCGGGCGATGGAAATGCTCATTGGCAAGGCTGATGTCGTTGAACCTGACCCCGAGTCGCCTCGCTCAAGGGTCGCAGCGGCGTACGGACGCGTAAGCGGGGCGCCAGTTTGAGGACCACGTCCAATTGGACATCGCCGGTCCTGGCGCGGATAATAGCCGTGGCCACCTTCTCCCGCTCCGATGCGCGTGCTGGGCAACTTTAAGTCGGCGGCTAAGAAAGCGTCAATGCAGCTCACAGGCGTGCATGGGTCGATGAGCGCCGTTGTCTCGTGGGTTTTCGTTCTCGTGTCCAAGACCACTCGGGCTGTCGGGAGGCAGTTGGTGCTTCGGTGCTGGAGCAGCGTATCGACCGATGGAGCCGGATGACCCACGATGGGTCGGCGATCGGCTCGGGACACTGGAGCTGGAGACGAACCTGGGGTCACGGCTGACGACTCCGAGCGGGCTGGCCGCCGGGAGGGCCCCGGCTTGGGGCGTCTTGCGGGAACCCGTTGGCGGCGATCGGCTCGGGACACCGGCGCTGGAGACGGACCTGGAGTCGCGGCCGACGACTTTGAGCGGGCTGGCCGCCGGGAGGGCCCCGGCTTGGGGCGTCTTTCCGGAGAACGGGGCCGGCGAGCGGCTCGGGACACCGGAGCTGGAGACGGAGCTGGAGACGGAGCTGGAGACGGAGCTGGCGACTCCGAGCGGGCTGGGCGCTGGGACGGTCGCATGTGGAGCAGCGTGTGATGGTCCTTGTGGCACACCTTGCACCGGCCACCACTGCGGCAATCGCCAGAGTGCTGATGAGCCAGGCAGTTCCGGCAGTATTTGTTTACCAGCACGGCTCAGGCCTCTTCGCCACGCTCAGCTTGAGGAAGCTACGGCAGTCTCGTAGTGGATGGCTTCCGGAGCAGACTCGGCAGCGGTAGGTAGCTTGTACTCGGGAGCGTCTGCTCCCTGAGGTGTGATTGGCACGGGGTTGTGGAGCCATCAGGATCTGGATGCAAAATGAACTGTGTTAATGTGTGTGTTTGTGTGTGTGTTTTGGTATGCATACGGTACATAAACCGTCTACAAATTTGTCGTCGCAACTAGAACTTGAACCAGTTGGACTGCGGAGAAAATGAGGGTCTGAAGACACAGCGACAGCCTCTGTTGATTGCAGTTGTAGAGAATGAGTGAACAGGCAGTGATGGTACTGTTTCTGATACTGATTTTATTCAACAAACTTAATTTCTATTTATAGGTAACAAAAGGTACAGAAAGTGCTGAGTCTAGTAAGAATATGGTAAAAGGGAATGGGAATTAATATTGAATTAATTTGGATTTAATATGATATTGTGTTATTGGGCAATTGTGATAGTCAGCAATTCCACCAGTGTTTTTGCCCTCTGACGGGCGATCGCATCGTTGGCAGAAATTGCTGCAGAAGCGGTTATTGTTGACTCAGCTACAATGCTTTGTCGTTTGTTATTGTGTCTCCCGTTACATGGGTCGACCTGACTTATTCGATAAGTGTATATTATGTAATATTAATTACTGCATAAATATGCGACTAAACATTCTCCCGGCCGTTGAACTGGTGTTCAACCATCGCCCAAGTCGACTGAAAAGCGGCGTGGAATGGGGATCGGGGGTGATGATCCGCGTGGCTCTGCTTGGTTGATTGTTGACGGCCTTGGGTTCCATGATTGATACTTCTTCCGGAGAATGAACGCAATAATCAATAGCATTGATATTGCTAGGGCAGCATAAGTAGCGATTTGATGATGCTGCACTGTGTTGAGATGGTGTGGCAGCCTTTGTTGATTGATTGCCACTAGTTGCAGGCGTAAATCTTCCAATTCTTGAAGATAGTCTGATGTCTGGTTCTCCAATTGTACAGTTTCTGGCGAAGGGGGTGTCGTTGAGTAGTTTAAAGCAGCGTCGAAATTCTTCTGGAGTGAATCCCATGAATTGATCTCGGTGAGTGTTTACAGTGATGATGGTTGTTTTGAGATTGAACAAGCTCCAACTTGTTGAATCCCAGACCGGAATCGGCATGATACTGAAAACTTCGAGCTGAACTGTTGAAACTAACGGTAGTGTCACCTTGAAAATGACGTGTGTGGCAGTCAGTGTTCCTTCAGCTCGCATGAGCCTGTATAATTGTATCACATTTTGTGTTGTGACAGGCAGAATTTGATCAGCTGGCAAGTGATCCCGGATTTGGTCTAGTTGCTCTCTTAATTGCTCAGGAGATACTAACGTTGGGCTTATTATCCGATGGTGAATGCCGATTAGTACATCAGATATGTCAGACTGCATACGTTGAAGACTCGTTGTCAGCAGAGTTAGTTGTGCTGTGAGCACTAGGTATGACTGAAGTAGATGAGCGCCGCGATATGTTCCTCTTTCTCGGCTGAGGGTTGCCACTTGTTGTTCTAATACCTTTTGGCGGTTGTCCATGGCTGACTTATCCTTCCTGATCACGTTCATTGTGGAGTCGACAATTGACGTTTGATTTCGTAGTAGATGTAGCAGAAAGTCTTCGTTGGTTTGTACCCTTTCGATTACTTTGGCCATTTTCTCAGCATATGTAGAGTCAAGTACACCGAATAGCTGGTGTGCCACGTTTCCTACTATATCCAGCGGTGATCTGCGTTGTCGAGAGGCCTTCATTAGCATATTTCCTGTTTGTAGTTCTTTGTACAAATGTTGAAAGTGTTGAAATATGGAGTTGCACGCTGGAACATTTTTTAGTTCAGGGCACATGTGTCCTAGTTCGGACATTCCGGCTGACATGACTTGCATATCCTTCCAATATGGATCCAAGTCGTAGTATACAATCATGGTCCATTCGGAAGTGGTCATTCTTGAGGTTCCAAGTTTCTCATAGAATATTCCAGGCTTGTTTGCAAATTGCGTCACATTTATTGATTGTGAAAATGCTAATGGCAGCATGAGAAGTAACACTAACAATGTGGATGTTAGTGTAGGTAATGATAACCTTTTTCGCTGTGTTGTTGTAGGTGCTCTATTAGTTTTGTAGCAGAAGCGAAACATGTACGCTACAATACGTTGTAGTTTGTTGAACGAGTTGCTATGTCTGCATGTGTATAACTCTTCTCCGAGAGAGCTAGATGCGATTGGCAAGCTGACATGCTTAGCCTTTCTCTCGAGATTGCTGGGCTTAATGATGGGTGGTTTTGTCCATTTATCTCCTGATCCGTGCAAGAATAATGGTCCGTATAGCCATAGCCTATGATCCCTTAGCTTGCTTGCTAGGATTCCTCTTGAAAGGACATCTGCTGCGTTGTTGGCTGATGACACATGACGCCATTGTAATTGGTTAGTCAATGCCTGGATTTTGGCGATTCGATTTGCCACGAAGGTGTGGTATGTGGACGCCGATGCGTTAATCCAGGACAGTACAACGGTGGAATCAGTCCAGAAGCTTCCTGGTACTGTGTCAAGGTTCATATGGAGATCCCTTCTAACTCGATTGGTGAGTTCGGCACCTAACACTGCAGCGCACAGTTCTAGACGTGGTAGAGATTGTTTGGCGGTGGGTGCTACTCGAGACTTTGAGCATAATAGTCGTACAGAGACTTGATTGTTTTTGTAGGTGGCTCGTACGTACACTGCCGCACCATAGGCTCGTTCTGATGCGTCTACAAAGGTATGTAGATCCTGGGTGACTAGCACTTTTCCATCATATACGTGCCGGGGAATCTCCATTGAGTTTAATGATTGTAGGTCCTCCCGGTACTCCATCCATTCGTTTTGGAGTTGTAATGGTAGTTCATCGTCCCAATCGAGTTTAATCTCCCACAGCTGTTGCATAAATATTTTTGCCTTGACTATCACTGGGGCAAAGAGACCCAGTGGGTCAAAGATTTGGGCCAATTCTGAGCACACGACCCTTTTGGTGATGCGTGTTGCATGGCTTTTTGTGGTTCGTCCTCGCAGGTGGTCTTGTTTTGGCATCCAAATGAGACCCAGCGTTTTAACGCTGTATTGCTCTAATGTTTCACCTAGTTTGACGTCGTTGACAATGTCCTCTTTAGGGATTCCTTGCAAGAGCTGGTCGTTGTTGGAGCACCATTTCCGAAGTTTAAGGCCGCACGGTAGCAATATTTTATTAAGTTCTTTTTGAACTTGTATCGCTTCCTGAATGGTATCCGCGCCAGTGAGACAGTCGTCCACATAGAAATCGTTCTTCAATGCAGCAGATCCAATAGGTAATCTGTTTTGGCTCCGAGTTGCCAAATGATCCAAACATTTTGTTGCTAGGAATGGAGCAGATGTGGTTCCATATGTAACTGTTTTTAAGCGATAGTACCTGATATCTTCAGATGGATTGTTTCTCCAGACTATCATCTGATGAAATTGATCCTCGGGATTTATCCACACTTGTCGGTACATTTTCTCGATGTCCGCTGTGAATACGTACTTATGTATACGAAAACGTAGTAGAATGGACATAAGTTCACTCTGAACTGTGGGTCCGGCATGCAGAATGTCGTTTAGAGACTTTCCACTTGTTGATTTACATGATGCATCAAACACGACCCGTAACTTTGTGCTGGTGCTCTCAGGTTTGAGTACACAGTGGTGTGGTATGAAATAGTGTCTCTCCGGCACCTGAGTTGCTGGGACCATCTTCATGTGTCCAAGTCCTTCATATTCAGTCATGAATTCCACATAGCCTTTCCAGGTGTCTGGTGAAATCCGTCGCTCTAATGCCAGGAATCTTTTCGTTGCAGTTTCCAAAGACCCCCCAGGGCTGAAGAGTGTTCGGAAAATGGGAGTTTTACTATCAACCTGCCATCCGACGCGGTCGGCGCCTCACAGTTCTTAAGGGTTGGCCACGTTCCTGACTAATTGTGGCAAAAACAAATTGAGTGTTTTGGAAGCAGATAAGAGAATAATGGTCTTCAGTCTTCAGAATTCAAGAGGAGGGGTGTGTGTCCGCGGAATGCGGGCATAGCACCAACAAAGTTGGAAATAATGTGTTGCAAACAAACAACAGTTATGAGAAACGGATGCATATTTGAGAAATAATAATGCTACGTTGTGATGTCCAGGTCAAGGAAAAACTCTTAGAAAAGGAAAGGGTTTTGTCCGACGACTCCACTCCAGTTAGTGTGCGAGACTATGTTGGTCATACGGCCAAGGCCAGTAGTTCCACACGAAGCCAATCCGCGATAGCGCGATCAACCGCCAATTGCTAACTCCAACAAAACTACTACGGATATTTGGAAGTTCGAACAAGAATTTGCCAAAAAACCAACCATGTGAAACCCTGAAATGGGAAGATCAAGAACACAAAACAAGCAAAAATCCAAAGACCCCCCAGGGCTGAAGAGTGTTCGGAAAATGGGAGTTTTACTATCAACCTGCCATCCGACGCTGTTTGTAAGTTCTCTATAAAGTGAGCTTCGCAATGTGCTTCGATGGGCGTGCGTGGTTTTTTTTCCGTCTCTAAGTTGTCCAGAGTCCAGAATTTTTCCATTAGCTCGTTGAGTCCAATTGCACAAATGGATGCTGAGTTGTGTGCAGACCTGATTTTTCCTGCCACAATCCATCCCAATTTTGTATTTTGCAGCAACGGGCCTCCTGAATTTGGCTGTTTTTGGTCTGGGAGTAGTAGCGAATAATAGTGCTCTGCTCCGATAAGCATGTCGATCTTTCCCGGTTTATAGAAATCCGGATCTGCCAGTGGGCAATTGGTTGGTATGTTCAAGTTTATTTCATCGAGTGCCTGCGCTGGTTGATCAGCAATTATCTGAGGTAGTACGAATGCTTCAATTCTTTGCGTCAATCCGCCGTGAAGGGATTTTATTAGAACATTTACTCGTGCTCTGCTGGTCTTTGACTGACCTCCAATTCCTTCGATGCGTAATGTTGTATCATTTATTTTTACTGACAACATTGATGCCATTCGCTCAGAGATCAGGTTGATCTGTGATCCTGAATCCAGCAGGGCTCTGAATTGGCTCTCTGTCCATTGTTTGCTTCTACTGCTACTTTTTCTGTGGCTAACAGGTTGTAGTTATTGTTACTTGCTGCGCCAACCGTCGGAGCTCTTGGTTACAGAACCAAGAAGTACAGACTTACGGCCGATGGTATGTCCAAGTGGAGCAGTGTATTGTGTTTTTTGTCGCACTTGAAACATGTCCGACCTGGACATGCATTTGTTTTGTGGTTTGTTTTAAAACAGTTGACACACAATTTCTGCTTTTGGACCCAGTTTAGTCGTTCTGATGGTGATTTGGAGCGAAACTCATCGCATCCGTATAGCCAATGGCTTGCCTTCTTGCAGAATGAGCAGAGAGGCGTCTTCGATTTTCCAGTGTTTACGGTTGCACATGTTGTGCCTTTTGGCTCTTTCCTTGACATTTGTGTCTTTTTGCCTGTTCCTAGAACTCGAACTCTTTGTTCTAGGAACTGACGCATTGTGTCCAAGGGCTGTATTTCCTTGGAGCTTCCCAAAGATTGCTCGTACAAGGCTCTGTTAGTGACATCCAGCTTATTTTTGATGACGGCAATCAATATTGGATCCCATGTGGATATATTGATGCCCAATCCCTTTAGGGATGCCAGGGATTCGATAGTTGTAACGTACAACTCTTTTAATGACTTGGAGTCGTCATTAACTGTATTATAATTTAGGAAGCGGTTCAATACCGTGCTAGCGACGTCTCTGGGATTGTTGTATGTATCAATCAGAATTTCCCAGGCGCTCAGATAGTTTTCTTCCTTTAGATCGATATGTCGGATCAATCTTTCTGCCTCTCCTGTTACGGTTGTTTTCAGATACCACATCTTCCGAACTGTGGGCATGTTTGTTTCATGTATCATACATGAAAACAGGTCATAGAACTGGGACCATTTCAGTATGTCCCCATCAAACTTGGGAATGTTGATGCGTGGAAGCTGTACGTCATTATTGTTTGATGTGGCTGGTTTTGACAATGCTATTTGTACATCTTTTTCCAGGGTCAGGTAGGCTTCCATGTTGTATCCTCCTTCTTCTGGGTTGTCATATTCCTCGTGGATAGTAAAATGGACTTCTTGTGCTTGAGTCCATAGTGATTTTATCAAATCACTTGATGTTCGTCCTCCCGCCTCTGAGAATTGTCTCAGAGTACGTTTTATGGACTCTACTATTGCCTTTTGTCGGCGACATAGTGACGGCAATTTGCTGTAAGCATCCGTGAATTGCTGGCTCCGATCATTTGATTGTGGTTCAACATTTTACCCACATGAGCACTTGATGCCTGATTTAGCTTGTCCATGCTTTCAGTAAAGATCGCAACGTATGTTTTGAGTGTTTTACGTAAGTCTTCACGAAATTTGGTGTAATGATCGGTTTTGTATCCCTTTGATATTTTGGTGTCGATTTCGTTAAATCGATTCCATGCATCCTCGAGAGCCGCCTTTTTTGTTTGGAAGTACGTTATATTTTGTTTCCTTTCTGGAGAGTCTTTTTGAAGTTCCTGATTATCTTCGAAATTTCATCTCCAATTTCTTGCTGCTCATTTAATGCCTCTGTGGCGGCAGCGTGTTCCTCCTTGTGGGAATCCATTTCGCCTCTTACTTATACTTTGACCCGTTGGGAGTATTTTATTCGCTTTGCAGCTGGATACGCTCCTAATCGTTGATCTTGATGGCTGATGATCTGAAAGTGACAGATCTGCCAATTTGTTCTACTTATTGGTAGGAGATTCTACCGTAAGTATGTCTGCAGGTTTTCCTGCGTCGGGGTCACCAAATGTTAATGTGTGTGTTTGTGTGTGTGTTTTGGTATGCATACGGTACATAAACCGTCTACAAATTTGTCGTCGCAACTAGAACTTGAACCAGTTGGACTGCGGAGAAAATGAGGGTCTGAAGACACAGCGACAGCCTCTGTTGATTGCAGTTGTAGAGAATGAGTGAACAGGCAGTGATGGTACTGTTTCTGATACTGATTTTATTCAACAAACTTAATTTCTATTTATAGGTAACAAAAGGTACAGAAAGTGCTGAGTCTAGTAAGAATATGGTAAAAGGGAATGGGAATTAATATTGAATTAATTTGGATTTAATATGATATTGTGTTATTGGGCAATTGTGATAGTCAGCAATTCCACCAGTGTTTTTGCCCTCTGACGGGCGATCGCATCGTTGGCAGAAATTGCTGCAGAAGCGGTTATTGTTGACTCAGCTACAATGCTTTGTCGTTTGTTATTGTGTCTCCGTTACATGGGTCGACCTGACTTATTCGATAAGTGTATATTATGTAATATTAATTACTGCATAAATATGCGACTAAACAAACTGTTTCGGAAAGGAAGAATCGGAGAAGCATTAGTAACGTGCTAGGTGACAGGCACTTCTCTAAGTACTGTTGGAAGAACAAACGAGGGTTTTTGGAGGCGAAAAGAAACTTGGATGGAATAGTAGACACGGAGAGGGCATTACTAAACGGGCTAGGCACAGGACGCCTTCCGTTATTGTTGTACGGGACGAGGGAGTTCCCCGGAAGGAGAACGACTTTTGCGACACCGCGGGCAGTGAGAATGTCTACCACCCGAACCCTGTTATCGGCGCCGGGATACACGGACTGTACTCTCCCGAGTCGCCAGTCGTTAGAAGGCAGGTTATCTTATTTCACGATAACCATATCGCCGATCTGAAGATTGGGCATATCCGTCTGCCGCTTGTTGCGCTTGTGGAGTTCCTTGAGGTACTCATCCTTCCACCTCTGGCAGAACTGCTGGTTGAGGGCCTTCAAATGCTGCCACCGATTAATGATCGACTGGAGGTTCTCTTTAATTTCCGTGCTCTGCGGTCGCCATTAACGGTCCTCCGATAAGGAAGTGCCCTGGGGTGAGGGCCAGCAACTCTGTCGGACTTTCGGACATAGGTGGAGTGGCCTGCAATTTGGGCATGCTTCAATCTTAGCGAGCAGCGTCGAGAGCTCCTCAAAGGTATATTTCCGGGTGGACGTGGCTTTGTAGAAGAGCGTTTTAAAACTCTTTACGCCGGCTTCCCAAAGGCCCCATATGTGGAGCTCTGGCGGGATGAAACGCCATGCAACCCGTTGATGGCTGTATGCCTCAGTCACCGAATCCTGGAACGCCTCTAGAAAGTCCCGAGAAAGTACAGTTGCTGCTCCCACGAAAGTTTTTCCATTGTCGGAATGGATACGCTGCGGACAACCTCGTCTAGCGACGAAGCGAGCGAAAGCTGCTAGAAACTTCTCGGTGGTCAGGTCGGACGTAGCCTCCAAGTGAATGGCCTTCGTGGAAAAACATACAAATACGCACACATAACCCTTGGTGATCAGGCACGCTCTCCCGGTATAGTTCCTTATGTCGAAAGGACCTGCATAGTCAATACCGGTATGGGTAAACGGTCTGGAGAAATAAGTTCGGTCTGTCGGGAGATCACCCATCAGTTGGGTCTGTAGCTTCTTCTTGTGGATGATGCAGACCTTGCAGGAGTTCACCACGCCCTTCATCAGGTTCCGGATTCTCGGGATCCAATATTTGCAGCGAATGAGGCGCGTCATCAGTTGATTGCCGCCATGGAGAGTGATCCTGTGCGTGAAGTGAGCGAGCAGGCGAGACAGGCGGCAACTATAGGACAGGATGATTGGATGGCGCTCATCATACTTCAGATCTTGTGAAGCTGTGATCCGGCCACAGGCTCTCATGATCCCCTGTCGGTCTAGAAAGGGGTTCAGATTCAAAATAGAGCTTGAACTTGGCACGGGACGTTTACCACTCAGGCAGTGAGATTCTTGGGGGAAGTCCCGGCGCTGAGCCTCTAGGATAAGAGTTCGCTCCGCTTCGTTAATTTCCCCACTAGTGAGGTGGTCCCTACATGCGAGTGCTACTTTCCGGCAACACTGAATAAAACGTAGAACATATGCCCGCACTCGAAGAGCCTTCTCAAGCTGGGAGAATCGCTCCAGGAAATCTTCGGGTGGGCTGGAAACGAGATGGACCTTCACGGCCCGCTGCTCTAGGGTTTGAACTGGAGTTTCGGCGGCTTGGGCTGGCCATTGATCACGTGGAGATTGCAACCACGCTGGTCCATGCCACCAGAGTTGGCTACCCACCAGTTCTGGTAAAGCTACGCCTCGACTGGCTAAGTCAGCGGGGTTATGTTCGGAACGAACATGAGCCCAATGACTGGTTTCGGTAGTCTGAGCTATTTTCGTCACTCGATTGGCCACAAAGGTAGTCCAATGGCAAGCGGGCTTGCTCAACCAGGCCAGTACAATAGTGGAATCGGTCCAGTAGTAGCATTGATGACTTCCCGTCGGCATGCTTGGCAGGATAGCCGTCGCCATTTCGGAAAGGAGCACTGCACCGCACAGCTCTAGTCGAGGAAGCGAAACGGTTTTCACGGGAGCGACTCGTGTTTTCGCCGACAGTAGATGCACCGTGATATGCTGGTCACACTCGACGCGCACGTAGAGCGCTGCACCGTACGCCTTTTTCGGAGGCATCGCAGAAACCGTGATGTTCGATCTTTACCGATGGCTGGTAACATACCCATCTTGGAATCTTGATCTCGGGTAGTGATGCGTAACTTTGCAGAAAGTCCAGCCAGCGTTGGTACAACGAACTTGGAAGAGGTTCGTCCCATCCCAAATCTTGCAACCAGATCTCCTGCATAAAAATCTTGGACCGGACGATGAATGGGGCTAGCCACCCCGCGGGGTCAAACAGCTTCGCAATTTGGGAAAGAACTTCTCGCTTGGTGTAGGATAACTCAAGCGTGAACACGGGAGAAACAAAGAAGAACTCGTCTGACGCCGCCTTCCAGCGAACTCCGAGGGTCTTTGCCGTGTTCTCGGCATCGATTTCCAGAAAATCGGTGTGCAGGAGGTGGTCACGGAAGCTCGTCCAAAATCTCCTTTTGGTTGGACGTCCATTTGAGCAGTGGAAAACCTGCAGAGCTGAGGGCGGCCTGCAATTCGTGGATAGCCAGCTGAGCTTCCTTGATGGAGTCTGCCCCGGCTAGGACGTCGTCGACGTACATGAAATGCCGTACAATGTGGCTTGCCTTTGGAAATCGCGACTGGATGTCGTCGGCAAGCTGTTGCAGTACCCGGATGGCTAGAAACGGAGCGCAATTGACACCAAAGGTCACGGTTTTCAGCTCATAATCCCGAATCTCACCCTCCTGGTTTCGAAATAATATTCGCTGGAAGGGTGTGCACGTTGGATGTACCCAAATTTGGCGGTACAGCTTTGTAATGTCGGCGTTGAAGACGTATCGGAAGTAGCGCCACTTCAGGATTTGGAGGGTTAAATCGGATTGGAGGACCGGACCAGCATGAAGAAGATCATTCAAGCTCGTGCCGTTCGCAGAAGGGCTGGACGCGTTGAATACCACGCGGACTTTCGTGGTAGTGCTCTCCGGCTTGATTACCGCATGGTGCGGAAGATAATAATTGGCGGACTCGTTAGTGGACGGAACCTCTGTCATATGATCGAGATCTAAGTATTCCTGGATCACAGAGTTATACTGTTCTTGAAATGGAACGTTTCTCTTTAGCCGATTCTCATTTCGGAGAAACTGAGCTAGGGCAATGGACCTTGAATGCCCCAGGCCTGATCCACAATGATCGGGGTCACGAAACGGCAGTGTTACCATCGCACTTTCCACTTGACGTTCTTGACGTGGTTCGCAGAAAATTTCTTTCGCAATAGGAGTCCGACTCTCCTGCTACCTTGATAGGTAGATCCTCCACCTCCCAAACTTTGGGAGAAGTTTGTCCAATGGAGCATCGCGGACGTGGGAAATTTGGGTGGGAGAAAGATGCAATCTGGTCTGGAACGGCACTTGGCACTGGACCGGTAAGCACCCATCCAAAGATGGTTTGCTGTCCGAGGAGGGAACCACAGATGTCGGTCTGTGAGCCGCTTAACAGTATGGACGGAAGGATGTCGGCTCCGATCAGAACGTCTATGTTTGAGCTCTCATAAAATTTAGGGTCTGCTAAAGGCAGGTTTGGCAAGTCTCGCAACGCGCTCTGCGGGATCGGATATGAAGGGAGATTGCCGGCTATGTCGGGCGGACGTAGGCCGTGGCGTTTAACTGTACGCTCGGCGTCATCAGGAAGCGAATGGACAAATCACAGAGCTTCTTGGATTGAGCTGAGTTAGACTGGGCCTGAAACCTGGGCCTGAATAAGGCGGAATGGCAACTGGAGGATATTAAAGAGACGTTCCATAATGAACGTCGCCTCGGAGCCCGAGTCGATCAGAGCGGGGCCGGAATTTGTCCCCGGTGGCAGATGTTGATTATTGCCGTACCGAGAAGCACCGCTCTTGTTCCCGAAGCAAAATAGTTCTGAACGTTGGGCGGAGCGACGGAAGAAGCGGGATCCTCCGCTGTTGTGGAAGTCAGCTCGCTGGGAGCTGGAGTCCCCGATTGGCAGGAGCGTGTGGTGGCGGGCTCCACAAGTGAAGCAACTGTGGGCGCTTTGGCATTCACGGAGCTGATGACCTCTAGCGAAACAGTTCAAGCACAGCTGCCATTTAAGCAGCGTGCCTCCACAGTCATTTGTAGGAAGTGCGGACACAGTCGGATCGGATGGTTCTCTTTGGAACAGAGATCACACGTTCTTCTCTTCGGACTCACTTGTGTCTGGAAGGAGTGAAACTTCCTTGGCACTGGACTACCATGAGACCGGAACGGATTGGAGTTGCTTCGCGGAGGGATTCATTCAGGGAACCTTTGGACGATGGTGGGGTCGGATTGCCTTTGGGAGCCGATCCCTATCCTCTCAAATAGGCGCTGAGTGAGGAAGGCATCGATTTCCGTCCATGGAAGCACCTCCTTCTTGTCTGTGACGGACGCTTCCTCCGAAACCATCGACTATGGCCTTCGGATCGCCACTTGTCTTCGCGGTGAGATGGTACAACTTCTCTACCGGAGACAGCCTAGAATTATTTATATAAATTGCAGTAAATAAATCTCGAAAAGTAGGCCAACGGACTTAATCTCTTGCGAAGACCTCGATGTCGCAGGGAGGCAGTCGGCAGCTGCCCTGGTAGGTTTGCGGTGCAGACGGATGGACTGCTGTTTGGGCCAGCTGAGCATTGAGGTCGGCGAGGCACTGCTCAAATACCCCATAGCACTCGCCGTACTTCTCTCGGATGTCTTCTTGGACCCTTGGGTCCTCGTCAACCATCACTGCGGAGCAAGCTTTATATTCCGCCTCGACATCCGCCCACATACTCAGAATTTGTCCTCGGCGAACCTCGGAAAGAGATGCGGATGGAGCGGAAGTGATGCGCGCTTCCAAATGAGCCAGCCGGCCAATGGCGGCGGCTAATTTTGCTCGTGCAGTAGTGGTGGCGGGTTGAGCCATTGTGATGGAAGGTCTCGAGCTGACGGGACTATTACCGAAGGAGCTGGTTGGATCGCCTTGGATCCGAGCTGGCACCTTGAGAGTGACGGGAGACGGGAAGAGAACCGACTTGGTCCTCGCAGCTGGGCTGCTACTGGCTGCTCTGGGAGTGACTGGCGACTTGATCTTTGAATGGGGGTAATTCCTGAGGCGGAAGAGGTGAGTAGCCGACGTGGAGATGTCGCAGCCAAGAACCCTTTGCTGTCCTTTTGTCCCCCCGTTGGCATACTACTCGCACACGCAGAGGTTGGATGCGAAGTCGGATGCGGAATCCCCGGATTGGCGAAAGAACAGAAAAAACTAAGGCTGGGCTGGTCACCACACGAGAAGGCACTAAATCCTTCAACACACAAAAAGAACCCACTGCTGGAGGAATGGAAAGGAAAGGGCCTCGCGCGATGTTGGACAACAATTTTTAATACCAACTCGAATTATTTGTGGCCGCTCTGGATCGAGGTTCCCAAACAATGAGTGGATCAAATTGATACACGCCGAGGAGAGGAACGGTCACACTGGCTGTGGCAATATTTGAAAAAAAAACGAGAAGGAACGTGTGAGTCGCTTCTGGGGACGCGACACTACTTATACCCGTACTCAGTCAGTATATACATTTTGAGATATGATTTTTTAGAGAATTTTAGAAAAAAAAAATTTTACATTTTACATTTTTGCTACATCTGTTATCTACATCTACATCTACATCTACAATGTATATTTTACATCTAACATGTCGATTATACATGTACCATTTAGATTCTGCATCTCCTCCTCTAGGGGTTGCTCGCGCACTGAACGCGGCAGAGTGTGCGAGCGAGAAGGAGAATGAGTATCGTGTCTCTAGCTGGATTGGGCGGGGGAACCAACAGAAAATTAATTTCTTCATTCTGGCTATAATTATGATCCGATCTGATTCAGATTCAGCAATCTGATAGATATGGGCATTCTCTACGATACTGCGTTTTTAGTTTAATCGTATCTTTAAAATTGTGCCTGCCACAGATTTTCGTCCTTTGTGGGGGCGGAAGGGGGCGGGGCGAAATTTTGAAATACACTTGTAGCAGTGTGATATCACATGAGTCTTGAAACCAAATTTGGTTGCCCTAACTCTTATAGTCTCTGAGATCCAGGCGCTCAACAAGACGGACAGACGGACAGACGGACGGACAGACGGACATGGCTATATCGACTCGGCTATTGATGCTGATCAAGAATATATATACTTTATGGGGTCGGAAACGTTTCCTTCTCTGCGTTGCACACATCCACTTTTACCACAAATCTAATATACCCCTTAACTCTTTTTTGAGTACGGGTATAAATATTGTTAGTGCGGCTTTCCTCCGTTTACCCTTTTGATGGACCCTTGCAGTGGGCAACTAATCTTCCTTATCTAGTGCGGATGGATTGTGGACGGAATTGGTCGATTTCTTGCTCCCCTTGTTATACCGTGGAGGTGGTAGGGCCGATAGGATACACGAGCACGAGGATCGGAGCCAAGAAATTAACTGTTACTGGTGTGGCGGAGACTATCGGAAGGAATATGAAAAAAAAAAAAAATAATAATAATTCCTTATACAGTCGTCTGTTAGTGGAAGCGGAACAAACGTGGGACTATGTATTTTGGGTAATTCGGCAGCTTGAATTTATTTCTTGTCTTCAATTTGGTGTTTGTGATACCGATAGTTTTTCTTAAATTTTGTCACCTCTAATTTCCCACGGACATACAATTCGACAATTGGCACCAAAAAAAATGCGAAATCGCGGCGGAAATGCGCTGTGCCTGGGTGAAGGATAATTTGTTACGGAATTGGAGATAATATCACGTATTTTGGCGACCAAAGTTATTGCTGGAACGCGTAAACTGCTCGGAATCGCAGATTTTTATTGTTAAATGTATGTGGATATGAGCGGAATGTATGTGTGGGACGCGGTATTTAAATACGGAGTGTGGTATTTTTGTATGTGCGTTGTGTTATTTTTATATACATATGTATGGCTACATCGATATAGATATAGATCGATCTATTGCAGCCAACTATGGAAATAATATGTGTATATAGATGTCGGAATAAAAACACTTAATAATTGTTGAGTGGGTTTTTATTCTGTTAGCACTTGGATGTATGTATGTGTATGTATTTATGGATGTATATATATATTTGTATGTTATTTTGCAGCCGCTCTTGCGAATTGGAATGCACATATGTTTTAGTGAACTGGGGTGCAGTTGGATTTTGCATGTCTGGACGTTGATATGCAATGACTGCACCATCAAGTGGCCCATGCGACACCAAGCCGAAGCCTGTTACGCGCGGAACCCAGGCAGAAACGCAGCCCTCCTCCCGCCCAACCGACCGAGGGGCGCTGCCGCATGACGCGCGACGCGTGTTACCGAACCGATCGCGAGCATGCAGGAAAGATAGGTGTTAGACTAAAAATTCGAGGAAAATTAGAGCTAAACACAACTCAAAGAGCTAAAAATGCAAAGATAGCTAAGAAATATAACTAAGTACGGGAAAGGTATGTTAGTATTAGTGATTTAAGAATAGGAAGGGTATTAGTAGTTGATATTATGTGGTAGAGGGAATTGAAGTCCGAGCAAAGTACCCTAAATGGTTCGTGCAAGGAGTAATTCGATCTACAAAGCGGAAGGAACAAAGGAATGAAGTTTCTAGTAGATCTAATAGGAATCGTAAAGTTTATGCGGCTCAACAAGTCAGGGCTATCTACGTCACCCTTGATCAGGTTGTGCATAAAAATCACACCAAGCATTTTTCTACGACTAACTAAGGTTGGAAGGATTATTAAAAGCAATCTACGAGGATAAGATGGCAGTCTCACACCTGCATCCCAGTTAAGGCCACGCAGAGCAAAAAGTAAAAATTTTGTCCAATATATTTAATTTTTCACAAATCATGCCCAGATAAAACGAAATGGAAGAACTACCGTAGCACTGGTAGTTGGAGGCGACGGAACGGAGAACGGCCGGAATCGCCGATAATATCGCGTTGGCGAAAGAGAAGGAAGCACAGAGAAGGATAGCACTGTATGCATAGATATGTATATAAGAATATATATACATATATCGCGGGTCTCGGACGTGGTGGGGAATAAATCAAAAAACGCACTCGCTCGCTCGCATTTGCCCGTCGTGCAACATCTTTGTATTGTATAGTCTTTGATTTGACCACTAACCATACAGTATATTCGTAAGAGAGTACTCACTTCAGTACCTTGCTTTTACTGAACAGGTATTTTGCAGTGCAGATTACAAACTAGTACAGCTATCTCAATCTTAGCGGTTTGCTTTGCTCCCCAGGCGGGATCTGAATATATTCGCTGTACGTTTGAGCCGTCTCAACCCCAAGGAAGGGACTAATTGTTCTGCTTTTCAGTTAATCCTTCGCAAGTTGTCTTGAACCCTGGGACCCCTGGAGAACCAGCCCCGGCACCAATAGTTCTGAATGACATTCCTCTTCCGGCAGCAAATATACTGAATAACATGCCTTCTCCGGACGGACTAAACCTCCCAGTAGCACCGACGGCTTCCAACGGCATTGCATCTAATAGTCGTCACCGTAACCATGCAAGCGGCAATACTCCGACTACAGTTCTTGCTACATCAGATGACGACGACAGCGGCCCGTGGAGTCCTAAGCGCATGCGCACCGCCGGAAACGAGTCCTTGGACGATGTCTATATGTGCCCTGTTTGTCGAAGTGGCGTACGCCACCTAGAGCCAGAACAAGCCGTCCAGTTCGTGATCGACGGGCTAAAGGATGATTCCGCTGACATTGCTATATTATGCGAGTGCTGCGTCGTAGAGACATGATCTGAAAAGACTCAAAGGAACTCAAAAATACTCTCACTGGGGAGAAAAACATTGCTTACCTAGGTTTTCCCAGTAAAAATTGAAGAAAATTTTTTTTGTTTTGTTCAGGCCGTTCTGTGCTTTTTTTTTTTTTTTTTTTGATTAAATCATCGCATGGATGACAGGGGTTTGATCGCAGCTGTGTTGCCACATTGATCAGGTACTGGTGTGTGACTTGTTGTCTATTTTTCCAGGAAATTTCCGATTATTCAGGTTCGGACGCTTGATAGGCCCAAGGTGTGTCTCCAGAAATATATTTGTTTAGTGAGATCTTGAGAGTTTGACAAACATATCGAAGAGTGTAAAACCTCCGTATATTTTGTTTAACCCTTCTTTGTAAAAATTGTATCTATTTTGTAATTTATTAATATATATTTTTTTTTATTTTTTATTTATTTATTTTTTTTTTTGAAAACAGGCCTCCCTTTTTGGCCTGCACAGACTTCCTGTCAGCGAGCTTGACAGGCGTTAAAGGTCATTTCCCTATACTTTATTAATCTAAAATGATTTATCACAAATTGCTTAAAAGTCCATATTAGCGCTTTTTATAAACTGTGCCAGTTCTCTGAGGTGGAGTGGCTCTTTGTTGATCAAGAGTTCATTTAGATCCTTATAATATTTAAAAATTCGATACTTACCCCTAAGACGGACGAATCTTTGGCATTTAAAAAGCAGATGTTCAGCGGATTCTGTGACATTACATGACTCACAGATATCCGAATCAATCGCTTTAATTTTTGTATAGAAAGGCTTTATCGTACGTGTGTCCTGTCATCAGTCTGTTTATTGTCTTTATGCTTTTAGCATTCCATTTTAAATAATAGTGCCATGGTTTTT
This sequence comes from Drosophila tristis, assembly GCA_018150885.1. Classification (NCBI taxonomy): domain Eukaryota; kingdom Metazoa; phylum Arthropoda; class Insecta; order Diptera; family Drosophilidae; genus Drosophila; species Drosophila tristis. The sequence goes on along the minus strand of JAECWT010000269.1, from coordinate 77,996 downwards.
TGGGTATGTTTGGAAAGATTTTGATTAAACTGGTGCACTTGTTACTACATTTTTGTTTATACTCCTCGTTCCACTTGTGTTCTAAGGAGTTTTTAATTTCTCTTAAGGCTTCTTTCACACTGAATTGAATGTAAATTGTTTCCCCTTCTCGTATGGCGTCTTTTGCTGCCATATCAGCCTTTTCGTTTATCGTTACCCCTTTGTGCCCTGGAATCCATAGAATATCCAGTTTTTGAATGCCTGATGTGTCGATAATATTGTGAATGTCTCTTACTATGTATGAGTCTGTTTATTTATTGTTTACTAGTTTTATAGCTCCTAGACCATAACAACAAATAACAGCTTTCTTGTATCCATTATTGGCACATATTTCACTCGCTTTTTTAATACCTATCAGTTCGGCCCCTACAGATGAAAGTCTAGTTACTGTTCTATATTTATTATACCCGTACTCAAAAAAGAGTTAAGGGGTATATTAGATTTGTGCTAAAAGTGGATATGTGTAACGCAGAGAAGGAAAATTTTCCGACCCCATAAAGTATATATATTCTTGATCAGCATCAATAGCCGAGTCGATAGAGCCATGTCTGTCTGTCCGTCCGTCCGTCCGTCCGTCTTGTTGAGCGCCTGGATCTCAGAGACTATAAGAGTTAGGGTAACCAAATTTGGTTTCAAGACTCATGTGATATCACACTGCTACAAGTGTATTTCTAAATTTCGCTCCGCTCTTCTCGTATATATTTCGGGGGTTTGTTCTGTGCTTATATATTTATGTATTTATGTCGCGAGCAAAAGCCGGCCGTTTTGCGTTGGGTGGAAAAGCGAATTAAAAACTCAAGCTGCCGAGGGCTGTCGGAGGCGAGAGCGGGAGCGTGAGCGTGGGTGGGAGCGCAAGCGTGGTGAATATGCGCGCGAGCGCGCGCAACCGGGGGGAAAACCGCTCATAAGCGTGAGAGCGAGAGCGAGGGCAACAGCTTGCGTAGCTGGATTGCTAACAGTGGTGTGGCTGGAATGCCCACAGAGCTGTTGCCCCCCCAGCACCCTCCTCACTCTGAACACTGGTAATTGCATATTCTTGCTTGCTTCTTATAAACGATTTGAAGATATTAACGCTAGTCTTAGGTTTCAGTCCCGACTTGATAGTTGTCGCTAATTGTATAAGCCTACTACTTTTCCTAGTTACTTCTTTTACCATTTTTATATGACTGGTATTGGACATGTTAGAACTTATAAGCCTGCCTAGAAATAAAAAGCTTTTTTTTTCTGGTATTAGAACATTTTTAACTTCTATGTTCAGAGACCTTCCACCTGCCCTTCCCATGTTCATAATCACAGATTTGCTAGGATTGAAACTGAAGCCCAGATCACCACATAATAGGCTAAAATCATTTAATTTGTTTTTCAGATTTGCAACTACAGCCGCAAAGTTATACCCGAGTGACACCAATATAAAGTCATCGGCAAATTGCATGACTTGTGTATTGCAGTCCCCTACCTGATGTAGTCTTTTGATATAGATATTAAAAAGTAGTGGTGAAAGACATGATCCCTGGGGTAATCCTCCTTTCACCACCTCTACTGCATCTCCCAGTCTTAGCAACCTAATGGACATGAAACTTATAATCCAGTCCACATACATTTTCGGAAAATTTTCATTTTCCATTAACATCTTTAAAAAATTTAAATTAACACAGTTGTAACCGTTGTTTAGGTCAACAGCTGCTACTACCACATGCTCCTTGCTCTTTTTCCTTGCAGCTACCTCATTGATCACATCATTAATGCACATTGCAGCTGACTTATCCTTCTGATACGCATAAGACCTATAGGGTAGAATTTCGTTGTCCTGTATATGTTTTTCAAGCTTGATTTTGATAATGCTGTTAATTTTGTATGTCTGATAGATCTTTGTTTTTTTTTGGTATTGGCGTGATTTTAATCGTGCGCCATTCAGCTGGTACTTCACAGTTTGCAATTTTGTTGTTGTAGAATTTAACTAATTCTGCCTTAGTGTCCCTGTTTAGTGCGTTGAGCATCTCATAAGTTATCTTGTCAAAGCCTCCTGATGTTTTTTTGTTTCGACCTAGGACCATTTCTAGATCTTCAAGAGAAAATTTCGGATTCTCGTTTTCTTTTGATGCATACAATGTGGCATCAATGCTTCTGGCTTCCGCAGGTACTTGTTCTTTTACCCATTCTAAGTACGACCCAGCTTTTTATACCCGTACTCAAAAAAGAGTTAAGGGGTATATTAGATTTGTGGTAAAAGTGGATGTGTGCAACGCAGAGAAGGAAACGTTTCCGACCCCATAAAGTATATATATTCTTGATCAGCATCAATAGCCGAGTCGATATAGCCATGTCCGTCTGTCCGTCCGTCTGTCCGTCTGTCCGTCTTGATGAGCGCCTGGATCTCAGAGACTATAAGAGTTAGGGCAACCAAATTTGGTTTCAAGACTCATGTGATATCACACTGCTACAAGTGTATTTCAAAATTTCGCCCCGCCCCCTTCCGCCCCCACAAAGGACGAAAATCTGTGGCAGGCACAATTTTAAAGATACGATAAAACTAAAAACGCAGTATCGTAGAGAATGCCCATATCTACCAGATTGCTGAATATGAATCGGAACATAATTATAGCCAGAATGAAGAAATTAATTTTCTGTTGGTTCCCCCGCCTCCTGCAGCCAGAGACACGATACACATTCTCTCTCTCGCTCGCACACTCTGCCCACCTTGCTACTCTACCGTAGGGGCTTTCCAGTGTGTTCAACCATTTCAGTGCGAGGTGGTCGGTGACCACGTTGAATCGATATCCCTCGAGGTAACATCGAAGTTTCCGGATGGCCCAGATGACTGCCAGGCATTCCTTGTCGGTCGCGGAGTAGTTTTCTTCCGCTGCGTTGAGTCGTCGGCTGACGTATGCTATAACTCGCTCCTTGCCTTCGATTTCTTGAGTAAGGACGGCGCCCACGCCGAGGTTACTTGCGTCGGTCTGTAGCGAGAATTTCACGTTGAAATCCGGGCATGCCAGAACGGGGGCGGTCGTGAGTAGTTCTTTTAGGAGATCAAAAGCTGCTTGTTGTTCGTCGGTCCATACCCATGGTTGGTCCTTCTTGAGTAGGCGAGACATCGGTTGGACGACCATCGCGAAGTTTGGTACAAATCTTCGGTACCAGGACGCCATCCCGATGCATTGACGAAGCTCTTTTAGGCTGGTGGGCGGCCGGAGCTCTTTGACGGCGGCAATTTTGTCGGGGTCAGTGTGGATACCCTCATGGCTGATCATATGGCCGAGATACTTGTCCGCATTTATCCTTAGGTTCGCTTTCCGGAGTCGGGCCAACACCACTGTCAGGTTGCGTAGATGTTCGTTGAAATCCCGCCCAACGATGACAATGTCGTCCAGGTACGCGAAGGCATATGGTTCCATATCGGTCCCAATCACAGTGTCGAGCGCCCGCTGAAATGTCGCCGGTGCCGAGTGAAGTCCAAAGGGCATCACTTTCCATTGGTAGAGGCCTCGGCCCGGTACTGTGAAAGCTGTTGCTTCCCTACTTTCGTCAGCCATGGGGATCTGCCAGTATCCATTTTTCAGGTCGAGGGTGGTGATGAATCGCGCGTTTTGGAGCCGTTCCAAAATATAGTTGATCCTAGGTAGCGGGTATGCGTCGGGGATGGAATGCGTGTTGAGTTGCCGGTAGTCCACGAACATGCGCCATTTCCCATTCTTTTTACGGACGAGTACAATTGGGGCGCTGTGGGGGCTCCGGGAGGGCTCGATGAGGCCTTCCGAAATCAATTGGTCCACTTGTTCATCAATTATTCGCATCATTGCTGGGTTCTTAGGATAGTACCGCTGTTTTATGGGCGGAATTTGAACCTCTCGTTGGTCCAGCTTGATGTGCGCCAGTAGAACTTGTGAGATCTCTCTGACCGAGCCATCGGCCAGGCGTATGCGGACGCATGCATTTTGCAGGTTGGTGTTGTTGTCTAGTTTTCGGGCGAGGTTTGCGCTGATGAAGCTTCTGGTTGCCCCGGTGTCGATTGTGGCTTCCGTTGCGTGTCCTCCTATGGTCACCATCGCCACTATCCGGCCGTTGCTCACGTGTAAAGAGTTTTTTAGTCGCGGGTTGGAGGAGGCGTCGTTCCCGGCTGATCCCGTGTCAGATGGGGACGCATGTCGTTTCCCGACGTGTTCTGGCGGCAGCAATCGACGGTCCGTGTGCCGCGTTTGCCACATTCCCAGCAGAATAGGATCGAGGGATTTCGGCAGTCGTATGCCGCATGTCCGTCATCACCACACCGACGGCAAGCTGTGCGTGGGCTGGCGATGGGGGTCGTGATCATGCGAGGTGCTACATCGGGATTCGTCGTACTGTTTGGATGAGCTGGCGGTCTCCCTGGTGTGTCTGTCGACTCCCAATGTGGTCTCCAAAATGGCGTCCGGTTCGAGTCGTCGTTCCTCTGTTCTGTAGTCGGCCTTGCGTATCTTGGTGCGTGTTGCGGGGGCGCGAGAGCTGGGAGGGTCCAGTCTTGGATGCTCTCGAACTCGGTAGCCAACATTGTGAGCTGAGCCAAGCTTTGGAGTTCGTGTCGCTGGTATGCTGGCAAGGCGTTGTCGTAGATCCTGTTCAACTCCTTGGCGCCGTCGTACCCGGCGTGGTGCATGAGTAGCCGTATCTCGATGAGGTAATCCTTGAACAATTCTCCTCTTGCTTGCTTGCGGGCCCGGATTCGGTCTTCCAATTGCTCGAAGTACCGTGGCGGCAAGAAGAAAGTCAAGAATTCTTGGCGGAAATAGGCCCATGAGCTGCCTTGTAGTTGGCTGGTGCGGTACCAGCGACTGGCCCGATCAGTGAGAAGTTCTGTCATGGCTCGGGGCAGCTGATTCGCGTCCACCCCATATGAGAGAGCTGGTTCCTCGAGTAGTTCCAGAAATGCGAGTGGATCGTCCTGTCCGTCGAACCTGATTCCCCATTTCCGAATCTGTTCCGCGATGTGGGCGGTGGAAGAGTCCATGGCTGGCACGATCCTCTGGGTGGGCGAGCGGCTGGTCTCCGTAACTGGAGGTCTGGGCAGATCGGCTGGCGTTACGGTGCGTGGTGGGCAGGGTGTGCTGTATTCGGCCGCTGTGGGTACTTGTAACCCGGCATTTGGGTCGGTCTTCCGCTGGTCAGACGGCCCAGGAGTGGTGGGCATGGGTGATCGGGAGCGTCCTGCTGGTCTGGCGTATTGTCGTTCGAGGTCTCCCAGTCGGACCCAGGCGTCCTGCGAGAGGGTTCCGGCTACTAACGCGGCGAACCTCTTTCGTCGTTCCTCGACCGTTCCTTCGGTGCCAAAGCCGAATTCCTCGGCAAGGGCCTCCAGCTCGTCTCGACGGAGTTTGTAAATCCAGCCGGTGGTGACTCCTGGGTTGGTAAGGTGTCCCTCCGGGTAAATTTCGTTGAGCCGATCGTCTCCGTGGCCTTCCATGGTGTGTTTCTGCGACTATGGGTGCTGACTTACGTTTGGTTTGGTCGTATTTCTGCGCGGTAGCACTTCTGTTTGATACTTTCACTGCGGCACTACTTGTTCGCGACCGGATTTGGTGTGGGCGGGGTTTTTGTGCTTGGCGGTTATTGATCCTCGCTAGCCTAGTCTCTTTCAGTGGCCGTGGGTCTTTACTCCACAAAGCTCCGTATTAAGGTGTTAGTTAACTTAAAGTCACCAAAAAAAAGTCCCTGTTCGGGCGCCACTTGTGAGGATCCTATTTCAGGCTGGGATATGCATCAGTCTGTCCAGGGTCCGCTACAAGAAAATTTGTAGATTGCAGGTGACTTTCGGGTTGGAGTGGCCTGATCGTAAGAGAGGTAGGCGACAGGGGGAGTGTTATAGCCGACGAAAAATATTTCAGAAGCGTGGTTGGTGTTCTGTTGACGTTGTGATATTTTCTTTATTTACTTATTCGGTTACGATGGCTTAGCTCGCGGATCTCGTTGTTTGGCCTTGGAGCCGGTGGACTGGGTGCCGTGTATTGGGGCTGGTGGACTGCCTGGTGCAGTGTCGTGTGTTGGGGCTGGTGGACTGCCTGGTGCAGTGTCGTGTGTTGGGGCTGGTGGACTGCCTGGTGCAGTGTCGTGTGTTGGGGCTGGTGGACTGCCTGGTGCATCGGGCGCCGGGCAGTGTCGTGTGTTGGGGCTGGTGGACTGCCTGCTTCTTCGGCCGATCTTGGCCCTTTTATGCATCTGGTGATCGCACCTGACCCGGAATTAATTATTGCTAACTTATGATTATTTTTCTGACAATAACTGTGGGGCTAGCAAGTGGGTCGAAGCTTGGTGCTTCGTTGACAGTTTGCTAGTGGGTTAGTAGTGTTCAGAGGAAAAGAAGGTTTCGCTAATTTGGCATCACGGAAGGTGATAGCTGAGTTTGGGCCAGTAGGTCGGTAATTTTATGCAGGCTTCTTATCTAGGTCGTCGATTGCGAAATGTCCCAAGAGGTGGGGTGGTTTTAAATTGTTGTGTGGACAAAAATGTGTAGAGTGGTTTATCGAGAGTTCTTAATTAATTGTGTACGTTGCTTAAAGTGCTGACACACCGCTATTCATGGTTCGTCAGCTCTGTGTAGATCAGTTTGATTTTTGTTCCCGGTCATCTTGGACGCGTCGCCACTCCGTCGTTTGTAACGAGCCATGGGTAGAACCATGGTTCGTTACATCTCATATTACATGTATGTTCTATAGCACCAAACTTCTGTGAGCATGTCAAAATGCAACTATTCAATATCTTAATGCTACAAATTAATTTTACTTATATCCAAATACTAATTGCTCCCGGCCATAAGCCCTTTGCGCAAATAAACATACTCCCGGCCTTGGAAGCTCCTTCCAACAATTTTACTCGGTTTCTTCAATCGGTAACGGGCAGATCTTGTGTATGTTGCGCTTGTACAATCCTGATTTGGTTTTGATGGTGACTACACGAACTATACCATCAGTGCCAGGATGAACTTGATGTACACGACCCAGAGCCCATTGTCCTGGGGGTATGTTGTCTTCTCCAATTAAGACCAAAATGCCTGGTTGACTGTTGTTGCATACCGAAGACCACTTGCTTCGCTCCTGCAACAATGTCAAATACTCCAGCGACCAGCGTCTCCAAAATGCATGGTGTACTGCGACGATTCTTTTCCATCGATTAGCAGCAGATAACTTCAAAATGTCCTCATCAAATGGCTCAGGCATGCAGTTCAATGGTCGACCAATTAAGAAATGACCCGGCGTCAATGCCTCGTAGTCATTACTGTCCGACGAAAGTGGGTGAAGCGGTCGTGAGTTCATCACTGCCTCTGCTTGTGCTATCGCCGTGACCAGTTCCTCGTAGTTAAGCGCTGTGCTATTGAAACTTCGCACCAACAATTGCTTCGCTACCTTTACTGCGCTCTCCCATAGTCCTCCAAAATGCGGCGATCGAGGTGGGATAAAATGGAAATTGACACCGAGTTGGCTGCACTGATCCACAATTTGGTGCTTGCCACTGTCATTCCAGATCAAATCCGCTATTGCCTTCAGCTCCCGTGAAGCACCAACAAAATTGGTGGCATTGTCACAGAACAGCTCTGCGCTGATCCCACGCCGAGCAAAAAATCGTTTGAGTGCGGCTATAAATGCGTTGGTGCTCAGGTCTGATACAAGCTCTAGATGGCAAGCCTTGCTCAAAAAGCACACAAAAACGCACAGATAAACCTTGATAGGCCGCCGTCCTCTTTGGTTGAAGTGCATCCATAGCGGTCCAGCGTAGTCAAGTCCAGTACGTTCAAAGGCCTTCACTCCTTGCTGCACTCGGCTTGCTGGTAAGGAACCCATAATTTGCGTAGCTAATATTGGACGTTGGCGAAAACATGCAATGCAACTCCTTATCGTGCTGCGAGCTAGTTTTCTAGCATTGATGACCCAAAAACGCTGTCGCACAAAAGCACATAACGCTTGTGCTCCGACATGCATGTTGCTTCGATGCGTATATTCAAACAATGATTTTACAACAATATGATTATTTGGTAAAAGCATGGGGTGTTTGGTGTCAAATGGTACATTGGCCCTAGACAACCTGCCACCTACACGAATTATTTCTATATCCTCAGACTGGTCTAGAAACGGGTTAAGTGCTTGAATTTTTGAAGAACTTATAATTTTGCCATTGCGTAATTTTTCGATCTCAGTGTAAAAACTTAAAGCTTGCAAATTGAATACTACATAATTCAAGCCACCTTTTAATTCGAATGCGGTTAGCTCTTTAGCTCTAGTCGAATCAATCTTTTGTGCAATTTGACGCCACCGATAAATGAACCCAAATACTCTCGTTAGTTTTAAAAAATCCTTAGCATATTTGCTACCCCCTATTATGTCATCTATTATAATCTTTGGACAGGCTAGCAGGCTAAATTTGTTGTTTCGTTGTTCGGAGAGCCCCTCTGGACCTTGCCATTCCCCAAGTGTCCACTGCTCATCAGGTAACTGCAAGAATTCTGGTCCTTGCCACCACAACGACGAAGCCTTTAGCTGACTTGTGCACAGCCCTCGAGAAACGATATCTGCCGGATTTTGCTTTGATTCTATTTTGTGCCACTCCTGTGCGTTCGACAGCTCTTGAATTATAGCTACTCTGTTGGCCACAAAGGTTGTCCAACGACTAGCATGCGATGCGATCCAACTCAAAACAATTGTCGAATCTGTAAAGTAACCGACCTTAGAAAATGATTCGGGTGTACACCTTTTGATTTTTTCCATAAGCTGCGCTAACAGTCTCGCACCTTCTAATTCTAATCTAGGTAGCGATACTACTCGAACAGGTGCAACCTTCGATTTGGCTGCCAACAAATTTGCTGAAATACCTCCATGCTTATCAATGACGCGAACATATACCGCCGCTCCGTAAGCTCTACAAGAGGCATCTGCGAACCCATACAGCTCAACTCTGTCTGCCGATGCATGGACTGGCACTACAGCTCGTGGCAACGAACACTCATGAACAAGTTCCAATTGGCTTCTGTATTTCTGCCATTGTAGCGCATAGCTTGGTGGCAACTCCTCATCCCATTGCTGCTTTAGCAACCACAGTTCTTGCATGAAAATCTTTCCTAAATTTCTTTGCTGAATTGGTTCCATAGGTAACCGTTTTAAGGCGTAGTACCTTAATTAGGTCATTACTACAATTACGCCATAAAATGCACAAATAATTGCAGTCGCTTGGCTCAACTAATATTTGCCTATACATCTTAGAGATGTCAGCAGTCAATGCGAATCGATAAAACCGGAATCGAGTAAGGGTCTCGAACAAATCTGGTTGCAACGTTGCTCCTACCAGCATTGTATCGTTTAACGCAAGCCCATTGCTTGATTTACACGATGCATCAAATACGACTCTCAACTTTGTCGTCAAACTTTCTGGGCGAATCACCGGATGATGGGGCATGATATATTTCACCTCGTGTATCTTATCAGCCGCTACCTCCTCTAAATGATCCCATTGTCTATACTCATCGATAAATTCTGCGTAAGCTCTCTTGAGCTCTGGATTCTTATTGAGCTTTCGTTCTAAGTTCAAAAACCTAGTCAAAGCGATATTATAGGAATCACCTAGCGACTTCTGTGGCTGTGCAAAAGGCAAGCGAACTACTATACGATTATCGTCTGTTCGTTTCACTGTAGCCACGAACATCTCTTCACAAATCCTTTCCGATTCTGTTAATACTTTTCCGGGTCGCGACACCTCTTCGCATTGCCAGAACTGTTGCACCAAATTTTGCAACTGGTCAGCCTCCTGTTGCCTTGGACCATCAGGTTTATTCACAATCAACGCTACATTTTCGTCAGGAATACACTCGCCCACCACTATCCAACCTAACAACGATCTCTGTAGTACTGGCTTATTTAATCCCATTCTAATTTGACCAGCAACTATTAGCTGAAAGAACAAATTAACTCCAAGTAGCATATTTATTTCTTCTGCCGAATCAAATGAAGGATCTGCAAGTTTTACCTTCTTTGGAACTAGTGACTTTAAGACTCCTGTCGCTGTGGGATGATACCGTGTTATTTCTGGCAAAACACTAAACTTGCCTGCTGCAACAAAGTTTGTCACTCTAGACTTGAACGTTGTTTCAATCTCCCCGACAACCTCGGACTTTAAGTTTCCAATACCATTTAGTGAATACTGCACTTCGCTGACTGGAAGGTTTAGCTGTGACGCAAATCTGGCTGTCACAAAATTAATTTGACTACCTGAATCTAAAACACATCTGCATTTATAGAATCTACTATCTGCACCTTTAACCAGTACAATGGCAGTAGCTAAAAAACTGGTTCCTCTATTTGTAAGAAGCGAACTTTGCAACGATGCCTGGCCATTGCCCAGAGCCCTTGTTGGATTTCCATTTGTTGCTTCCCTATGTAACAAGATATGATGTGGCTTACTACAGATAGTGCACAATGGCGCCGTACATTCCTTGGTTCGATGCTAAAACTTGCTAAAACAACGAAAGCATAAACCATGCTTCTTAATTTCAAAATACCTTTGTAGAGGAGTCAGAGAAGCAAATTTCGAACACAACTTTACGCTATGCGAACCTGAGCAGTAGTGGCATGAACTTCCACTTGAATCTACTGCGGCCGCCAAACTTGCCCTTTTTCCGATGTTATTAGTCTTAACCATCCCTGGTTTTCTCACTTCTCGACCCGCTAGGTTAATGCCTCTGTTGACTATAAACAGCGAAAGCGCCTTCCATGATGGCAATTGAGAACAATCGAATTCGTTCTCCCATTTTTCCAGTGAGTCTTCATCCAACTTGCTTTGGACTAAGTGGAACAAAAGCGCGTCTAAGATTTCACTCTCACTGCCTAATGAGCGTAGAGCCTCCAACTGAGAGTTAACAGCATCAACTAATCCTCTTAGTGAATCCGAATTTGCATGTTTTAGCTTATTTATGCTAAAAAGCTCATGCACATGGGCTCGAACAATAATGGACTTATTCTCAAATCGATTCTTAAGCAGCTGCAATGCCCTTCTGTAGTTTGCTGCAGACAGTTCCAAACACTCAATCGTACGCAAGGGAATTGGGCCTAAACACGACCTTAAGTGTATAAATTTTGACAGTTCGTCAACCTCACCGTCCGATTCTATCAACGTTTCAAAAGTGTTGAACCAACTTGTCCACTCTGTAACCTTTCCACTAAATTCGGGCAACTTCAACTTAGGTAACTTCGAAGCACGCGAACTTCCCGACGAAACTGACAGCGTAGAATTAGCAGACGGACTTGCACCAAATGCCGCTTGACGGCCCCTTTGGGCTAACTGTGCCAGAATTTTAGCCTTTATTTTACAATATAAATTTTCAATTTCTTGTCTACTCTCAAATTCACGAACATCGTCACTATCATTCTCTATTTGTTGTTGGATGCTGCATAATTGCGTAAAAACTGATTCGACCAGACTCAATCGCGCTTCTAACTCTGACGCAACCATTGTTGCACATTTCTCCGAAATATATGCCTTGTTTCGATTTAATGAAGCCATCAAACTTTCTCGCGAAGCACTAAAGTCCGCATTTTTACCTTTTTTGGAAGCCATGTTGCTCCCACTACTATTAACCAATGTTAATACAACTGATTATAGCTGTTTGAGCTAGGTGTTATAATGCTCACACCCTCAATTAGCTACCGAAATTAAATCAGTTAAACAATGCACTCAACGTGGTGCCAAAAATTTGAAGTCACTCAAGCGATCTTTCTCTAAAAAACCACGGACTCAAAAAATGCACTCAAACGCAGTACCCAAATTGCTAACTGACTTCAACAATGCCCTCAACGTAGGGCTCGAAATTATTGAATCACTCAACAAACGAACTTATGAGGATAAGCAATGCACAATATACCGGCTTAATATGTCTGTATGTATTTACTTTAAAAGTGTCATATACGCGTGAGCACAGCTGTAGCTTCTTTCTTTTCTTTGCGTTTAACTACTTTCTGCCGCTGCGCTTGCACACGATATTCCAAGATCAGTTCAAGGTTACGAACTCTATGCACTTTCCGAAATACGTACATACATATGTACATGCATGTGTGCGAGTGTCTTTTCTCTTTTTTATTTTCTTAAGTTCCAATTGAACTAAGTACACTCCCACTCACACTTGCATATACTTGAACCTCAATTATCTCGAGTTAGCCGCACGCTATATTAAGCACCAATGTGTGTTTAACACTTTTCACCAGACACACCAGCTTTATATGCCAATTTTTAATGTTTTATTATATTTTAATTACTATCGACTTGCAACATACATATAGGGTGTGCCGCTATTCTGGCCTCACCAAGCTATATCCTACTCACAGTCCGATTACAGAGCCGACACTGCAGCTTCCAATACGCTAGCAGCTCCAAGCCTCCGTATGTAATTAATCCAAAACGAATTAAGCTCCAACGATGAGCTTCAAATGGGACGTGAACTTTTTCCAAGAAGTCCCTGTTCGGGCGCCAAATGTTTCCGCAACTCCTCGCAACCAGTTCGGAATAAAAATCTCGAAGTAAAAAGCCAAGTGCTGCTGGTTCGACCGAGTCGGAATTCAAATCATTTAATACTCTCCTTCTTTCAATTTCGCTATTCACCTATTACATGCATGTTCTTCCTCTTTGTCTATCGATATTCACATATTACATGTATGTTCTATAGCACCAAACTTCTGTGAGCATGTCAAAATGCAACAATTCAATATCTTAATGCTACAAATTCATTTTACTTATATCCAAATACTAATTGCTCCCGGCCATAAGCCCTTTGCGCAAATTTGGCGTAAACAGTGCTTGTTCCCACAGCCCGGATTCCCAATGAAATAACAGTCGGGGGAGTCGGATATAATTGGCGTGTATTTGTTTGTACAAAGCGCGAGCTAACAGAGCGCTGTGAACGCTGTTAACCGCGCTGCTGCCCTAAACATATAGTAATAGCTAACCACAAAAATATTCAAGTTAAATCAGGCTAACATCAGAGGGAAAAGAATGTGTGCAAGTACGGGGTACCACAGGTGTCTTCATGCCCATTCTCGCGGCCAAAAATAATCCACAACCTTTTTATTGCGGTTCCCTTTTAACGCCCGTGTGGATCGAGTGTTCAATATTTTCGTTCACCTACACGGAGCTTTTTCTTTTATTTCATGTCGCTCTCGCGCTCATAACACTCACTCTCACCCGCACAAGCCAAGTTTCTTTGGCCAGGCAAAGTTATAGCTACATGATCATACATATGTTACCGGGTCCAGCGCCGAAAGATCTTTCGTCGAGACTTAGGTTCCACCAGTAGCTGCGAAAGAAAAACGAAAAAAGGGCGACGTGAGAGCGAACTGAGCTTTCAGGGAGCTTTTGGGTAGCTTAGCTCTCTGCTGCCGTCGGAGCCACTACACTGGGAGGTTTTGATTTTACTGGAATTTTCTCCTGTTTTCTATAATTTGTGTTAATTCACTTGGTTACCACACTTCGCACATTTTTCTTTTCGCCCCGTTACATATTTTCCACAGGGAATATCTCCTCTACTAATATAAATTATACCAGGGCAAACTTCCTAACCAAAGCGCTCTTTTTATACCCGTACTCAAAAAAGAGCTAAGGAGTATATTAGATTTGTGGTAAAAGTTGATGTGTGTAACGCAGAGAAGGAAACGTTTCCGACCCCATAAAGTATATATATTCTTGATCAGCATCAATAGCCGAGTCGATAGAGCCATGTCTGTCTGTCCGTCTGTCTTTCTGTCTGTCCGTCTGTTTGTCTGTCTGTCCGTCTCGATGAGCGCCTAGATCTCAGAGACTATAAGAGCTAGGGAAACCAAATTTGGTTTCAAGACTCATGTGATATCACACTGCTACACTGCTACACTGCTGTATTTCAAAATTTCGCCCCGCCCCCTTCCGCCCCCCCAAAGGACGAAAATCTGTGGCAGGCACAATTTTAAAGATACGTTAAAACTAAAACGCAGTATCGTAGAGAATGACTATATCTACCAGATTGCTGAATATGAATCAGATCGGATCATAATGATAGCCAGAATGACGAAATTAATTTTCAGTTGCTTCCCCCGCCACCGTCAGGAGAGAACCAATACTCTATCTCTTTCTCGCTCGCACACTCTGCGCGAGCAACCCCTAGCGGAGGAGATGTAGAATATTAATGGTACATCTATAATCTACATGTTAGATGTTAAATATACATTGTAGATGTAGATAACAGATGTAGCAAAAACGAGAAGGAACGTGTGAGTCGCTTCTGGGGACGCGACTCTACTTATACCCGTACTCAGTCAGTAAATACATTTTTGAGATATGATTTTTTAGAATTTTAGAAAAAAAAAAAAATTTTTACATTTTACATTTTTTTGCTACATCTGTTATCTACATCTACATCTACAATGTATATTTTACATCTAACATGTAGATTATAGATGTACCTTTTAGATTCTACATCTCCTCCTCTAGGGGTTGCTCGCGCACTGAACGCGGCAGAGTGTGCGAGCGAGAAAGAGAATGAGTGGTTGTTTTCTTGCTGGAAGGGGCGGGGGAAGCAGCTGAAAATTAATTTCTTCATTCTGGCTATATTTATGATCCGATCTGATTCAAATTCAGCAATCTAATAGATATGGTCATTCTCTACGATACTGCGTTTTTAGTTTTATCGTATCTTCAAAATTGTGCCTGCCACAGATTTTCGTCCTTTGTGGGGGCGGAAGGGGGCGGGGCGAAATTTAGAAATACACTTGTAGCAGTGTGATATCACATGAGTCTTGAAACCAAATTTGGTTACCCTAACTCTTATAGTCTCTGAGATCCAGGCGTCAAACAAGCCGGACAGACGGACAGACAGACATGGCTCTATCGACTCGGCTATTGATGCTGATCAAGAATATATATACTTTATGGGGTCGGAAAATTTTCCTTCTCTGTGTTACACACATCCACTTTTACCACAAATCTAATATACCCCTTAACTCTTTTTTGAGTACGGGTATAAAAATATAATAGCCACTGATAAACATACAAATTAATCAAACAAACATTAAATTTATAAGTTTTTATTTCAAATGAAAAAAGAAGGAACTGCCGTGAAAAAATGGAGGGCCCCAGATTGATGATTGCACTGTGAGGATCCTACTTCAGGCTGGGATATGCATCAGTCTGTCCAGGGTCCGCTACAAGAAAATTTGTAGATTGCAGGTGACTTTCGGGTTGGAGTGGCCTGATCGTAAGAGAGGTAGGCGACAGGGGGAGTGTTATAGCCGACGAAAAATATTTCAGAAGCGTGGTTGGTGTTCTGTTGACGTTGTGATATTTTCTTTATTTACTTATTCGGTTACGATGGCTTAGCTCGCGGATCTCGTTGTTTGGCCTTGGAGCCGGTGGACTGGGTGCCGACTTTGGCCGTGCTTGGCCCTTTTATGTAGCTGGCACCCGGAAATAATTGCTTATTGCTAACTTATGATTATGGCTAGTAATTGGATTAGTAGTGTTCGGAGAAAAGAGGGTTTTGCTAAGTTGGAATCACGGAAGGTGATAGCTGAGTTTGGGACAGTAGGTCGGTAATTTAATAATTGTTTATTGATGACTTATGACTATGCCAATAAATGTGGGGCTAGTCATTGGGGTCGAAGCGTGGTGCTTCGTTGACAGTTTGCTAGTGGGTTAGTAGTGTTCAGAGAAAAAAGAAGGCAGCTGAGTTTGGGACAGTGGGTCGGTAATTTAATAATTGCTTATTGATAATTTATCTAGGGTGTCGATTACGAAATGTCCCAAGAGGTGGGGGTTTTAAATTGTTGTGTGGACAAAAATGTGTAGAGTGGTTTATTAATTGTGTACGTTGCTTAAAGTGCTGACACACCGCTATTTGGGGCAAACCGTGGCTAGAGCCATGGTGCGTCAGCTCTGTGTAGATCAGTTTCTTTCTTGTCTTCCGCCAGAGTGGATGTGCTGACTCTCCGCCGTTTGTGGCGAGCCATGGGTAGACCCATGGTTGTGGGCTTGGCGGAGGGAAGTCTTCGTCCTCCAGGGTGGAGGGCGTTTCTCTGAAGAGACCCCACGGCACCGGCGAGTATGAGGGTGTCGGTGGCGACGGCGTCCGTGGCGGTGGTGACCATAGGTTGGCCCGCGTGAAGCGTGATGGGCGTTGCCTTTCGTCGGTGGTCGTTGAAGATGTATTGCTTGATTAGAACCGGGGTCCAGTTATATATAGGGTATCTCTGGTCATTGTTTTGGGACGGGTTTTTTTTTCCTCTTTCTTTTTCTCTTCCGGGTCACGTGTTCAGCAATTTCTGTCATGTGTGTGGCGTTTGCCTGGGTTGTTGGCCCCATAAGATGTGGGTCAGTAGCTTTTCCCCTTGTTTATTGCTTGGTGGTGTCTGCATCGTCTGCAGATTCCCCGGCGTCGTATTCGTGGTATCTTTTTAGGTCGTTGATGTTTGCGATTTTGCTTTTCCGACTGCCGATGTGTTGTAATTTCACGATGTTTGCTGAGCTAAAACCTTTTATTTTTTAGGGTCCGTCATATTTCGGGGCTAATTTCGCAGCGAAACCGTCGGCTGCGTTGGACAGGTGGTGTTGTCGCATCAGCACCAAAGTACCTACCGTGGGGTGCCATTGTCTTCGGCGGAGATTATAATGCCTTGCCTGCTCGTGGTTGGCTCGCTGGATGTTATTTTTCACTATCGCGAATATTTCCTTGAGTCGTGCCGCCTTCTGGAGCGCGGTGTCTGGCGGCTCTCCTGTGCCAGGTGTAACTTCATCATATAGGGTTCCCAGTAAGCGAGGCTCTCTCCCGAACAGTAGAAAAGCTGGGCTAAACTCCCGTTGTTTCCGAAACACTGGAGTTTACGGCGAGTGAAATCTCCGGGATTAATTCGTCCCAAGTGTTCTGGTGTTCTCCCACAAATTGGGCGATCATGGTTTTGACCGTCCGATTGGCCCGTTCCATGGGGTTTTCCTAAGGGCAGTAGGGTGCGGTGTGTTGCAACTCTATCCCTGCCGTTTGTAGAAACGTTTGGAACGACCGGCTCGTAAATTGCGTGTCGTTGTCACACACAAATCGTTTCGGTACTCCGTAGTGGCTGAGTATGCGTTCCCGGAACGCTAGTTCCAAAGTGGCGATATTTCCTTACGTCTCGGTAAAGCTCTGGCCAGTAGTACCGTTGACATACTCGGGTTATGGTCTTACGGATTCCTAGATGGCCGGCCGTGGGTTGGTCGTGACATTCCTGGAGGACTCTTGCGCGACGATCCTTTGGTGCGCAAAGTTTCCATGAGGTGTCCTCATTGGTCCTCTGTGCAGCGGCCCAGGTGTCGATATAATTCCCGTTCTCGTGGGTGTAATCGGGGTATTTTTCGGGTTCGTCCTGAACTTGTTGTATCCTGCGCTTGAGCCAGGGGCAGGTTACCTTCGCTTCCTCGACTCGTGCGAGGGTTTCCAGGGGTTGTCGGGATAGTGCATCTGCAACTACGTTCTGCTTACCCGCCCGATAATGTACGTCGTATAGGTATTGCTGAAGTTCTAGTGCCCACCTTGCTACTCTACCGTAGGGGCTTTCCAGTGTGTTCAACCATTTCAGTACGAGGTGGTCGGTGACCACGTTGAATCGATATCCCTCGAGGTAACATCGAAGTTTCCGGATGGCCCAGATGACTGCCTTGTCGGTCGCGGAGTAGTTTTCTTCCGCTGCGTTGAGTCGTCGGCTGACGTATGCTATAACTCGCTCCTTGCCTTCGATTTCTTGAGTAAGGACGGCGCCCACGCCGAGGTTACTTGCGTCGGTCTGTAGCGAGAATTTCACGTTGAAATCCGGGCATGCCAGAACGGGGGCGGTCGTGAGTAGTTCTTTTAGGAGATCAAAAGCTGTTTGTTGTTCGTCGGTCCATACCCATGGTTGGTCCTTCTTGAGTAGGCGAGACATCGGTTGGACGACCATCGCGGAAGTTTGGTACAAATCTTCGGTACCAGGACGCCATCCCGATGCATTGACGAAGCTCTTTTTAGGCTGGTGGGCGGCCGGAGCTCTTTGACGGCGGCAATTTTGTCGGGGTCAGTGTGGATACCCTCATGGCTGATCATATGGCCGAGATACTTGTCCGCATTTATCCTTAGGTTCGCTTTCCCGGAGTCGGGCCAACACCACTGTCAGGTTGCGTAGATGTTCGTTGAAATCCCGCCCAACGATGACAATGTCGTCCAGGTACGCGAAGGCATATGGTTCCATATCGGTCCCAATCACAGTGTCGAGCGCCCGCTGAAATGTCGCCGGTGCCGAGTGAAGTCCAAAGGGCATCACTTTCCATTGGTAGAGGCCTCGGCCCGGTACTGTGAAAGCTGTTGCTTCCCTACTTTCGTCAGCCATGGGGGATCTGCCAGTATCCATTTTTCAGGTCGAGGGTGGTGATGAATCGCGCGTTTTGGAGCCGTTCCAAAATATAGTTGATCCTAGGTAGTGGGTACGCGTCGGGGATGGAATGTGCGTTGAGCTGTCGGAAGTCCACGCACATGCGCCATTTCCCATTCTTTTACGGCACGAGTACGATTGGGGCGCTGTGGGGGCTTCGGGAGGGCTCGATGAGGCCTTCCGAACTCAAATGGTCCACTTGTTCATCAATGATTCGCATCATGGCCGGGTTCTTAGGATAGTATCGTTGCTTTATGGGTCGGTTGTCCCCCATGACAATAGTGTGCTCGGCGATGTCTGACGTCCCGTGGAGGGCATCAAACTTCGGTAGCTCTTCATCCAGAAATGCTTGGATTTGTGGCGCTATGTCTGGTGGCCACGGTTCCGGGACTCATGTTCTCAGGCCTTCGATCGGCCCATGTTCTGTTGGGTCGGCGGCTTTTTTTTTTTTGTTGGGTGTGGGGTTGTGTGGGGGAGGGGGGGTGGGGTGGGCTTTGGGGGGGGTTTTTTTTTTTTGAAGGTTTTGTTTTTTATATAACATTGTCGTGAAAGGTGAGTCGCGATGACGCCTCTGGTATCGCAACAACGACTTGTTTGGGCGACGAAGATCTCGGACATGGCTCTAGGCATGGCTCGGTGCATGGCGCTAAGAATCATGTCGGTACGCGGAAGGTACTCCAATGGGTTGGCGAAGATCTGTATGGCGTCGGCCGTGGGTACGAGAGGACTGCGGTCGGTGTATCGTGGGGTCATCGTCCTGGTTTCCAGGCCCGCGTTTAGATATGGTCATTCTCTACGATAAATTGTGCCTGCCACAGAATTTCGTCCTTTGTGGGGGCGGAAGGGGGCGGGGCGAAATTTTGAAATACACTTGTAGCAGTGTGATATCACATGAGTCTTGAAATCAAATTTGGTTGCCCTAGCTTTTATAGTCTCTGAGATCCAGGCGCTCATCAAGACGGACGGACGGACAGACGGACAGACGGACATGGCTATATCGACTCGGCTATTGATGCTGATCAAGAATATATATACTTTATGGAGTCGGAAACGTTTCCTTCTCTGCGTTGCAGACATCCACTTTTACCACAAATCTAATATACCCCTTAAATCTTTTTTGAGTACGGGTATAAAAAAAAAAATGGATTTCCAGCCCTAGGACACGAGGACTGTTAGAACGGTTTCAGTTATGAAAGATTTAAGTACCTTTTATCTTCTTTATAACACAACTGATCAGTTCATTCCACCAGAACTATGATCGCCTTTGCATGTGTCTGATATGTATATGCTTGTATATGTATACAATACTCGACAAAACTGAACTTTCTTTTTCCGCTTTGAACCAAACCAACTTTTTCTGATAGATTTGGAACTTTAACTTTTTTTTTTAAAGAATTATGTTTATTTTCAATAGCAGAACTATTATTTTTAAAATTTTGTAAGTCTGGTATTATTTTCTTAAAGCCTAGTACTCAGCTACAAAAAAACACCTCGCGAACAACAGGGTTGAAATTCGTATGAAACCGATACAACATTTTTTACGGCCAAAACTATTTTCTAGGCTCTGTACGGAAGGCAGTACTCAGATCAACAAAAAAATGGGTCGGTATATACTAGAAAAGTATCCGAAGTATTTGCTTGTATTGATGGTATGTTTCGACGTCGAAAGTTATATCAATTTGATATGATAACAAAAAACCAAATGAAATATTTAAAAAATGAAGATAAATAGAATCTAATTAATGCAGCATTATATGGAGGACAATTATATGGATATTATAATTTATTCTTTTTATTAATTTTCATAAATATAAAACAAAAATTTCTTTCAAAACAGTTTGTCTTCACGGCCGTCGGCACACGAGGCGTCGCAATCTGTTGCTGCTGATAGTCAGAAACATTACCTTACCAATAAAATATTGGGGAGCCCAGGAAATGCTTGGGGAAGAGCGACCACAGCCGAAGAAGTGCATTTTAGACAAAACCACGTAGATGTCTGAGCAGTGTAACCGTACGGAATGCAGTGCACACCTCTGGTCACACAACTGGCCGCTGGAAGAATATATGAAATTTGTTTGTTAGCAAACAGTTTTTGGATCTGAGTACTCGGCTTATGCTTTTTTCAAAGGTCTCCCACTTTAGCCGTATGGGCTGTCAAGCGTATTTAGCCATTTTAGCGCGAGTTGATCGGTGATTACATCGAATCGGTATCCTTCGAGGTAACAGCGTAGTTTTCGAATTGCCCAAATGACCGCACAAGCACTCCTTGTCAGTAGCGGAGTAGTTTTCTTCCTCATGGTTCTAGTCGTCGGCTAACAAGCATAATGACTCGTTAATAGCCTTCAAGTTCATCGGTGAGAACCCCAACTCTTAGATTCTCGCAACATGTTGAAGAAACTGCTTGAAATCGACGGAAGGATCAAGTGCGGTCGTGAGAATTCTTCAATAGGTCAAAGGCACCCTGTTGAAGTCTATTGGACCGATATCCATACGAGTTCTGCATCATTTATGCAGGCCAGGATCATCGAGTAGGACGACTGTCGCGAAGTTCTGGTGACAAATCTCCGGTACCAGGATGCCATCCCGTATGCATTGACGAAGTTCTTTCAGGTTTGTAGGAGGCCTGAGTTCTTTGACGGCGAATTTTTTCGGGGTCGGCAAGATGCCTTCTTCGCTGATCATGTGGCCCAGATATTTGATCCGGCTTTGAAAGAAATGGAATTTTTCCGGAGTTTATGCGTAGATTTTCTTTTCGTAGTCGAGAAAAAACCACTTCTAGATTGTGTAGGTGTTCCTTAAAATCTCGCCCAATGACGATAATATCATCTAGGTAGCGAATGCGTAGTGTCCATATCGGCGCTATTACTGTAGGGCCCGTTAGTCCGGCGCTGAATTTAGTCCTAAAAGCATCACTTTACATTGATAAGGCCTCTGCCTGGTACTGTGAAAGCGGTTGCTTCGCGACTTCCGTTTGCCAATGGTATCTGCCAGTATCCATTTTGTAGATCGATAGTGGTGATAAATGGTGCGTTTTGTAGACGTTCCAAGATGTAGTTGATTCTGGGCAATGGGTACGCGTCTGGGATGGAATGTTCGTTGAGCTGTCGAAAATCCACGCACATGCGCCATTTCCCATTCTTTTTCCGCACGAGTACGATTGGCGCGCTGTGAGGGCTTCGGGAGGGCTCGATGAGACCTTCCATTCTCAAATGGTCTACTTGTTCGTCGATGATTCGCATCATGGCCGGGTTTTTAGGATAGTATCGTTGCTTGATGGGTCGATTGTCCCCCATGACGATGATATGCTCGGCGATGTCTGAGGTGCCATGGAGGGTAGAGAACTTCGGTAGCTCTTCGTCCAGAAATGCTTGAATTTGTGGCGCTATGTCTTGTGGCCAGGGATCCGGGGCTGGTTCTGGCTCGTCTTCGATCTCGGGGCCAAAGTGTTGGTTCGGGGCTTCGGGTAGGATGGTGGTGTCAAACGCGGTGGTTTGATACGCGAAGTCGCTGATGGGCGCAGGGGTCGCGATATTTTGTAAGCGGATGTAGTACTCGTGTAACACACCAGCGGTCGACAGGGAGTCGCGAGACGCCCGACGCAACAACGACGTTGGGCACGAGACCAGGCTCTAGGCATGGCTCGGTGCATGGCGCTAAGAATCATGTCGGTACGTTGAAGGTACTCCAATGGGTTGGCGAAGATCTGTATGGCATCGGCCGTGGGTACGACAGGGCTGCGGTCGGTGTATCGTGGGGTCATCGTCAAGGTTTCCGGGCAGGCGTTGAGGGGCTCTGTGGATATCAGTTCAATTATGGGCCCCGACCAGTGGTGGGCGTGGCTGTTTCCCTTGTTGCTGGGCTGTTGATCTGTTGCTGCCGTTTTCGGTGTCGATGTTGTTGTCTTGGTTCAGGGCTGATTGTCGTCTCGGAGGGTATTTCTATGTTCACTTTCTCCTTGGAGGAGATGGTACTTACATGCTTTGTTGCTGGACTCGGACCTGGGCTTCCTGTGTCGAGCGCCGGGTTCCAGTGCGTGAGTGCATGTCTCGTGGGTGAGATTTTCGCAGCTTCTTTGGGGTATGTGTCCCCTGTGGTTGGCCTAGGACGCGGTTGCTCAGTCAGTGTAGTCAGTCGGTCAGTGTATTCGTTGGGGTAAGTCGTGGTCGCTGTTTGCTGTTGCTGGTATCGGTGTGATGTTGGCGCTGCTGGGTGCCAAAATTGTTGGGATAGGTTGTGGACGTATGACGGCTGCCGTTGGCTTCGGTTTCGGGTGTCGATGTTCATCGCCTTGTACGCTAAAGAAGTTGGAACGGGGTGGATAGGTGGTGTGGGGCACTGATCCCGTAATTGTAGAAGTGTGGTACCGCACTGGATCGTTGTTTCAATGGCACATAGGAAGTCCATGCCGATGATAACTTGATCCAACATGTTTGGTAGGACAAGGAGTGGTATTTGAACTTCTCTTTGATCCAGCCTGATGTGCGCCAGTAGAATCTGAGTGATCTCTCTGACCGAGCCGTCGGCCAGGCGTATGCGGACGCATGCATCTTGCAGGTTGGTGTTGTTGTTTAGTTGTCGGGCGAGGCGTGCACTGATAAAGCTTCGGGATGCCCGTGCCCGACGGTGGCTTCCGTTGCCTATGGTTACCATTGCCACTATCCGGTTCTCGTTCATGTGTAGCGGGGGTTTTATTCGTGGGTCGGGGCAGACGTCGTTCCCGGCTGATCCCGTGTCAGGCGAGGAAGCGAGTCGTTTCCCGACGTGTGCTGACGACAGCAATCGACGGTCCGTGTTGCGCTTGCCACATTCCCAGCAGAATAGGATTGTGGGAATTTGGCATTCGTATACCGCCTGCCCTTCTTGACCACACCGGCGACAGGCTGCGCGTGGGTTGGTGATGGGGCCCGTGATCATGCGATGTGCCGCCTCGGGTTTTGTCGTACTGGTTGGGTTGGAAAGCTGTCTCCTTGGTGAGTCTGCCGAGTCCCAATGAGGCTTCCGGAATGGTGTCCAATTGGAGTCGCCGCTCCTCGGCTCGTCTGGGCGTTTGTTGTGGTGGTGCGAGAGTGATCGGGATGGTCCGCGCTTGAATACTCTCCAACTCCGTGGCCAGCAGTGTTAGCTGGGACAAGTCTCGCAGTTCGTCACGGCACACGTACATCTGGTATGGTGGGAGGGCGTTGTCGTATATCCTGTTGAGCTCCTTGGCTGCGTCGTACCTGGCGTGGTACATGAGTAGCCGTATCTCGATCAGGAAATCTTTGAACAGTTCCCCTGACACTTGCTTGCGGGCTCGGATCTGGTCTTCCAATTGTTCAAAATACCGTGGTGGCAAGAAGACCGCTAAGAATTCCTGGCGGAAGTTTTCCCATGAGGCACTTTGTAGGCGGATGGTGCGGAACCAACACCTGGCACGGTCTGTGAGAAGCTCGGCCATGGCCCGCGGCAGCTGGTTTGTGTCCACCCCATACGAGAGCCCGCGTTCTTCGATTAGTTCGATGAATGATAGAGGGTCACCTTGGCCGTCAAACTGGATTCCCCATTTTCGGATGTTTTCCGCCATTTGTGCGGCGTGGTTGTAGTAGTGCCCTTCCATGGGTCGGTCGAACGCTGGCAAGACCTGCAGTACGGGCGCTGGGTGAGTCTCTGTAGTTGGGGGCCTTGGAAACGGGGCTGCAGGATTGGACTTAGGATCCATTTGGCGAGTGTCGGATGGTCCAGGAGTAGTAGGCAGTGGTGACTTGGAGCGAGAGCGTGAGGCTGGTTCCGGCATAGTGCCTTTCAAACTCTCCTAAGCGCACCCAGGCTTCTTTAGCGAGGCGCCGACGACTAGCGCGGCAAATTTCTTTCGGCGTTCATCGACCGTTCCTTCGCTGCCGTTGCTTCACTTTTAAAGGATCGGCACTGCGTTTATTTTCGCGATTGTTTTCGCGCCCGGACTACGTTAGTGAATTTTTGTTGCGTTTCTATTCAATTTTCCTTTTGCTGGAAGTGGGTCTTTAATCCACAGAAGTCCCTGATTTCGGTTTTTTTCTTGATGTTTTCCTTACAAAAAATCCTTTAAAGTCTCTGCTCGGCCCCACTATGTATCCTATCTCAGGCTGAGGTATGCTCAGTCTGTCCCCTTGATTGGGAAGAAGCCAGGAACTTGGCCAGGAACTGAAAGAGAACGAAATTTTAAATCACAACACTTTTTCTTCTTTTAAAGTATTTAAATCGTTTTGTTTATTATTTCGGGTTATTATGCTAATTCTTTAGTTTGACTGTTTGGACGCGGCGTGTATGTTACTTTTTGATTGCCTTACGATGGCTGGTGGACTCTCTTTGACTGCCGATTGACTGTCGATTGACTGGCGCGACGTGTATTGATTCCCGCGATTGACTGCCTTGTCTCCACGCCAGGCTGTTATTATAATCGGTTACAATATATATATGCATTGGGCAATGCAAATAGAAAACCAAGGTGGGATTACGTTAATTTGCTCCACTGGCTATTTAGAGGAATTTGTTTGGGAATCTCAGGCTGGGAAACCAGACAAAGGCATAAAGGGAAAAAATTAAGCTGAATACTTCTGGCTCGTCATCCCGTTATTCGCCCAGATTGTTTAACCACCAAATTACGGTGGTAAGTCTAGCAACGACATGTCTAACTTTGCAACCAGAACTGTTCGAGACATTGACGGGGTTCCGTTTCTATAGATACGCTTTTACGGCCGATATCAAGAAAATGTACCGAAATATATTGGTCACAGAACCACATAGAAACTATCAGTGTATCTTATGGGACATATTCTGCACCATTCCTGGCAGTACGTTGCCTGTATTACTTGGCCGATAGGTACGCTGAAAGATTTCCATTAGAAAGAAAGGCGGTGATATGATTTGTGGAGCGCATACAGAAGAAGAATTGACAACGTTGAAAGCGCAAGTGACCGCATTATTGGCCGTAGGAAAGTGCGAGCTTCACAAATGGTGCAGCAATTGTCAGGGAATGGACAACAACACTGACCTAGAGCATTTAAGGCTAAACACAGAGGACGCAGCTAAAACCTTGGAAATATATTGATCAAGTCTAGAGGACAAATTCCAATTCTCTTATAACATAAAATCTCCTCGATCCCCACGAAACGATCAGTGTTGGCTCAGGTATTTGATCCGTTATGGTTCTGGAGTCCCTTGCTATCATGCAGGAACTTTGGCTTCTAAAGCAGGATTGTGACGAGGAGCTACCAGCGAGAATAACTGAAACTAATTGATAAATGTTCAATCCCACGATCCTCCATTTCAATTACCGCACACCTATTCACGTTAGAGATTTTTGGGTTTTCTGACGCATCAAACAGAGCTTACGGTGGTGTCATTTATGCTCGTGTAAGGGATAAAAGTGGAGGAAGTTCAGTGCGACTAGTAACGGCAAAGTCCGAGGTCGCCCCTGTTAGGGTAGGTACAAGGAGCAGTGTTAGTGGCCAAGCTAATGGCAAAGGTTTGCTCCTGTCTGCATTTACACGGATTCCACAATTGTGTTGAATTGGCTTTCGTGACATGCCAGTCGTTGGACCACCTTCGTTTCAACAGAGTAGCTCAAACAAGAGCTAACATGGTTACAGGATTGGTTCAAGGTCGACACAAAGTCGAACCATACAGATATTGTATCTAGGTGATTATTGGTTACAGAATTAAGCAAGTCCACGATGTGGTGGAACTGTCCGGAGTTTTTAATAGATTCAGCGGATGATCTGGCTAAGTTCAATTGGAGTGAAGAAATAGCCATGCCTGAAGAGAAGAAATGTAAGTTTTCGCTGACAATTAGTAAGGTAGAGAGCAGGGAAAAGGTAGATCTTGTGGGAGATGCGAATTTGCAACTGATTTCCTCAAATTGCATCGAGTTTTTAGCATTCTCCGCTGGCTTAGAATATCGTTGAGATCGAACTCAAATGAAACAGACAACCTTACTGCAGCTGAAATAGAGGGCGGATTACGCTATATTGTTTAGAATGTACAGTTGAGTTTGAGCGAAGAATTCACTAAGCTTGTAACGTCCTATCTCGGGCTGAGGTATGCTCAGTCTGTCCAGGGTTCTGAACTAAAAGATATTTATAATTCACGAGGACCTTTATTGGAAGAAAACCAGGAACTTTGCCAGGAACTGAAAGAGAACGGTTAGCTAAATCACAACACTTTTGGTTCTTTAAAGTATTAATCGTTTTGTTTATTATTTCGGGTTATTATGCTAATTCTTAAATTTTACTTCTTGAACGCGGCGTGTATGTTACTTCTTGATTGCCTTACGATGGCTGGTGGACTCTCTTTGACTCTCGATCGACTGCCGATGGACTGGCACGACGTGTATTGATTCCCGCGATTGTCTCCACGCCAGGCTGTTCTTTTTATGGGTCCGCCCGCCTTCAATTTTCCCGGGAGATATCTTATTTCTACTCTAAAAATGTGGGAAGGGTTCTTACGTAAGTGCGTTATAGTCTGCGCTTGCAGACGGGCTGATCGGTAACAGAAGGTTACCTAATCATTAGCCCTGTAGTCAGTGTTCGATATTCCAATAAGTGTCCAATGTCCCAGGTAAGGTTATCGATGTGCACCGGTACCGTGGGAAAAGGAATTTTGTTGGCACTTCGCGTTTCTAGTCGGAAAGGAATGTCTTTTGGGGCAATTTACGGTTTATTTCTTATTACCAATATATTTATATGTATGTATAGCTATATTATTAATGTAACGAATGTAGAGAACCATGGGAACCATGGTGTGTTATTCAGTAGGGGAAAGGTTGACCAATGCCGAATTGCCATTTGACACAAGGCATCCCATCTTGATGCCAAGCAACCATATAGCGGTGAATGCGCTCGTTGAATTCACGCATCGAAGGAATTTACATGCCGGGGCACAATCATTATGAGCCTTTTTGCGGCAGAGATATTGGATAATCAATTGCAGGAAACTTGCCCGCAAGGTGATCCGTACCCATTCGAGCGCACGGGACTGGACTTTGCTGGGCCTATATGCATGCACTTCAACATGCGAGGAAAACGCCCAGTCAAGGTGTATCTGTGCATATTCGTATGCTTCGTAACAAAGGCCTGCCATATAGAGATCGTGTCGGACCTAAGCTCAAATGTCTTCATCGCGGCACTCAAATGCTTTTTCGCACAACGTGGATTGAGCTCTGATCTCTTTTGCGAAAACGCTACCAATTTTGTAGGCGCTTCACGAGAGCTAAACAGAGTTTTCGACCCGCTTAGTCAGCAGTTCATTGACGACGAATGCAGTCAGAGAGGAGTCAAGTTTCACTTCATCCCCGCGCTCCGCACACTTTAGAGGATTGTGGGAGAGCACCGTGAAGGCCAAACAGCTTCTGGTTAACTGTACCAACAGTACAGCACTAAACTACGAATATTTGGAAGCGTTGACGCGCGGAATTTCTTGGTTGACCGACCGCTAAACACGCTGGTCAAACCATTCGACGAAGCACTGTTAAAGCTGACCATGAGCAACCATTGGAAACGCAGGATGGCAGTACACAACATATTCTGGCGAAACTGTTGGAAAGACTTGGCTCGAAATCAACTCAGAACATGAGTATTCGAGATATTGTTAATGAACTGCAACACCCTCATACAATAATTTTCGACGGCGAAGAGTAGTTATAAAGGGTATAAATGATTTAATAGAAAGGGGGTGTACGCATCAACTAATAACGTATATAGATATTTGCTCACAGTAAAATATACTTTTTATACCAGTACTCAAAAAAGAGTTAAGGGGTATATTAGATTTGGGGTAACAGTGGATCTGTGCAACGCAGAGTAGGAAACGTTTCCGACCCCATAAAGTATATATATTCTTGATCAGCATCAATGCCGAGTCGATATAGCCATGTCCGTCTGTCCGTTTTTCCTTCTATCCGTCTGTCCGTCCGTCCGTTTCGATGAGCGCCTGGATCTCAGAGTCTATAAAAGCTAGGGCAACCAAATTTGGTTTCAGACTCATGTAAAGCGGAGGAGATGTAGTATCTAAATTGTACATGTAGAATGTACATGTTAGATGTAGAATATACATTGCATATGTAGATGTAGGCATGGGCGGTCGGACCAGTTAGTCGCTTGTTGCTGCAGCTGTGTGTGGGTGCCCTTAGCCTGCAGTCAACTATAACGCCAATTCACTCATCGATGCAGCGCCCACACAGTCAGTTTTGGGTGGCCGGAACAGTTGCCACTCGTTGACTGACTATGGTGTATCCACAATGCAGGACACTCTTTAGGCGGCCGGACCCGTTTTGTCACTCAAATTGAGACACACACACACACATCACTTCACATTGTATTGGCCAGCCAGAAAAATAAAACACAAGCCATTACAATTCGGGACAAGGCACGGGCGACCTGACCAGTACGTCGCTCGTTGCTGCATTCTGTGTGTCTGTGTTTGTGTGTTGTCCTGTTTTCCAACCGCCCATGCGGGTCGGCCGGACAGTTTGGGATGATGTACTGATGCCACTCCTGAATGCTGCCTGCAAATACGGCCCCCCTTCCGCCACCACAAAGAACGAAAATTTGTGGCATGCGCTACGATAAGCTACGATAAAACTGAAAACGCAAAATCGTAGAAAATGCCCATATCTATCAGATTGCTGAATCTGAATGATAATTATAGGCAGAATGAAGATATTAATTTTCCCCGCCCACTCCAGCAAGAGACAAGCTACTCATTCTCTTTCTCGCTCGCACACTATGTCGCATTCAGTGCGCGAGCGTCCTCTAGCGAAAAATATGTAGAATTTAAATGGTACATGTAGAATATACATTGTAGATGTAGATAACAGATGTAGAAAAAAAAAGTAAAATTTTTAAAAATCATAAACTCAAAAATGTATAAGTAGAGTCGCGTCCCCAGAAGCGACTCACACGTTCCTACTCCTTGGATCTATCTAAGTACAAAATTAACGCTTTTTAATAAAGTCTTGACTGAGGATAGGGATGGTACATATACATATATATATCATCAATATATCTTTTAACAAATAAAGTAATCTGTAGAAATATTTATATATATATATATAAATATTTATTATAATACGCCAAAAAATATTCAACAAAATATGTCAAAAGTAACAAAGAAAGTATACGAACCCCGCTCCAACTACCCGGACCGCACAAAATCCGAGGAAAAGTCGTTCTCTGACCTGAATGTCCTCATCAAGACTCTGGACACGGCGCTGCTGCTACTCAGCTCCAAAGAGGAATGCGTCCTGTTGAGCGTCTTCAGTCACATCATGGAATTTACGCGGCGCCAGGATGAGAATGTTCTGGAGCTGAAGGAGCATCAAATGCTGGAGCTGCTGCTGGAAAAGAAGATTTTCATTGAGTCGGAGAACGTTATGATCCGACGCTTCGCCTTGTATCTCATCACCGCTTTGCTGGACAGCACAGACATGAACACGCTCGATCCCGAGAAGACGGAAGGCATCCTGGAGGTGGCCTATGCATTCTACCTGAATGAAACCGACGAATTCTGCATCGAATATCTCTCGCACTTGCTGAACATATGTTTGCGCGATCCCAAAGTGGCCCAGGGAATTGTGGAGAAAGAGGAACTTCTGCAGAAGTTCAAGTCCGTTATTGCCACCTCCGAGAATCCCGACACCATGTTCAAGTCCATTGAGGCCGTACACAAGATTCTGCTGATCCAGAGTGCCGAGGAGATGTTGGATTTTACGATGCTTCCCGACTTTCCCATCGATCGCATTATCTGCGAGGTGACCAACACATTTCAGGAGATTCGCATTGCTTCCCTAAAGGTCTTGAAGACCCTCCTGGTGGACACCAGTGACCAGAGCGTGTTTGAGCCGCTGCATCGCTGTTTCTATGTCATAGAGCAGCTGGTCAAAGCATTTTGCGAAAATCCCCAGGGATCGGATGCGGTCAGAGATAATTGAGGTGCTGGCCACGGCTCTCCGCTCCGAGAAGATGACCAAGCTGTTCTTTGAGCATAACCTCTTTGACCTTATCGTCGAGCATTTGAAGGACCAAATCGATATCCTGTCGCTGGAGCTGCGCTGCACCATCATATCCATCTTCGCGGAAACGGCCAAGTACGTGCAGTATCTGGCGCGGATGCACAGTGCCGAGATCACGGACATGTTCCTCAGCTGCCTCATGGAGAACGAACCGGCACCGGCCACCTTCGTGATCCTTGGCCTTAACCGCATGGCTAATCATCCCGACGCACTCCGTCGAATTGTGGCCGAATATGATGTCGGAGCTCTAAAGAAACTGGTGTCCATTATCCAGTCCACGGAGGTGATCATCAAGACCAGGAGCAGGCAGCGGAGTTTAGTAACCGACTTCTGACCGGAGCCTACCGCGACACGGCCGGACAGCTAATGGACCTGGACATTCCAGGCGTCCTCACGGGCACCATTCAGCAGGGCTTGCCTACTCTCTCCATTGATTTGATCCTCTCGCTTCTGGTTATCATCGAAAGGCTAGGCCAGAACGAGGAGTACCGAACAGTCCTGGGTGAGCATCGTCCTCTCACCGAGCAGATTGCTCAACTATTGATGGTAAGACAGTCCATCATTCTGTGTCTCTTTGCATCTGTACAGCATCGCACCCTAATTCTCACAGCGCTCCTACGCCCATTCCATACTCGTGAACAACATCTTCCGTTGCCTGTGCACCATCGTCGATGAGGAAAACGTGCGGGAGGTGCTGTTGAAAAACTACATTGTGTCCTCCATCAAGCGGGCTCTGAAGTCGCTCTCCAATCTGGTCAAGACGGCAGTGACCAACTTTATACTGCAGACCACACGCTTCAGCGAGTTCATCGACGCCTACATAGATCGCGGCATTCTGGAAGTGTAAGCGAGTCGCACAACTGTCTCAAACAACTGCCTTTATATATTTTCAACTGCCAACCTTAGCCTGATGCTGTTCCAAAGGCACGCCTTCTGCGTGTCCACCTGGGGACCAGCCATCGAGAGCATCCTCTCCAAGTGCCCCACGATGAAGTTCTGCATTCGAAACTGCCTAACGTTCACCGATATCACCGCTGGCAAGGACTTTTATGTATCCCGGAAGAAGTTTGACGACTTCCGCACCTTCCAGGACATTCTACGCAGCGACTGCTCCCCTGGAGTCCGTTCTGGTGGTCAACTTTAACCGTTTAGAGGCGGATGAGGAGGATCTTATGAAAGTTCCTTCCTTCTGCATTCCGATATCCGATGGTGCTGGTGATCATTCCTGGTGCTACTGCAAGCGTCCTGCCGATCCCAACCTTCCCAAATATCTGGAGACCCTCAATCAATCCCTGAATGTGGGTCTATCCCATCTGATCCCTAACAAACTGATAACCATGTCCCCCATCTGATCCTTCCTAGATGCACGGTTTGGTGGAGAATCCGACAAAGGTGCGCAGCGCCATCGATTTTGATAACGTGGCGAAGCGCAGCAAGATCATTGCCGAGTTTGTCGAAAATGTGATGAATGAGAACCTTCAAATTCTCGACCTCAATTCGACGGAGGAGTGTTCCCGGCACGCGGTGCGATGCCACCTTCAGGAGCTGCGCTTTGTCTATCACACCAACTTCATACCCCCTGGGCATGGTGCGCAGTGGCTGCCAGTTCGAGCGCGCCGTCCTCTTCAAGGCGCTGGCCGATCAGATCGGCCTGCCATGTACTCTGGAGCGCAGCGTTGACGGCCGAATGCTGTACAACGAGGTGCCGATGCCGCTGGTGATCGACCAGGATGTTCACTGCGACAAGAAGACCCTTCAGTTCATGCCGTGGCGCATGCTGCGCCCCACCCACGTTGTCGACCTTATGTACAATGTGGGGGACTTGTATCCCATGCAGAGTCGCCAGGCCCTGCAGTATCTGCGTCTCTATTGATCCCTGATCACTACTCTTTGTTCTTTAATCCTTTTACAAGTTTCCATTTCCAAATTTCCCTGTCGCATCATTTATCGAGTTTATCAAGTTTATTAAATAGCTAAAGAATCGGTTGATTATGGGGTCTGTTTCGGATATGTCCTGTATCCACTGCGCATGTCCTTGTGTCCTTATGTCCTTATGTCCTTGAGTCCGTCTCCGCGTGTCATTCGTCCTGGCCATACCCATGTATGGCTCAATGTTTCGCACACAATAAACAAGCAACACTTGGCGAACATTTGGGATACGAGTGTGAGTGCGATATGGCCTTGGTCTATGCACCCACACCAGGTCAAGCCGCTATCTATTCGCAGGCCACCTTATCTTGGTATGGGCCAGTTAAATTTCTACCCCGTTTGGAATCGACCGAATTTTCCAGGACAGGTTGCATAACCTGTAACGACCGTAACCTCTGCGCAGCAGCCACGCGTTGCCGTCGCTGCATCGAGCCAGCTGCTGGAATTAGCCCACCACCCCCTCACCTAGTTCAGATGGAGCCGCTGCGCTGCGGATGGAGCCTTTCTGTACTTATTTTCTTGTCTTTATATCGTTCTTGGTTCCTTCTCCTAAGCTTAAGTACAGTAAACCCTCCAAAGTACCGCTGCCTTTAATTTTCAAAATTGTTTTCGGTTAGAAAAGAAAAAAAATTTTATATATATAGTAACATATCCATAATGCCCTGCATTAAGTATACGTTAAGCACTGGACACATTCATAACCACACCCACACTTACACAAGATTATGCATTAATGCAAATTTGCGTAGCACCCTTACACCCATGTACCTTTATATGAAGTAAGATAGGTTATAATACGATACTCCAACACCTGCATAAACAACGAAGAACCGACAGGAAGTCCCATGCAAACCGAATGTTGATGCGACTTCTGTTCTCCAGACTATTCTTGCATTGGGCAATGCAAATAGAAAACCAAGGTGGGATTACGTTAATTTGCTCCACTGGCTATTTAGAGGAATTTGTTTGGGAATCTCAGGCTGGGAAACCAGACAAAGGCATAAAGGGAAAAATTAAGCTGAATACTTCATGGCTCGTCATCCCGTTATTCGCCCAGATTGTTTAACCACCAAATTACGGTGGTAAGTCTAGCAACGACATGTCTAACTTTGCAACCAGAACTGTTCGAGACATTGACGGGGTTCCGTTTCTATAGATACGCTTTTACGGCCGATATCAAGAAAATGTACCGAAATATATTGGTCACAGAACCACATAGAAACTATCAGTGTATCTTATGGGACATATTCTGCACCATTCCTGGCAGTACGTTGCCTGTATTACTTGGCCGATAGGTACGCTGAAAGATTTCCATTAGAAAGAAAGGCAGTGATATGATTTGTGGAGCGCATACAGAAGAAGAATTGACAACGTTGAAAGCGCAAGTGACCGCATTATTGGCCGTAGGAAAGTGCGAGCTTCACAAATGGTGCAGCAATTGTCAGGGAATGGACAACAATACTGACCTAGAGCATTTAAGGCTAAACACAGAGGACGCAGCTAAAATCTTGGAAATATATTGATCAAGTCTAGAGGACAAATTCCAATTCTCTTATAACATAAAAATCTCCTCGATCCCCACGAAACGATCAGTGTTGGCTCAGGTATTTGATCCGTTATGGTTCTGGAGTCCCTTGCTATCATGCAGGAACTTTGGCTTCTAAAGCAGGATTGCGACGAGGAGCTACCAGCGAGAATAACTGAAACTAATTGATAAATGTTCAATCCCACGATCCTCCATTTCAATTACCGCACACCTATTCACGTTAGAGATTTTGGGTTTTCTGACGCATCAAACAGAGCTTACGGTGGTGTCATTTATGCTCGTGTAAGGGATAAAAGTGGAGGAAGTTCAGTGCGACTAGTAACGGCAAAGTCCGAGGTCGCCCCTGTTAGGGTAGGTACAAGGAGCAGTGTTAGTGGCCAAGCTAATGGCAAAGGTTTGCTCCTGTCTGCATTTACACGGATTCCACAATTGTGTTGAATTGGCTTTCGTGACATGCCAGTCGTTGGACCACCTTCGTTTCCAACAGAGTAGCTCAAACAAGAGCTTACATGGTTACAGGATTGGTTCAAGGTCGACACAAAGTCAAACCATACAGATATTGTATCTAGGTGATTATTGGTTACAGAATTAAGCAAGTCCACGATGTGGTGGAACTGTCCGGAGTTTTTAATAGATTCAGCGGATGATCTGGCTAAGTTCAATTGGAGTGAAGAAATAGCCATGCCTGAAGAGAAGAAATGTAAGTTTTTCGCTGACAATTAGTAAGGTAGAGAGCAGGGAAAAGGTAGATCTTGTGGGGAGATGCGAATTTGCAACTGATTTCCTCAAATTGCATCGAGTTTTTAGCATTCTCCGCTGGCGTAGAATATCGTTGAGATCGAACTCAAATGAAACAGACAACCTTACTGCAGCTGAAATAGAGGGCGGATTACGCTATATTGTTTAGAATGTACAGTTGAGTTTGAGCGAAGAATTCACTAAGCTTGTAACGTCCTATCTCGGGCTGAGGTATGCTCAGTCTGTCCAGGGTTCTGAACTAAAAGATATTTATAATTCACGAGGACCTTTATTGGAAGAAAACCAGGAACTTTGCCAGGAACTGAAAGAGAACGGTTAGCTAAATCACAACACTTTTGGTTCTTTAAAGTATTAATCGTTTTGTTTATTATTTCGGGTTATTATGCTAATTCTTAAATTTTACTTCTTGAACGCGGCGTGTATGTTACTTCTTGATTGCCTTACGATGGCTGGTGGACTCTCTTTGACTCTCGATCGACTGCCGATGGACTGGCACGACGTGTATTGATTCCCGCGATTGTCTCCACGCCAGGCTGTTCTTTTTATGGGTCCGCCCGCCTTCAATTTTCCCGGGAGATATCTTATTTCTACTCTAAAAATGTGGGAAGGGTTCTTACGTAAGTGCGTTATAGTCTGCGCTTGCAGACGGGCTGATCGGTAACAGAAGGTTACCTAATCATTAGCCCTGTAGTCAGTGTTCGATATTCCAATAAGTGTCCAATGTCCCAGGTAAGGTTATCGATGTGCACCGGTACCGTGGGAAAGGAATTTTGTTGGCACTTCGCGTTTCTAGTCGGAAAGGAATGTCTTTTGGGGCAATTTACGGTTTATTTCTTATTACCAATATATTTATATGTATGTATAGCTATATTATTAATGTAATCCAAGAAGTAGCAGTTGTTGCCCGCGTTGTGGCGAACCATGGGAACCATGGTGTGTTATTCGAGTAGGGGGAAGGTTGACCAATGCCGAATTGCCTTTTGACACAAGGCATCCCATCTTAATGCCTAGCAACCATATAGCGGTGAATGCGCTCGTTGAATTCACACATCGAAGGAATTTACATGCCGGGGCACAATCATTATGCGCCTTTTTAGATATTGGATAATCAATTGCAGGAAACTTGCACGCAAGGGGATCCGTGGCTGCATACCATGCTTTCGTCGTCGACCGGTCTATGCAACACAGCTCATGGGAGCGCTACCTGTTCGAGCGCGCGGGACTGGACTTTGCTGGGCCTATATGGATGCACTTCAACATGCGAGGAAAACGCCCAGTCAAGGTGTATCTGTGAATATTCGTATGCTTCGTAACAATGGACCTAAGCTCAAATGCCTTCAGCGCGGAACTCAAACGGTTTTTCGCACGACGTGGATTGAGCTCAGATCTATTTTGCGACAACGTTACCAATTTTGTAGGCGCTTCACGAGAGCTAAACAGAGTTTTCGACCCGCTTAGTCAGCAGTTCATTGACGACGAATGCAGTCAGAGAGGAGTCAAGTTTCACTTCATCCCCCGCGCTCCGCACACTTTAGAGGATTGTGGGAGAGCACCGTGAAGGTGGCCAAACAGCTTCTGGTTAACTGTACCAACAGTACAGCACTAAACTACGAATATTTGGAAGCGTTGACGCGCGGGAATTTCTTGGTTGACCGACCGCTAAACACGCTGGTCAAACCATTCGACGAAGCACTGTTAAAGCTGACCATGAGCAACCATTGGAAACGCAGGATGGCAGTACACAACATATTCTGGCGAAACTGTTGGAAAGACTTGGCTCGAAATCAACTCAGAACATGAGTATTCGAGATATTGTTAATGAACTGCAACACCCTCATACAATAATTTTCGACGGCGAAGAGTAGTTATAAAGGGTATAAATGATTTAATAGAAAGGGGGGTGTACGCATCAACTAATAACGTATATAGATATTTGCTCACAGTAAAATATACTTTTTATACCAGTACTCAAAAAAGAGTTAAGGGGTATATTAGATTTGGGGTAACAGTGGATCTGTGCAACGCAGAGTAGGAAACGTTTCCGACCCCATAAAGTATATATATTCTTGATCAGCATCAATGCCGAGTCGATATAGCCATGTCCGTCTGTCCGTTTTTCCTTCTATCCGTCTGTCCGTCCGTCCGTTTCGATGAGCGCCTGGATCTCAGAGTCTATAAAAGCTAGGGCAACCAAATTTGGTTTCCAGACTCATGTAAAGCGGAGGAGATGTAGTATCTAAATTGTACATGTAGAATGTACATGTTAGATGTAGAATATACATTGCATATGTAGATGTAGGCATGGGCGGTCGGACCAGTTAGTCGCTTGTTGCTGCAGCTGTGTGTGGGTGTGCCCTTAGCCTGCAGTCAACTATAACGCCAATTCACTCATCGATGCAGCGCCCACACAGTCAGTTTTGGGTGGCCGGAACAGTTGCCACTCGTTGACTGACTATGGTGTATCCACAATGCAGGACACTCTTTAGGCGGCCGGACCCGTTTTGTCACTCAAATTGAGACACACACATACACATCACTTCACATTGTATTGGCCAGCCAGAAAAATAAAACACAAGCCATTACAATTCGGGACAAGGCACGGGCGACCTGACCAGTACGTCGCTCGTTGCTGCATTCTGTGTGTCTGTGTTTGTGTGTTGTCCTGTTTTCCAACCGCCCATGCGGGTCGGCCGGACAGTTTGGGATGATGTACTGATGCCACTCCTGAATGCTGCCTGCAAATACGGCCCCCCCTTCCGCCACCACAAAGAACGAAAATTTGTGGCATGCGCTACGATAAGCTACGATAAAACTGAAAACGCAAAATCGTAGAAAATGCCCATATCTATCAGATTGCTGAATCTGAATGATAATTATAGGCAGAATGAAGATATTAATTTTCCCCGCCCACTCCAGCAAGAGACAAGCTACTCATTCTCTTTCTCGCTCGCACACTATGTCGCATTCAGTGCGCGAGCGTCCTCTAGCGAAAAATATGTAGAATCTAAATGGTACATGTAGAATATACATTGTAGATGTAGATAACAGATGTAGAAAAAAAAGTAAAATTTTTAAAAATCATAAACTCAAAAATGTATAAGTAGAGTCGCGTCCCCAGAAGCGACTCACACGTTCCTACTCCTTGGATCTAAGTACTTGGCTTACAAAATTAACGCTTTTTAATAGTCTTGACTGAGGATAGGGATGGTACATATACATATATATATCATCAATATATCTTTTAACAAATAAAGTAATCTGTGAGAAATATTTATATATATATATATAAATATTTATTATAATACGCCAAAAAATATTCAACAAAATATGTCAAAAGTAACAAAGAAAGTATACGAACCCCGCTCCAACTACCCGGACCGCACAAAATCCGAGGAGAAGTCGTTCTCTGACCTGAATGTCCTCATCAAGACTCTGGACACGGCGCTGCTGCTACTCAGCTCCAAAGAGAGGAATGCGTCCTGTTGAGCGTCTTCAGTCACATCATGGAATTTACGCGGCGCCAGGATGAGAATGTTCTGGAGCTGAAGGAGCATCAAATGCTGGAGCTGCTGCTGGAAAAGAAGATTTTCATTGAGTCGGAGAACGTTATGATCCGACGCTTCGCCTTGTATCTCATCACCGCTTTGCTGGACAGCACAGACATGAACACGCTCGATCCCGAGAAGACGGAAGGCATCCTGGAGGTGGCCTATGCATTCTACCTGAATGAAACCGACGAATTCTGCATCGAATATCTCTCGCACTTGCTGAACATATGTTTGCGCGATCCCAAAGTGGCCCAGGGAATTGTGGAGAAAGAGGAACTTCTGCAGAAGTTCAAGTCCGTTATTGCCACCTCCGAGAATCCCGACACCATGTTCAACTCCATTGAGGCCGTACACAAGATTCTGCTGATCCAGAGTGCCGAGGAGATGTTGGATTTTACGATGCTTCCCGACTTTCCCATCGATCGCATTATCTGCGAGGTGACCAACACATTTCAGGAGATTCGCATTGCTTCCCTAAAGGTCTTGAAGACCCTCCTGGTGGACACCAGTGACCAGAGC
Organism: Drosophila tristis; assembly: GCA_018150885.1. NCBI lineage: Eukaryota > Metazoa > Arthropoda > Insecta > Diptera > Drosophilidae > Drosophila > Drosophila tristis. Next base: position 39,227 of record JAECWT010000269.1, on the reverse strand, counting down.
GTGTTTGAGCCGCTGCATCGCTGTTTCTATGTCATAGAGCAGCTGGTCAAAGCATTTTGCGAAAATCCCCAGGGATCGGATGCGGTCGAGATAATTGAGGTGCTGGCCACGGCTCTCCGCTCCGAGAAGATGACCAAGCTGTTCTTTGAGCATAACCTCTTTGACCTTATCGTCGAGCATTTGAAGGACCAAATCGATATCCTGTCGCTGGAGCTGCGCTGCACCATCATATCCATCTTCGCGGAAACGGCCAAGTACGTGCAGTATCTGGCGCGGATGCACAGTGCCGAGATCACGGACATGTTCCTCAGCTGCCTCATGGAGAACGAACCGGCACCGGCCACCTTCGTGATCCTTGGCCTTAACCGCATGGCTAATCATCCCGACGCACTCCGTCGAATTGTGGCCGAATATGATGTCGGAGCTCTAAAGAAACTGGTGTCCATTATCCAGTCCACGGAGGTGATCATCAAGACCAGGGAGCAGGCAGCGGAGTTTAGTAACCGACTTCTGACCGGAGCCTACCGCGACACGGCCGGACAGCTAATGGACCTGGACATTCCAGGCGTCCTCACGGGCACCATTCAGCAGGGCTTGCCTACTCTCTCCATTGATTTGATCCTCTCGCTTCTGGTTATCATCGAAAGGCTAGGCCAGAACGAGGAGTACCGAACAGTCCTGGGTGAGCATCGTCCTCTCACCGAGCAGATTGCTCAACTATTGATGGTAAGACAGTCCATCATTCTGTGTCTCTTTGCATCTGTACAGCATCGCACCTAATTCTCACAGCGCTCCTACGCCCATTCCATACTCGTGAACAACATCTTCCGTTGCCTGTGCACCATCGTCGATGAGGAAAACGTGCGGGAGGTGCTGTTGAAAAACTACATTGTGTCCTCCATCAAGCGGGCTCTGAAGTCGCTCTCCAATCTGGTCAAGACGGCAGTGACCAACTTTATACTGCAGACCACACGCTTCAGCGAGTTCATCGACGCCTACATAGATCGCGGCATTCTGGAAGTGTAAGCGAGTCGCACAACTGTCTCAAACAACTGCCTTTATATATTTTCAACTGCCAACCTTAGCCTGATGCTGTTCCAAAGGCACGCCTTCTGCGTGTCCACCTGGGGACCAGCCATCGAGAGCATCCTCTCCAAGTGCCCCACGATGAAGTTCTGCATTCGAAACTGCCTAACGTTCACCGATATCACCGCTGGCAAGGACTTTTATGTATCCCGGAAGAAGTTTGACGACTTCCGCACCTTCCAGGACATTCTACGCAGCGACTGCTCCCCCCTGGAGTCCGTTCTGGTGGTCAACTTTAACCGTTTAGAGGCGGATGAGGAGGATCTTATGAAAGTTCCTTCCTTCTGCATTCCGATATCCGATGGTGCTGGTGATCATTCCTGGTGCTACTGCAAGCGTCCTGCCGATCCCAACCTTCCCAAATATCTGGAGACCCTCAATCAATCCCTGAATGTGGGTCTATCCCATCTGATCCCTAACAAACTGATAACCATGTCCCCCATCTGATCCTTCCTAGATGCACGGTTTGGTGGAGAATCCGACAAAGGTGCGCAGCGCCATCGATTTTGATAACGTGGCGAAGCGCAGCAAGATCATTGCCGAGTTTGTCGAAAATGTGATGAATGAGAACCTTCAAATTCTCGACCTCAATTCGACGGAGGAGTGTTCCCGGCACGCGGTGCGATGCCACCTTCAGGAGCTGCGCTTTGTCTATCACACCAACTTCATACCCCTGGGCATGGTGCGCAGTGGCTGCCAGTTCGAGCGCGCCGTCCTCTTCAAGGCGCTGGCCGATCAGATCGGCCTGCCATGTACTCTGGAGCGCAGCGTTGACGGCCGAATGCTGTACAACGAGGTGCCGATGCCGCTGGTGATCGACCAGGATGTTCACTGCGACAAGAAGACCCTTCAGTTCATGCCGTGGCGCATGCTGCGCCCCACCCACGTTGTCGACCTTATGTACAATGTGGGGGACTTGTATCCCATGCAGAGTCGCCAGGCCCTGCAGTATCTGCGTCTCTATTGATCCCTGATCACTACTCTTTGTTCTTTAATCCTTTTACAAGTTTCCATTTCCAAATTTCCCTGTCGCATCATTTATCGAGTTTATCAAGTTTATTAAATAGCTAAAGAATCGGTTGATTATGGGGTCTGTTTCGGATATGTCCTGTATCCACTGCGCATGTCCTTGTGTCCTTATGTCCTTATGTCCTTGAGTCCGTCTCCGCGTGTCATTCGTCCTGGCCATACCCATGTATGGCTCAATGTTTCGCACACAATAAACAAGCAACACTTGGCGAACATTTGGGATACGAGTGTGAGTGCGATATGGCCTTGGTCTATGCACCCACACCAGGTCAAGCCGCTATCTATTCGCAGGCCACCTTATCTTGGTATGGGCCAGTTAAATTTCTACCCCGTTTGGAATCGACCGAATTTTCCAGGACAGGTTGCATAACCTGTAACGGCCGTAACCTCTGCGCAGCAGCCACGCGTTGCCGTCGCTGCATCGAGCCAGCTGCTGGAATTAGCCCACCACCCCCTCACCTAGTTCAGATGGAGCCGCTGCGCTGCGGATGGAGCCTTTCTGTACTTATTTTCTTGTCTTTATATCGTTCTTGGTTCCTTCTCCTAAGCTTAAGTACAGTAAACCCTCCAAAGTACCGCTGCCTTTAATTTTCAAAATTGTTTTCGGTTAGAAAAGAAAAAAAATTTTATATATATAGTAACATATCCATAATGCCCTGCATTAAGTATACGTTAAGCACTGGACACATTCATAACCACACCCACACTTACACAAGATTATGCATTAATGCAAATTTGCGTAGCACCCTTACACCCATGTACCTTTATATGAAGTAAGATAGGTTATAATACGATACTCCAACACCTGCATAAACAACGAAGAACCGACAGGAAGTCCCATGCAAACCGAATGTTGATGCGACTTCTGTTCTCCAGACTATTCTGAATAATGAATCCGGATAGAAGGACCACAAATGTTGACCAATGTCGTTCCTGTTCATGTTTATGAACATCTTGCCCGCGATCTGCCAGATTTGTAATTATTGCACCGTGGTGTGGTGCTGCCCATGGTCCGCCAAGGTTGGGACTGTCGCTGTGTGGTGTGGTGTAGAGTTCTGTTCATGGTTTGATCATCTTTCCGGGGGTACGAGGGGTTTATGGCGACTGTCTTTAAATTTGACCTTCTTCCGTACATACCGCATCAGTGTGAAGAATCCGGAGTACTTCTTTTCGGGATGAGAGCTGAGTTCTTTTAGCTTTTGTAGTTTATCCATGGGTTTTTTCCAAAAGTTCTTTTGAATCTTTTGAACCAGTTTCCACTTTTGAAGAGATGTTATGGCTACATCTTCTTTTGGAACTGGTATTTGCAATGTAGATTTGCTAATTTGAAAATTTCCTGGTGTCAAAACATCTTTGCCATTAATATTGCTTGGTATATAAAATGGATGATAGTTTTTTCCTTTTCCGGTATGATTTTGCACTGTTGTCGTTTCTTCTTGCTGATAAAGTATTCCTTCCTTTGGGAGGTTTTCCATGATCTGAAGATTTTCGTTGCTGTCGAGCCAGTCGTGGCGCTTTTAACTTCACCAAGTTTGGAAGTAGTTTGGTTTCTGTGAACGTGCATTGGTAAGCATCGTTCGGCTCCATCGTTGCTTTTTCCTCTGTTGTATTGGTCGATATGGCGACAGGGATATCCAGGGATCCTTGGATCAATTCGTTGGACTTCCTTACCGTCAGACTGGGACTTATGCTCGAGATATTTTCTATTATATTGGCGGGCAATTTTAAGTCTTTCTTAAGGGACAATCGGGTGAATAACGTCCGAATGTAAACTTCAGTGATGATCCGATATTGGCCAGGCTGTGGGTCACCCCACTGCTAGCTACCGGCATCGTCTTCGACCGTTGCAGGCTCTTGCCGATCTGCGTCGACTTATCGAAAGCGGCACTACTTTGTGCCCTGAACAGGATCGGCTTGTCTCTGTAAATGTTGCCATCTGTCTGCGATTGCGTCCGCTGCTCCTTCTCCTGCTCCTGTGTCAGCCCTTCCTGTTTCTGCTGTGTGGGCGTGCTCGTGGAGGAGTCCTCCTCGTTGAGGGCACCCAGCGGATCATTCTGAGTCACTGTGCGAAGATATTTTGGTGGGACTCTGCACACGCTAGTGCGCCTTCTGGGCACCCGACACACCCTCATCATCATCATCATCGTCGTCGTCGTTTGCTATCTTTTCGTCGGCTTTTTGTTCTTCGACTGCTTCTTTAACCGATGATTCTTCGATTTTCTCTTCCTCCTTTGCATCTAGATGACAGGTTGGCATTTTTGTTTGATTGTCGTCTTTCTTCTGCTTTTGTTCGGTGTCTCTCTTTCGCTCCTGCTCTTGCACAGGCTTGCTGATCACCGGGATGGAAATATTAGCAGTTGACGCCACACGTGGAAAATGTGTGGGCTTCGGGGGGACCATAGTGATACGAAGTGTGTTGCCGGTATTAGATTCCATATTGCACCGGCTTCTTAGAAATGCTGCTTTTGGCCCACATTCTTTGAAAGTTTCACGTTTCTTCTCGATGAGGTCTTTTGTGAGATGCGATAATTGAAGCCCATGAAATAGCTCTGATATTCTGGAAAATCCACTATTTATCATCTGGATATTGTAAAGAACTAGAAGTCTTTACAGACCTCACCATGGGCACCTCACCTCACTACACCCCATGCGACCAAATACAGGCCATGGAACTGCCACTGGAGGCAGTAGTTTAATCTTTATCTTGGTTTTTTCTATTATGCCCCTACCCACAACGCTACCCGCCGCTGAAGGCCATAGTCAAATCACATCTTTATTTTTGTTATTAATAAGTAAACAAATAAACCCGCCACTGATGGCGTTAGACTATTTTAATACCAAAATATTACCGATGGTGGACGAGGTGGCAACCCCTACAACTATCGATGGAAAGAACAGGAGAAGCTATCGAAAAGAAAGAAGAGGAAACAACAGGGCTCGATGCAGACAGAGATTTGTGCAGCCGATCACTTAGCGACGAACCTCGAAGCCACGCGGAAGCACATTTTTCTAAGCGACAAACTCCTAGCTACGCACCGGTACACGCCGACATAACCTCGCCACACCTAACTCACTATTCAAAACACGCGTATCTGTCTGCAGCAACAGGCACACACACAAACACGCCGCGAACGCAGAACGTGCCCATGGCTACGCGCATACCTAATTCAGACGCTTCGTTTCGCTTATATTGGTCATACGTAAGTTTTAAGTAACAACCACATGGTGCAGCCAGGGCCTACATTAGCGAATATAACTCGAATAAACACATTGTTTTGGAATTAACGCCCACGCCTCTTGAGTCATTTTATTCAAGATTTAACTACTCTGCCTCGCCTTTTCCTGATCCTGCTGAGCCTTTGCGACAACGCACTGCTCTGCTTCGCCTTTTCCTGATCCTTCTGAGCCTTTGCGACAACGCACTACTCTGCCTCGCCTTTTCCTGATCCTTCTGAGCCTTTCGACAACGCACTGCTCTGCCTCGCCTTTTCCTGATCCTGCTGAGCCTTTGCGACAACGCACTGTTCTGCCTCGCCTTTTCCTGATCCTTCTGAGCCTTTGCGATTCTTCTGAGTCTCAGCCTCGCCTCTACCCGATCCTCCCGAGCCTGCGGTGGCTTCGTGACGACGCGCTGCCCCAACCACCTCGTTTCCAAACCACGCCTGTCCCCTATCCTCAAGCACAGGCTTCAGGTAGCGGGAGCAGCCACCGTCCACAGTCCCGATCCACCAGGATCCATCCTGGGGCACCGGGCAGACATTGGTGACTCACACCAAACACAGCGCGGCTACGGCATTGCCTCGTCTGGCCTCGCCCCTCGCCTAAAGTCCCCACAACAACTACAAATTTCTTGTAGCCGACCCTGGACAGACTGAGTTTACCCCAGCCTGAAATAGGTTCCTTACAAGTGGCGCCCGAGCAGGGACTTTAGAGAGATTTTATTCGAAGCGAAGCCCCCTGAAACGAAGCCACCAAACACGTGCTTTAAGTACAGTCAAAACAAAGTACGAATAGCAGCCAGATACAGAAAACATGCGCTTGGTGTAAATACACCAGAACATACACACAAACATACGCCCGCACCCTAAAAACTCACGCCGCCCACCGAAAACACAACATACACTCGCAAGTACCGTAAAATCACACACACACATATATTAGAGATCGCGAGCACCCAACGCTACAGTACCAGTCCGAAAAATCATCACAGTACAACGCTACAGTGCCAGTTAGAAAAGTCATCGCAGTACAACAATACAGTGTCGGTACGAAAAACTATCGCAGTACAACGCTACAGTGCCAGTCCAAAAAGCCATCCCAGTGTTTCAAGTCAGCTTTTTACCAACATTTCCGAACCAAGTACAGTGCCGGTCCGAGAAATCATCGCCGTGCAGATACAGTGAAACTCTTAAACAGAATAAAATTTCGACGCACTTCCAGTGCCAGTGCCGAAAATCGAACCATGCGGAGATAAAATAAGAATTGGAATAAGTGAACCACGAAAACAATATACGCAATATACAGGCAAGCAAAGAAAAATAACACGATATTAACTATAGACAAGACAGTAGAAAAAAAACCCTACAACAACAACACCAGTGCGCGAAAACCACACTAGCCAGTAATAAATACCGATACGCCTACCCGAGCACGAGCTTCTACGTCCAAGCATGGATCAAAGTACCGACGGTGACCAGAGTGAGTATTACCCTGCAGAAATAATCAAGAATCCTGGGGTGGGAACTGGATGGATACATCAACGCCGTCGAGACGAACTCGAAACATTCGTCGACGAGTTCGGGTTCGCCAAGGAAGGCACGGTAGATGACCTGAGAAGGACTTTCTCTACGCTTGTCGAAGGCAAATTAACTCGTGGCGTCTGGATTCGATTGGCGGAACTTGAAGAACAGTATTCCAAGTCACTTGGACGTTCCAAATCACCACAGCCAAGCGCCAAAACCTCACAGGAAAAGAAGAAGAGCCTCGATCACAAACTTGGCATACCCGTTCCCACGCCTGCGGGTCGAAACAATGTACCACCGGTCGTCCTGATATCCGAGGGAGGTTCACCAAGGTCCCGGTCGCCGGAAGCCAGTCTGATATCCATGAGGAGAACTCTGAATCCTACGGACGAAACAAGCAGACACGCTGAGCCTGGGAACCACCGCAACACTTCGTACTCCCACGCCTTCCAGATGGCGGACAGAATCCGGCACTGGGGCATCCAATTCAACGGTCACGATGATCCTTTAGCATTCGTAGAATTGCTCGAAGAACGCGTTCTTTCATACGGGCTCGACATTGATCATCTACTTCGAGCCATGGCAGAAATTCTCACCGATAGATCGGGTCGCTGGTTCTGAACCAGCCGGCTTTAAAGCGCTTCTTGGGAAGAGTTTCGAAAGGAATTTTTGACATTTTTTCTTCCGCCTCGATATTTTGAACAGCTTGAAGACAAAATTCGGGCACGAAAACAAGCGGTGGGCGAGCTGTTAAAGGATTTCGTCATAGAGATCCGCCTCCTAATGCACCACTCAGGGTATGACACGACTCAAGATCTCAACCGCATCTAAGACAATACTCTACCAGGATACCAACTATACGTCAGGAGACACGAACTTCGAACTCTGGCCCAGCTAACACAATTAGCTGTAGAATTTGAAAGCATTCAAGAACGGAACGGAAACGGAAACTGGAACTCACCAGCAGCGAAGTCACCTCCGAGTACATCAAGACGCAACAGACCCACTCCGGAAAGGAACCAGACTCGGAACCCGTTTCGTCAAGAATCATACAATCGTACCGATCTCACTAGTAAACCCGGCCCAACACAACACAGTACACCTGGTAAAGAGATCTCCAACAACATGATTCAGCATGACGCATCCCCCATTGCTAACGCGCGCACAGCATGTCGTCGATGCGGAGAACCCGACCATTTGGCGGCAAGCTGCCAAAATAGTTCTATCCTATTTTGTTGGGAATGCGGAAAACGAGGCATTAGAACTATCCAATGCTGCAAGCGAGAAACGTCAGGAAACTAGGTGCGTCCTCGACTGCGTACGTTTAGCCGACGGGTCAGTGAGGCCCATTACTCAAGTCTTACTCGCATCCACTCAACTACATATGCGCAAGGTACGGATACCCCTATTAGTATTATCAAGCAGGGTGGAGAGCGTTATCCTAGGGATGGACTTTCTGTGCGCCACAGAAACCACAATACAATGCGGAACCACTCGCCTACATTTACGAGGCGTTTGCATCAATGACAACGAACCAATGACCTCCGCCAGCCATGTACTAACCCAAGGACCCGAGAACAAAATCAAACGACCAACAACAGAGAACCCAACTACGAAATCCTCAACGGAGAACAAAATTCGAAGACAAACAAATTCGAAAGGACACGGATCACAAGTTTAAGGACCACCATGGAACCGAGGGACATATACGCTGCTAGACAAATGGACGAAGTCGAGCCGATATTCCTTCGAGACACAGGCCAGCGGTATCCAGCAATCATGGCTGCCACTACACCCATCATCTCCAACATTTCCGAGTACCTCACCCGACCAGACCACCCAAGCGCATTCGACACGACAATTCTTCCCGACCACTCCATCGAAACCGCCGACACAGAAATGAACACGCATGCCGAAGACGAACCCGAAATAGACGTACAGCCCTGGCCTCCAGACATAGCACAAAACATCCGCGAATTTCTTGCCGACGAACTCCCAAAATTCGAAACTCTCCAAGGTACGACAGACCTAGCAGAACACACCATTGTCATGCGGGACAGTCGTCCGATAAAACAACGATATTATCCAAAGAATCCGGCCATGATGCGCATCATAGATGAACAAGTCGATCAGTTATTGGCCGAGGGTCTCATCGAACCATCACGAAGTCCCCACAGTGCCCCAATCGTGCTCGTTCGCAAGAAAAACGGAAAGTGGCGAATGTGCGGACGCCTACCCGTTGCCAATGATAAACTATATCCAAGAACGACTCCAGAATGCTCACTTCATAACGACATTAGACCTGAAAAACGGATATTGGCAAGTACCAATGGCCGCCGATAGCCGGGAGGCCACCGCTTTCACGGTACCCGGAAGGGGTCTTTATCAATGGTAGGTGTTTGTAGTAGGGCGCTTCCTAGTGCTGCAGATAAGCCCTCAGAAGATCCAAAGTGTCCCGCAATGAATAGGCACAGTATGATGGTTAACAAATCGGTTTATTGGGCACTCGAAACGGCGCGGTTATTTGATTATATGTGTGTGTATGTATGTGGGTGTGAATATAAACGATTCTATGTATCGACGCATACCGGAATGTACGGGGGTGGGTAGAATACTAAACTCCGGCTGTTAACAACAGCCCCCTGCCAACTCGCTGCTGCTACTCTCAACATCCTCCCCCCCTTGCAGGACTGCAATGGAGAACCTCTATGGCTGAGTGCACGCCCTTCGTTAATGTTGGATGGAGCGAGGAGGTTCTACGGACAGAAGAACGACCTTTGCGACGGGCCTTTTGAGGACCCCCCGTGCAGTGAGGATGTCGACTACACGGACCCGATCGTCGGCGCCGGGGTACACGGAATGGATTCGTCCGAGACGCCATTCATTAGACGGCAAGTTGTATTCCTTGACGACGACCATATCACCAATCTGCAGATTGGGCGTGGGCGTTTGCCATTTGGTCCGCTTGTGGAGTTCCTTGAGCTATTCCTCTTTCCACCTACGACAGAACTGTTGGTTGAGTGCCTTCACATGTTGCCATCGATTTATGATCGAGGTGAGGTCACCCTTAACTTCTGGCTCCGCCGTCGCCATTAAGGGTCCCCCCGTAAGGAAATGCCCGGGAGTTAGGGCCAGTAACTCCGTCGGATCTTCGGACATAGGCGAGAGCGGTCTGGAATTAAGGCACGCCTCTATTTTCGAGAGAAGCGTGGAGAGCTCCTCGAAGGTGTATCTACGAGTGGACGTGGCCTAATAAAACAGGGTTTTGAAGCTCTTCACCCGGCTTCCCAAAGTCCCCCATATGTGGGGCCCCTGGTGGGATGAATTTCCACGAGACCCTTTGCTGACTATACGCATCAATCACAGAGTCCTTAAATGCTTCTAGGAAATCACGGGCCAGTACTGTGGCTGCGCCCACAAAGGTCTTGCCGTTATCGGAGTGGATACTCTGTGGACAGCCTCGTCTCGCGACGAACCGCGTGAAGGCAGCGAGAAATTTCTCGGTGGTGAGGTCGGACGTAGGCTCCAAATGAATAGCCTTCGTGGAGAAACACACGAACACGCACTCATACCCCTTGGTAATAAGGCACGCCCGCCCTGTGTAGTTGCGGATTTCGAAGGGACCGGCGTAGTCAATTCCGGTGTGCGTGAAAGGTCGGGAGAATGAAGTTCGCTCCCTGGGGAGATCCCCCATCAGTTGTGTTTGCAACTTCCTTTTGTGGATAAGGCACACTTTGCAAGAGTTCACGACACCCTTCATCAGCTTCTGAATCCGTGGAATCCAATACTTGGATCGGATAAGTCGCACCATCAATTGGCTGCCCCCGTGAAGAGTGATCCGGTGTGTGAACTGCGTGAGGAGTCGCGACAAGCGACAGTTATACGGAAGAATTATGGGATATCGCTCGTCATACTTCAGCCCTTGCGCCGTAGATACACGGCCGCAGGAGCGTATGACCCCATGTTGATCCATAAACGGATTCAAATTCAGGATAGAACTTGATCGAGGCACTGGACGCTTCTCACGTAAGGAGTGATACTCTTGAGAATATTCTCGGCGCTGAGTTTCTAGGATAAGAGTTCGTTCAGCCTCGTTAATTTCTCCGCTTGTAGGATGGATCTCCTGTGCGTACGGTAGTTTTCGGCAGCGCTGTAGGAAACGCAGGACGTACGCGCGCACTCGTAGAGCTTTTTCAAGCGTGGAGAATCGCTCGAGGAAGTCTTCGGGTGGGCTGGTTGTGAAATGGACTTTCACAGCCCGCTGCTCGAGGTCTATGACGGGGGTTTCCTGATCTTGGAGCGGCCATTGAGAGCGTGGTTGCTGTAACCACGAGGGCCCATGCCACCAGAGATGGTTGTCAACCAGATCGTGTAGAGGAACCCCCCGAATGGCTAAATCCGCCGGGTTGTGCTCGGAGCGCACATGAGACCACTTTTGGGTCTCGGTGGTTTGAGCGATTTTCGTCACTCGATTGGCCACGAAGGTGGTCCAATGGCATGCAGGCTTGTTCAACCAGGCGAGAACGATTGTGGAATCTGTCCAGTAGTAACAGGTAGACCCTGTCGTCGGCATACTTGGCAGGATAGCCGTCGCCATTTCGGCTAGAAGCACGGCCCCGCACAGCTCTAACCGGGGAAGCGATACGGTTTTTTACGGGCGCAACTCGTGTCTTCGCTGCCAGTAGATGCACGTCGATACGCTGGCCCATCTCAACGCGAACATAAATCGCGGCGCCGTAAGCCTTTTCTGAGGCATCACAGAACCCATGGTGCTCCACCTTAACGGATGGCTGGGAACCAATCCACCTTGGGATACGGATCTTGGTGAGACAGGAGTAGCTACGCAGGAAGGCTTGCCAGTATTGACACAGTTCGTTCGGAAGGTTCTCGTCGCACTCCAGTTCCTGCAACCAAATTTCCTGCATGAAGATCTTGGAGCGGACGATGAACGGTGCCAGCCACCCTGCAGGATCAAACAGTTTCGCTATCTGCGAGAGGACTTCTCGCTTGGTGTAGGATGACTCAAGCGAGAGCACCGGAGGAACAAAGAAGAACTCGTCGGAGGTCGCTTTCCAGCGAATGCCGAGGGTCTTTGCCGTGCTCTGTGCGTCAATCTCCAGGAAATCAGTGTGGAGGAGGTGGTCACTCGGAATCTCGGCCAATACGTCCTTGTGGTTGGCTGTCCACTGCCGGAAAACCTGCCGAACTGAGGGCGGCCTGTAATTCGCGGATGGCTAGCTGAGCCTCCTGTGTGGAGTCAGCGCCGGCGAGGACATCGTCGACGTACATAAAGTGCCGAATGATATGACTAGCCCTGGGGAATTGCGATTGGACGTCGTTGGAAAGCTGTTGAAGGACTCGAATGGCGAGAAAGGGGGCGCAGTTGACGCCAAAGGTGACGGTTTTCAATTCGTAATCACGAATTTCCCCATCTGCGTTTCGAAACAAGATTCTCTGGAAACGAGTGTGTTCTGGATCCACCCAAATCTGACGGTACATTTTGGTGATGTCGGCGTTGAACGCATATCGGAAGTAGCGCCATTTCAGAATCTGAAGGGTCAAATCGGATTGTAGGACCGGGCCCGCGTGAAGGAGGTCATTCAAGCTCGTTCCGTTCGCGGATGGGCTGGATGCGTTAAACACCACACGAAGCTTCGTTGTAGTGCTATCGGGTTTGATTACTGCGTGGTGAGGGAGATAGTAGTTGTTGGAGTCGTGGCTCGGAGGGACCTCTGTCATGTGGCCCAGATCTGAGTATTCTTGGATGACGGAAACGTACTGTTCGTGCAACGGCGAATCTCTTCAGCCGATTCTCGTTTCTTAAGAACTGGGCTAGTGCGATGGACCTTGAATACCCTAGGCCAGACCCGAGATGACCCGGGTCGCGGAATGGTAGGGTTACCATGTATTTTCCGCTTGCTGCCCTCGTGGTGGTTTGTAGGAAGTTGCTTTCGCAATAGGAATCGGACTCTCCTACTAACTTGGTTGGTAGATCCTCCACCTCCCAAAACTTTGTGAGGAGCTTCTCTAATGGAGCATCGAGGACGTTGGACACTTGTGTGGAGAAAGATGCGATTCGGTTCGGGGGGCACTGGGCACCGGACCAGTAAGCAACCACCCGAAAATCGTTTCCTGCCCAAGGAGAGAGCCACAAATGTCGGTCTGTGAACCGCTCAGAAGGATGGAGGGAAGGATATCGGCTCCGATCAGGACATCTATCTGCGAGCTCTCATAGAAGGTGGGATCAGCTAATGGCAGGTTCGGCAAATCTCGCAACGCACTTAGCGGAATTGGATATGAAGGGAGATTGCCTGCTAGTTCCGGCAATACGTAAGCCGCGGCTTTCAACTGCAAGCCCGGCTTAGTCGGGGAACGAATGGAAAAGTGGCAGAGCTTCTTGGACTGAGCTGCTACCGACTGACTCAGGCCTGAGACTTGTGCCTGAATAAGGCGGAATGGTAGTTTGATGATGTTAAAAAGCCGTTCCGTAATGAACGTAGCCTCGGAGCCCGAGTCGATTAGAGCGCGGGCGCGGAAATTTGTCTTCAGGTGGCAAATGTTAATTATTGCCGTGCCTAGAAGAACGGGCCTGGTGCCCGAGGTGAAATAATTTTGCACGGTGGGCTGAGCGTCGGACGAATTGGAAATTTGCGCGGATGTGGACGACTCACTGGAGGCAGGAGTACCGCGATGCAGCAGTGTATGGTGACGGGCTCCACACGTGAAACAATTGTGGGCGCTGGTGCACTCTCGGAGCTGGTGACCTCGGGCAAAACAGTTTAAGCACAACTGCTTCGTCTTGATGCAGCTTGAACGTGCTTCAACGTCCATTTGGAGGAAGTGCGGGCAGAGCCGGACCGGATGATTCTCTTTGGAGCAGAGATCGCACTGCTTCGGATTAATGTGGGTCTTGAAGGAGTGAAAGTTCCTCGGAGGAGGACTGCCTTGAGACCGGAATGGGTTGGCGTGGCTTCCGGAGGATTGCGGATTTTGACTGCCTTTGGACGGTTGCTGATGCGGATCGCTTTTAGCCTGGGAAGGGTCGCTCTCCATGGCCTCTAGCGTCAGGTACCGCTGTGTCAGGAAGGAGTCGATTTCCGTCCATGGAGGCATTTCCTTCTTGTCAGTCACTGACGCTTCCCACAGAGCCCGGGTCAGTTTTGGCAGCTTGGATGCACAGATGGTCACCAGAATACTATCCCAATTGTCTGTGCAGACCTTGGAGTGGGCCAGAGCAGTTAGAACACCTTGAATGGTGCTCTGAAGCTCTTTCAAGGCACGACTAGTCTCGGAACCCACGCGAGGCAGCAATAGCAGGATATTTATCTGGTTGGTCACCAGGAGTCGATTATTTTCATATCGACTACGGAGGGCTGACCATGCTGCCTCGAAACCGTCATTGGTAAGTGGGGACTTTTCTACTATGGCTTTCGGATCGCCACGGGTTTTAGTAGTGAGGTGGTACAGCTTTTCCACCGGGGACAGCCTCGGATTGTTTATATAAATCGCTGTGAATAGGTCGCGGAACGTCGGCCAGCGAACGTAATCCCCTGCGAAAACTTCAATGTCACAGGGGGCAGCCGACAACCGCCCTGGGAGGTCTGCGGCCCGGGAGGTCGGAGGTCTGGGCGGTCTATTTGGGCTATGAGGTCCGCCACGCACCGCTCATAGCCCTCATAGCACTCGCCATACATTTTCTGAATTTCCTCTTGGTCTTCAGGGGCCTCGCACAGCATTGCCAGCGAACATGCCTCAAATTCAGCATCCACCTTGGCCCACATGTTTTTGAGCTGGTCACGACGGACCTGTGAGACCGCGGAGGATGGGGTGGCGGTCCCTGGAGTGGTGAGCCGTGCCTCCAAGGTGGTCAGCCTATCGATGGCTGCCACAAACTTGGCCCGTGCGGAGGTGACAATCGGCTGTGCCATTGGAAGTGTGGGCCGAGGATCGACTAGTTGCGGGTATGGAGGCGAAAGCACCTTAGTCGTGATCAGCGAAGGAAACAGCACCGATTTGGTCGTCGCCGCCGTGGCACTCGTGGAAGCCCTTGGAGTACCTAAGGACCTTGCCCTTTGAGTCCCCGAGGTCGGCGTTGATGGCACGGATGAGCTAGATGGCCTTGATCTACCAGGCGTAGGCACCGACAAAAACTTCTTGTTGTCTTCCACACCTGTTGGCATACTAAGAAGGACCGCACGCGGAAGCACAAATGAACGCCAAAATGAGGACTGTGCGGATAAGCGGAAATGGACACCACACCAGAGGCAGAACAACAAGGAATTGTTTTCCTGTCGAGCACAACTATCGGACGATATTCCTCAAGAAAATTGATATTTTCTTATTGGCAGTGGTTTTAATGCACGAAAAAAGTCGAAAACGGAATAAGCACTAGACTACGATATTTGATATATCGGTATTGGATTTTATTTCGTCGTAGTGGGTGATGTGTAAGACGATCTTAGAGCGAAAACGGAAGTGTTCGGGAAAACTATCGGATGATATGACGCAAGAAAAAGGATATTTTTCTTCTTCCCCGCGGTTTTGGCGCACAAAAGAATCACAATCGGGATCCGCACTAGACTACGATATGTTTAAATATCGGTACTGGAATGGATTTAGTCGTAGTGGGCGATGGACAAGGTGATTTGCGAAAAATATTAACTACTCGATGGATACGAGGCCCGTGAGCGATATTTTTATTTTTGCCACCACTAGGTTTTTTTTGGTTTGTCACCTCTAGTTTTTTTTGGCACTTTGGAATTTGGCGCGGAAAAATGCAAAACGACTGCGGAAATGAGCTGTGCCTCTTGTTGGATGAATTTATCCCGGATGTGGGGGAAATTGCTCGGGCTGTGGGTCACTTTAGGGGCGCCTGGAATGCTTAAATTCTTGGTAATTGCGAAATTTGCATAAGCAGCGGAGTGCTGGTACCGCGTATCGGACGAACGCGTTCGTGCCTACATATACTAAGTGTGGTATGTAGATGTGGAGTAATCGGTATTTTTTAGGTATTTTCCCACCGGGGAATATTTTTTTTTAATTTTTAAGAAAAAAAAAAAGTGAAAAAAAAATTAATAAAATAAAAAAAAAAAAAAAAAAATAAAAAAAACTACTAAAAAAATTTTTTTATATTATTTTTTTGGGGGGGGGGTGGGTGGGGGGGGATAAGGGACAAAATATGCACATGTATATATGTGGGTTGTGTTTTGCAAATCCCTAGACAAAACGAGCGTGAGCGAATTCGCTCCCAAGCGAATTCCCAAAGCACAACAGCAAGCACGACCGATGGCGAATTAAGACATCTGCACAAAGCAGATCGGGAAGAGAGAGGCCGAGAGAGGCCGAGAGAGTTTCGATCCAGCTGCCGACGTGAGAAGGTTGTGGAAAGAGACCAGACGACGAACGACGCTTAAATTCTATTTCTTGTACCAAATACCATATTTCAATTATTAAACTTAATATTAAACCAAAACCCCACATTTTTGGAGACTCGTCCCGGATTTGAGCGGAAAAGTTTTAAGGAACGCGTGTGAGAATTAAGGAAACATTTATAGTTGACGGTACGACGACGGCGGTACAAGTTTGGAGCTTGAGAACCAAAACGACGTGGATATTAACAAATTTAAAAAGCGGAGAAAATAAAATAGACGATTTTTTTTTTTATCTCAGCAAAATGACGTGTTTAAACGAGTTAATTCCAAAAAGCCTTCGACGGGCAACGAAGTCAAGCATTTGTGCATTGCACAAATTCGTGTATGAACAAGACGGAGACCGAAAAAACAGAAGCAGGTTGCGAGATTTTAGTGGTTTCGAATACGACGAAGACGACGCCAGATTTGCAGCGAAGCGCGTATATGTACATGCAAAGCTAACGGACCGTGATCTTGTTTCAATATGTGTTACATTGAACATAAATCACAATGCAGAAAATATGGTACTCCATATTTTTAGGAATCTGATGGAAGGAGAGCTGCTGCAAAACAACAACGACGATGAGGACAACGATGATGAAGACGACACTGATAAAGAGGACGACGAAGAGGGAAAAGACGAAAACGAAGATCAAGAGAACGATGTAGAAGCGGTGCTTGAGAGACGCGGGAGTGAGCGAGAAAACTATAACGACATGCACACAAGAGAGATCCCAACAACAAGTCGACAAAGGAATATACAACGAAGCAACGAGCAAAGGCAGAACTACGATGAGCAGGCCGCACCCCGTTTTGCCATAAGTTTTCGCGATATAGAAGAGTCTATCCGAGTGTTCGATGGCTCTGATGATATGGCTGTCGAAGAATGGATAACAGATTTCGAGGAACAGGCAGAGTTCATGCGTTGGACAGATTTACAAAAACTTATTTTCGCAAAGAAGTCGCTAAAGGGCATTGCCCGACTATTTGTTTTGAGTGAAAAACATTTGAACTCATGGACAACGTTGAAGAACGCGCTGTTGAACGAATTCAAGTCGAAAATCAGTAGCAAACAAATACACATGCAGCTCAACGAGAGTAAACGACGACCCAAAGAGAGTGTTCTGGAATATTTTTATCGCATGAGAGATATTGCTTCGAGAGGCAATGTGGAAGACGACGCACTTATGCAATACGTGATTGACGGTGTTGACGAGATGGCATTAAATAAAACAATTTTATATGGTGCAAAAACGATGAGTGACTTTAAAAACAAATTAAATGATTATGAGAAAATAAGCGAGAAAATTAAGAAGAGTGATAAAATTGGAAAAGATAAAAAGTTGCAGTTTGGACAAAATAATACACAGGTTGGCAAAAAAGACGTAGTTTGTTTCAACTGTGGAGAGAAGGGACATTTGTCTAACAGTTGCGCAAACAAAGGAAAAGGAAGAAAGTGTTTCAAGTGTAATCAGTTTGGGCACATATCTAAAAGTTGCAAGGAAAATATTGAGAAACAAATCGATGAAAAACAAAACATGCGCGTAGTTTCCAATAAGACTGAATTAACGTCTAAAGAAGTCTCGATTAAAAATACAAAGTGTATGGCATTATTTGACACTGGCAGTAAATTTAACATTATACGCGAAGATTTATACAACGAACTGGCATACAACGTATGCCAAAATTAAAAGACTGCAGAGTATGTTTGGTCGGTTTCGGAAGTGAGAGCAAAGCTGACAATATCAAGCCGATTGGTCAGGTGAACCATAGCATACATATTGACGATGAAGAATATGTGTTAAACTTTTATGTTGTTGCTGCAAGGTTCATGGACATAAAACTGATAATAGGGGAAGAGCTTTGTCTGCACGCAGAAATATCGTTCAATCGCAATGGAGTGAAAGTGAGTAAAATGCCAAATGAAAATAAAGAAGATCCTTATGACGAATCGTGCATAATGAGAATCGACGTAGCGGTAGACAACTCTCAGCTGAACATAAACAACGCGGTAAACGAGTTTACACAAAGCAAAGTACGCGAAATTATATCGACGTATAAACCGGAAAAATCAAAAACAACGAATATTGAAATGAAAATAATTCTAAAAGACGAAACGCCAATAGTTTCGCGGCCTCGGCGATTTGCGATAAATGAAACACGCATCATAGAAGACCAGATCGACGAGTGGCTGCAGAAAAAGATAATTGAAGAGTCAGAGTCAGAGTTCACGAGTCCAGTTGTATTGGTGAAGAAGAACGACGGCACGCCACGTCTATGCATTGACTTTAGACGTATCAATAAAGTCATCGTAAAAGATCATTTCCCGCTGCCGTTAATAGATGACCAGCTAGATCGTTTGCAAGACGCTGCAATATTCAGTACAATTGACTTGAAGAATGGGTTTTTCCATGTTCCTGTAGCCGAAGAGAGTAGGAAGTACACCTCATTTGTGACGCAAAGCGGCCAGTACCAGTTCCGCAAGGTGCCGTTTGGAATGTCGAATTCTCCCGGAGTATTCCAAAGGCACATTGGTGCAATTTTTCGACAGCTGACTAGAAAAGGAATAGCACTACCATATGTTGACGACGTAATCATTCCAGCCAAAGACGAGCAAGAAGCATTGACAAATCTGAAAGAAGTTCTCAAAACGTGTGAAGAGTATGGGCTTGAGCTGAATTTTAAAAAGTGTCATTTTTTACAAACACGAATCCAGTTTCTTGGCCATATCATCGAAAATAAAAAGCTGTATCCGACCCCGTTGAAGATTGAAGCCGTTGCTAAGTTCAAGACGCCGCAGACACTGAAACAGCTTCAGAGTTTTTTGGGTCTTACAGGCTATTTCAGAAAGTTTATCTACAATTACGCGGTTATGGCGAAACCATTGACTGACCTTACAAAGAACAATGCAAAGTTTGTAATTGGCCCAGACGAAGAGAACGCTATTGGCGTGTTGAAGAAATGTTTGACATCAAACCCAGTACTAGCCATGTATAATCAGAAGTACGAGACAGAACTCCATACGGATGCATCCATAGACGGTTTTGGAGCCGTGTTGATGCAAAAATCACCGGACGACGACCAATTGCATCCAGTATACTACATGAGCAAGAAAACGACGGATGCACAGCGCAAATACACTAGCTATGAATTGGAAATACTTGCGGTCATTGAGGCATTGACGAAATTTCGAGTATACCTTTTGGGCATACCATTTAAGATCATAACGGACTGCAACGCGTTCACCAAAACACTAGAGAAACAGAATCTATGTACAAGGGTGGCCAGGTGGATAATGCTTTTGCAGGAGTACAACTATAAAGTTGAGCATCGCGCAGGATCCCGAATGCGTCACGTGGACGCACTCTCACGATATCCCGTTATGCACATAAGTGACGGAAGCATTTTAGCTGGCATAGAACAGGCGCAAAAACAAGACGAACATTTGAAGACGATCATGAAGCTCATCAACGACGACAATCAACAATACGACGACTACTTTATGAAGGCCGGAATTCTTTACAAATTAGTCAAAGATGCTGAATTGATGGTGGTTCCAAGGGATATGCAGAAAACTATCATAGGCAAGGCTCACGATAGAGGCCACTTCGCTATCAAGAAGACGAAGGAGTTAATCTGCAAGGAGTACTACATACCAAATTTAGACGACAAAATCAAGAAGTACATCGACTGCTGTATACCTTGCATATTAATCAATCGCAAGCGAGGTAAACAAGAAGGTCTTCTGCACCCCCTGCAAAAAGATGACGTGCCGCTGCAGACGTACCACATTGACTTTTTGGGTCCACTAGAGTCAACCAGCAAGAGCTATAAACATATACTAGCTGTTATCGACGCTTTCACGAAGTTTTGCTGGTTATACCCTACAAAGTCAACTACATCTAACGAGGTCATATTAAAGCTACGCAGCCAAAGCGTGACGTTTGGCAACCCTGCTTGTATAATTTCAGATAGAGGCTCAGCGTTTACCGCCCAAGACTTTCTGCAGTACTGCGAAGACGAAAACATCAAACTGGTGAAGACGACTACAGGACTTCCACGGGTAAACGGACAGGTGGAAAGGCTCAACGCAGTGATCATCTCCGTGCTTGCCAAGCTCAGTATAGACGACCCTTCCAAATGGTTTAAGCACGTAGATCGAGTCCAGCGAGCAATAAACTCGACATACACCAGAAGCATCGATACCACACCTTTCGAACTTTTGATGGGTGTCAAGATGCGCACCAAAGATGACCAGCAGCTTCAGAGTTTGATCCAGAAAGAGTCCATCATTGCATTTGAAGACGACCGCAATGAGCTACGGGCAAAAGCAAAGACTCAAATTCTGAATCTGCAAGACGAAAACAAGAAGACGTATAACCTGCGACGTAAAGCAGCCAGGCAGTATGACGTTGGCGACCTAGTAGCCATAAAGAGGACTCAGTTTGGTAGCGGACTCAAACTAAAACCAAAGTTTTTGGGTCCGTACCAGATCATCAAGGTGAAACATAACAATGCTTACGACGTCAAAAAAGTTGGCAATTCCGATGGGCCTAAGCACTCTTCTTCGTGTGCGGAGTATCTGAAGCCATGGTCCACGAGCAACGACGACGAAAGCGACGATGCATTCGAGGCGAGTGCATAGTCAGGACGGCCGGATGTGGGTTGTGTTTTGCAAATCCCTAGACAAAACGAGCGTGAGCGAATTCGCTCCCAAGCGAATTCCCAAAGCACAACAGCAAGCACGACCGATGGCGAATTAAGACATCTGCACAAAGCAGATCGGGAAGAGAGAGGCCGAGAGAGTTTCGATCCAGCTGCCGACGTGAGAAGGTTGTGGAAAGAGACCAGACGACGAACGACGCTTAAATTCTATTTCTTGTACCAAATACCATATTTCAATTATTAAACTTAATATTAAAAAAACCCCCCCCCCATTTTTGTGTTTGGGGGGTGTTTTTTTTTTGTTGGTTGTTGGTTATTTGTTTTTTTTTAGGGGGAGGTTTTTGTTTAATTGGAATTTTTTTTAATATTGTTTGGGGTGTGGATGGGTGGGTGTTTGGTGGGGGGGGGGCGGAGCGCAAAGGGTGTAGGGGAAGCACATTATGGGCGGGTATTTTTGTGCTTTTTTTTTTGTCTTTTCTGGATTCTCCCGGGGTTTTTTTGGTTAAACTCAATTTCCCGGGGAAGAGGCCCCATTTTTTTTTTTTGGGGGGGTCCCTTTTCCTAGAGGTCCACCCCACACTAGAACCTATTTCCCCCTCATTTAATAAGGGTGTTTTGTTTGTTAAATCATTTGTTTTTTGGGGGCCCTCGAAACGGCGCGTTTGTTTTTTTATGTGTGTGTGTATGTGGGTGTGAATATAAACGATTCTATGTATCGACGCGTACCGGAATGTACGGGGGTGGGTAGAATACTAAACTCCGGCTGTTAACAACAGCCCCCTGCCAACTCGCTGCTGCTACTCTCAACAGTAGGTAATGCCTTTTGGATTGCACTCCGCCCCAGCCACGTTCCAACGGACCCTTGACACAGTTATCGGGGCAGATATGGAACTATTCGCGTTCGCCTATTTGGACGACATTGTCATTGTTGGAAAGGATTTCGCGGAACACCTACACAACGTCCAGAAAGTCTTTTCGCGCCTACGCCAGGCTAATCTAATCCGTATCAATGCGGACAAATGTACCTTTTTCCAACGCCGGATAAAATACCTAGGACACATGGTTAGCGAGGAAGGCATTCATACCGACCCGGACAAAATAGCGGCGGTTAAAGATCTTCGACCACCCGCCACCCTCAAAAAACAACGGCAATGTATAGGGATGGGGTCGTGGTATCGCCGGTTTGTACCAAATTTCGCTACGGTAGTGCAACCAATGTCACAACTTCTCAAGAAGGGACGAGCATGGACATGGACACGGGAACAACAGGACTCATTCGACAAACTAAAAGAACTATTAGCCACTGCGCCGGTACTTGCTTGCCCTGACTTCAACGCAAAATTTTCACTTCAAACCGATGCAAGCAACCTCGGAATAGGTGCCGTCTTCACGCAGGAGATCGAAGGGAAGGAAAGGGTCTTAGCATATGTGAGTCGACGCCTTAATAAAGCAGAAGAGAACTACTCGGCCACGGATAAAGAATGTTTGGCAGTCATATGGGCAATTAGAAAGCTACGTTGTTACCTCGAAGGCTACAGATTCGACGTAATTACCGACCATCTCGCCCTTAAATGATTAAATACCCTTGACAGCCCGTACGGCAGAGTGGCGAGATGGGCACTCGAGCTCCAGCAGTACCAATATGATGTACATTATCGGGCAGGAAAACAAAACGTCGTGGCGGACGCACTGTCCAGACAACCATTGGAAACCCTTGCACTGGTCGAAGATGAGAAGCCGGCCTGTCCCTGGCTAAAAGGCAGGACCCAACAAGTTCAAGACGAACCCCAGAAATACCCGGATTACGCACAAGAGAACGGACAACTCTATCGCGACATAGGGCACGGAGCTGACGACGACGATTACGTGGCTTGGAAGCTTTGTGTACCCACCGACCGTCGCTCGAGAGTACTGCAATAATGCCACGACCAACGCACCGCCGGACATCTCGGCGTGCGGAAGACGATCACCAGGCTCACACAAAGATACTACTGGCCGGGTATGTACCGAGACGTGAGACGATACGTCCGAGTATGCGTCAGTTGCCAAAAGATGCTCACCCGAAGACCCGAAGAACCATTTGCAACCCTGTGTGCCGACTTCGTTGGACCGCTCCCGCGATCCAAGCAAGGTAACATCACACTACTGGTATTCTTTGATGCCTTTTCCAAGTGGGTCGAATTAGTCCCACTCAAGAAAGCAACGGCAGCAAACCTTGAACGAGCCTTTCGGGAACGAATCCTCAGTCATTTTGGAGTACCGAAGGTGTTCGTATGCGATAATGGGACCCAGTTTACCAGCCGATCTTTCAAAGCCTTTCTCAAGTCGGCAGGAGTAGCGCTCCAACATACAGCACCCTACTGTCCTCAAGAAAACCCCACAGAAAGAGCAAATAGGACTGTGAAAACGATGATAGCTCAGTTTGTAGAGAAACATCAAAGCACCTGGGACGCACTACTACCCGAGATATCATTAGCCATCAACTCCAGTATCTCAGACACGACCGGCTTCAGCCCAGCTTTCTTGCTACATGGTAGAGAACCCCGTTTGCCCGGCGCTTTGTACGACGAAGTCACGCCTGGAACTGGAAGCCCCCGGAATCAGCTCTGTCCAAAGCAACTAGGCTCAAGGAAGTATTTGCCATCGTCCGTTACAATATCCAACATGCGAGCCAGGAACAAGGACGCTACTATAACCTACGTAGAAGACAATGGCGCCCTACAATCGGATCTTTGGTCCTCGTGCGTCAACATCACCTCTCCGACGGATTCGCTGCAAAGCTGGCTCCTAAATTTGACGGCCCGTACAGACTGAAGTGCTTCATCTCACCAAATGTCGTCCGACTCCAACACCAGAACAACCGGAAACAAAGAGTAGCGAACATAGCGGACCTCAAGCAGTACCACGACAACGACGACATCACAGACCAGACCAGCCCGAATAATCCTTTATTATCCCTACTCTGTATCTCTATTGTGACCACTCGTTAGTAAGTTAGTAAGCATGTTAGGAGAAAATTGTAAGGCTGCACCACGAAATCCATAATATTAAGTAGGACAGAATCAGTTAATCCATCTATTTCCCTAATACAGAACTAAGTTCCCGCAGCCGCCGACATGGATTTGGACGAGGAAAACTCCTCCGAAACTCCACCAAGGGACGTGGAACTTGACGATGACGACCGGAATACTGAACTCGCAGACGACGACCACGAAATGGAGTCCCCCGATGAGTATTCCACCGAGAACGACATCCCAACGTCAGCGCACCTTTCGGACCTATCGTGCCACACCACCACCACGACGAACAGCGGGTGACCCGACCGCTTGGCGTCATCCCCGATGTCTACAGACGATCCACCCATAGGTCGCCCAGCCACACCACCGCTGTTCTCACGGCGTACTACCTATCCGTCATATCCACGTAACGCCCCCGACTCACCACGCTACGCCCCGGAGTCACCCTCTTACGCCCAACGAGCGTCACCGTATGTTGCTCCGGACCCGCCGACGTATCCCACCTACCGGTAACCCCGATATGCTGAGACTACGGATGAAACTGAGGGAACATCCCGTCGTAGACGCGACCCCAGACTCGGCCAAGGAATGTATCGCTCCGTAAGTCCCGAGCCAGGGCTGGAACCATACGTACCACCGCCGCGAAATTGGTACGACCAGGAAGACGACGATGACGACTACTACATACAGGAGTTCGTCTCGAGTGCCGAAACCTACCACCACATCGTCACACCTTGGGGCATGCGAGTCACCCAGAACTGCCGGATGACCGTGGACGTAGTGATTCCACCATGGCGCAACGTACAGGAATTTTTTATCACCTTCCAGGAACCCGCCGAAGCGCTTCGAAACAGTCCGGCACACGAACCAGCCGACCCGGTACCAGACGTCGAACCGGGACCAGACGACAAACCAACGAGCGAGGACGTGAATCTCCCCCCTCACGAAGCGGGTACCGAAAACAAGGAGGCCCAGGGTCTGGACGGAGATGTTACGGCCAAACTCCCGAAAAGGCGACGCACCATGACTAGTCCCAAAACGGAGAGTAACCTCGCAAGCTGGGAGTCGGTATCCTCACTGGAGGACGACGATGGCCCTCGGTTCCGGCGAACCTACCCCACCCCGAGTCCCAGAAGATCTGATGAGAAATGGGAGGTTGACAAAAAGTGGGATGCCAACCCCACCCGGCAATCCCTCAATATCCGGTTTCGTAGGATCAAGCTGACTTCACCACCGTCAAAAGAGCCCCAGGACTCTTGGTCACAGCAGGCCGAAACGCCCCAGGACTCGTGGTCACAGCAGGCAGAAACGCCCCAAGACTCGTGGTCACACAAGGCAGAAACGCCCCAGGACTCGTGGTCACACAAGGCAGAAACGCCCCAGGACACGTGGTCACACAAGGCAGAAGTCCTAGAAGACCTAGAAGTCTTTACAGACCTCACCTTCATAACTACACCCCATGCGACCAAATACAGGCCATGGAACTGCCACTGGAGGCAGTAGTTTAATCTTTATCTTGGTTTTTTCTATTATGCCCCTACCCACAACGCTACCCGCCGCTGAAGGCCATAGTCAAATCACATCTTTCATTTTGTTATTAATAAGTAAACAAATAAACCCGCCACTGATGGCGTTAGACTATTTTAATACCAAA
This sequence comes from Drosophila tristis, assembly GCA_018150885.1. Classification (NCBI taxonomy): domain Eukaryota; kingdom Metazoa; phylum Arthropoda; class Insecta; order Diptera; family Drosophilidae; genus Drosophila; species Drosophila tristis. The sequence continues at coordinate 13,624 of JAECWT010000269.1, read as the reverse complement.
ATATTACCGATGGATTTTTCTAAGCGACAAACTCCTAGCAGTACGGGTATAATAACATTGTAACGGTTGTGAATGTGATTCAGCAGCAAAACATTTCTTGCACAAGCTAATCATGTTGCTGCAAATGGATGATGTTGATGACTCGCACGTTTCTATGCGATATTTACTCGATTATTTTCAAATGCAACCTTAAATAAAGGATATTCAAATTAAATATACTACGAAAATGTAAATAATGAGCGAGTTCACCAGGACAACTTGAGCTTTTGAATTGGAATATGTGTTTGTAAATGCGAAGTATTGAGGGAATTTTATGATTTTTTATTAATTTGGATTTGTTTATTTCTTTTTCTTCGCCACTTAATCCATATTATAATAGATATAAGACATTGGACTTTGCTAACTGACTAGCTGGAAAAATAGGGATGGCCTTATGGACTGCAGTCAGAGCGAGAGAAATATATGCGCCAAGCTGGCTTGCTGGCTGTATTTTTCTGGCAACCATCATTTGTATCAAGTAGTGCCTCAGTTGTTCGACTGAAGGCCATTAGAAGTGTCTAGAGACTGCTACGAGCAATAATGTTCCATTTGATCTCTCATGCTACCCCTCTCTATGCAGCAAAATTTGCTTAGTCTAATGTCTAAAAGCTGTAGTCAATACGTCAGCTAACCACAAGCAATCCTTCATACACGGGACAAATGGAGCGTACGATGCATCTAAATATCAGATGCATGAATTTTGCATCCCTGAACTATCGTAAGAAATATATCACTGATTGCTGATCAAGTTGTCCTGTAGAACGCGCCCAGTGAAGTACACAATGGAAAAAAACAACAAAAAGTTTAGTTTTTTTTCATTTAGAATAAATACTTTTTCGCAAATCGGTGTTGTGACCTGTCCCCCGGGATGTACTCAGTGTGCACAGGCTATTATGTCTTTCCCACAGGAAAGTGGAAACATTATTTTTCAGTGTCAGTGTTGGAAAGTGATACTTGAGCTGTCAAAAATGCATGTCGTCGACATTTTGACTTTACTTTTCACAAAGCACAGAACTGGCTGAACAAAAAAAAAAATTTTCTTCAATTTTTACTGGGAAAACCTAGGAAAGCAATATTTTTCTCCCCAGTGAAAGTATTTTTGAGTTTCTTTGAGTCTTTCCAGATCATTTCTCTACGACGCAGCACTCGCATAATATAGCAATGTCAGCGGAATCATCCCAAAACTCCAAATAATGAATAAAAAATGAATAATTGCTACTGTATGCTCTTCATTAGGCCTTCTTTCCTTTTTGCTAACTCTGAACCCCAAAAAGTCTATCTCTGTGGCGCAGAACTGACATTTCTTTAGTTTTAGTTTCAGTCGGAATTCCGTCAGCCTTCTTAAGACTCGTTCTAATAAAATTAAATGCTCTTCAAATGTTTTGGTGCCGATGGCAATATCATCCATATAAACCGCAATATTGCCTTCCTTAATCAACGGCTGAAGTACAAAATCTGTGAGCCGTCTAAAACAGACACCATTTGGTGTCACAAATGCCGTGTACTTAACGGAATCTTTGGCAACCTTAACTTGATGAAATCCACTTTTTAAGTCCAATATACTGAAAAAACGATTGCCAGAATCCAGTTTCTCTAGGCAGTCATCTATGGTGGGAATTTTTTAGAGATGTGAAAAACCGATTCACACTGATACCATCAACCATCCATGAAAAACAGCTGATGCTCACAATTGCGTGCGGTCAAAATTTGATCACATTTATAATTGAAATTAATATAAACGAGAAGGAACGTGTGAGTCGCTTCTGGGGACGCGACTCTACTTATACCCGTACTCAGTCAGTATTTACATTTTTAAGAAATGCTTTTTTAGAATTTTAGAAAAAAAAAATATTTACATTTTACATTTTTTTGCTACATCTGTTATCTACATCTATATCTACAATGTATATTTTACATCTAACATGTAGATTATAGAAGTACCATTTATATTCTGCATCTCCACCGCTAGGGGTTGCTCGCGCACTGAACGTGGCAGAGTGTGCGAGCGAGAAAGAGATATAGTAGCGTGTCTCTGGATGGTGGAGGCGGGGGAACCAACAGAAAATTAATTTCTTCATTCTGGCTATAATTATGTTCCGATCTGATTCATATTCAGCAATCTGGTAGATATGGTCATTCTGTACGATACTGCGTTTTTAATTTTATCGTATCTTCAAAATTGTGCCTGCCACAGATTTTCGTCCTTTGTGGGGCGGAAGGGGGCGGGGCGAAATTTTGAAATACACTTGTAGCAGTGTGATATCACATGAGTCTTGAAACCAAATTTGGTTGCCCTAACTCTTATAGTCTCTGAGATCCAGGCGCTCAACAAGACGGACGGACGGACAGACGGACGGACAGACGGACATGGCTATATCGACTCGGCTATTGATGCTGATCAAGAATATATATACTTTATGGGGTCGGAAACGTTTCCTTCTCTGCGTTGCACACATCCACTTTTACCACAAATCTAATATACCCCTTAACTCTTTTTTGAGTACGGGTATAATAACATTGTAACGGTTGTGAATGTGATTCAGCAGCAAAACATTTCTTGCACAAGCTAATCATGTTGCTGCAAATGGATGATGTTGATGACTCGCACGTTTCTATGCGATATTTACTCGATTATTTTCAAATGCAACCTTAAATAAAGGATATTCAAATTAAATATACTACGAAAATGTAAATAATGAGCGAGTTCACCAGGACAACTTGAGCTTTTGAATTGGAATATGTGTTTGTAAATGCGAAGTATTGAGGGAATTTTATGATTTTTTATTAATTTGGATTTGTTTATTTCTTTTTCTTCGCCACTTAATCCATATTATAATAGATATAAGACATTGGACTTTGCTAACTGACTAGCTGGAAAAATAGGGATGGCCTTATGGACTGCAGTCAGAGCGAGAGAAATATATGCGCCAAGCTGGCTTGCTGGCTGTATTTTTCTGGCAACCATCATTTGTATCAAGTAGTGCCTCAGTTGTTCGACTGAAGGCCATTAGAAGTGTCTAGAGACTGCTACGAGCAATAATGTTCCATTTGATCTCTCATGCTACCCCTCTCTATGCAGCAAAATTTGCTTAGTCTAATGTCTAAAAGCTGTAGTCAATACGTCAGCTAACCACAAGCAATCCTTCATACACGGGACAAATGGAGCGTACGATGCATCTAAATATCAGATGCATGAATTTTGCATCCCTGAACTATCGTAAGAAATATATCACTGATTGCTGATCAAGTTGTCCTGTAGAACGCGCCCAGTGAAGTACACAATGGAAAAAAACAACAAAAAGTTTAGTTTTTTTTCATTTAGAATAAATACTTTTTCGCAAATCGGTGTTGTGACCTGTCCCCCGGGATGTACTCAGTGTGCACAGGCTATTATGTCTTTCCCACAGGAAAGTGGAAACATTATTTTTCAGTGTCAGTGTTGGAAAGTGATACTTGAGCTGTCAAAAATGCATGTCGTCGACATTTTGACTTTACTTTTCACAAAGCACAGAACTGGCTGAACAAAAAAAAAAAATTTTCTTCAATTTTTACTGGGAAAACCTAGGAAAGCAATATTTTTCTCCCCAGTGAAAGTATTTTTGAGTTTCTTTGAGTCTTTCCAGATCATTTCTCTACGACGCAGCACTCGCATAATATAGCAATGTCAGCGGAATCATCCCAAAACTCCAAATAATGAATAAAAAATGAATAATTGCTACTGTATGCTCTTCATTAGGCCTTCTTTCCTTTTTGCTAACTCTGAACCCCAAAAAGTCTATCTCTGTGGCGCAGAACTGACATTTCTTTAGTTTTAGTTTCAGTCGGAATTCCGTCAGCCTTCTTAAGACTCGTTCTAATAAAATTAAATGCTCTTCAAATGTTTTGGTGCCGATGGCAATATCATCCATATAAACCGCAATATTGCCTTCCTTAATCAACGGCTGAAGTACAAAATCTGTGAGCCGTCTAAAACAGACACCATTTGGTGTCACAAATGCCGTGTACTTAACGGAATCTTTGGCAACCTTAACTTGATGAAATCCACTTTTTAAGTCCAATATACTGAAAAAGACGAGCCAGAATCCAGTTTCTCTAGGCAGTCATCTATGGTGGGAATTTTTTAGAGATGTGAAAAACCGATTCACACTGATACCATCAACCATCCATGAAAAACAGCTGATGCTCACAATTGCGTGCGGTCAAAATTTGATCACATTTATAATTGAAATTAATATAAACGAGAAGGAACGTGTGAGTCGCTTCTGGGGACGCGACTCTACTTATACCCGTACTCAGTCAGTATTTACATTTTTAAGAAATGCTTTTTTAGAATTTTAGAAAAAAAAAAAATTTACATTTTACATTTTTTTGCTACATCTGTTATCTACATCTATATCTACAATGTATATTTTACATCTAACATGTAGATTATAGAAGTACCATTTATATTCTGCATCTCCACCGCTAGGGGTTGCTCGCGCACTGAACGTGGCAGAGTGTGCGAGCGAGAAAGAGATATAGTAGCGTGTCTCTGGATGGTGGAGGCGGGGGAACCAACAGAAAATTAATTTCTTCATTCTGGCTATAATTATGTTCCGATCTGATTCATATTCAGCAATCTGGTAGATATGGTCATTCTGTACGATACTGCGTTTTTAATTTTATCGTATCTTCAAAATTGTGCCTGCCACAGATTTTCGTCCTTTGTGGTGGCGGAAGGGGGCGGGGCGAAATTTTGAAATACACTTGTAGCAGTGTGATATCACATGAGTCTTGAAACCAAATTTGGTTGCCCTAACTCTTATAGTCTCTGAGATCCAGGCGCTCAACAAGACGGACGGACGGACAGACGGACGGACAGACGGACATGGCTATATCGACTCGGCTATTGATGCTGATCAAGAATATATATACTTTATGGGGTCGGAAACGTTTCCTTCTCTGCGTTGCACACATCCACTTTTACCACAAATCTAATATACCCCTTAACTCTTTTTTGAGTACGGGTATAATAACATTGTAACGGTTGTGAATGTGATTCAGCAGCAAAACATTTCTTGCACAAGCTAATCATGTTGCTGCAAATGGATGATGTTGATGACTCGCACGTTTCTATGCGATATTTACTCGATTATTTTCAAATGCAACCTTAAATAAAGGATATTCAAATTAAATATACTACGAAAATGTAAATAATGAGCGAGTTCACCAGGACAACTTGAGCTTTTGAATTGGAATATGTGTTTGTAAATGCGAAGTATTGAGGGAATTTTATGATTTTTTATTAATTTGGATTTGTTTATTTCTTTTTCTTCGCCACTTAATCCATATTATAATAGATATAAGACATTGGACTTTGCTAACTGACTAGCTGGAAAAATAGGGATGGCCTTATGGACTGCAGTCAGAGCGAGAGAAATATATGCGCCAAGCTGGCTTGCTGGCTGTATTTTTCTGGCAACCATCATTTGTATCAAGTAGTGCCTCAGTTGTTCGACTGAAGGCCATTAGAAGTGTCTAGAGACTGCTACGAGCAATAATGTTCCATTTGATCTCTCATGCTACCCCTCTCTATGCAGCAAAATTTGCTTAGTCTAATGTCTAAAAGCTGTAGTCAATACGTCAGCTAACCACAAGCAATCCTTCATACACGGGACAAATGGAGCGTACGATGCATCTAAATATCAGATGCATGAATTTTGCATCCCTGAACTATCGTAAGAAATATATCACTGATTGCTGATCAAGTTGTCCTGTAGAACGCGCCCAGTGAAGTACACAATGGAAAAAAACAACAAAAAGTTTAGTTTTTTTCATTTAGAATAAATACTTTTTCGCAAATCGGTGTTGTGACCTGTCCCCCGGGATGTACTCAGTGTGCACAGGCTATTATGTCTTTCCCACAGGAAAGTGGAAACATTATTTTTCAGTGTCAGTGTTGGAAAGTGATACTTGAGCTGTCAAAAATGCATGTCGTCGACATTTTGACTTTACTTTTCACAAAGCACAGAACTGGCTGAACAAAAAAAAAAATTTTCTTTCAATTTTTACTGGGAAAACCTAGGAAAGCAATATTTTTCTCCCCAGTGAAAGTATTTTTGAGTTTCTTTGAGTCTTTCCAGATCATTTCTCTACGACGCAGCACTCGCATAATATAGCAATGTCAGCGGAATCATCCCAAAACTCCAAATAATGAATAAAAAATGAATAATTGCTACTGTATGCTCTTCATTAGGCCTTCTTTCCTTTTTGCTAACTCTGAACCCCAAAAAGTCTATCTCTGTGGCGCAGAACTGACATTTCTTTAGTTTTAGTCTCAGTCGGAATTCCGTCAGCCTTCTTAAGACTCGTTCTAATAAAATTAAATGCTCTTCAAATGTTTTGGTGCCGATGGCAATATCATCCATATAAACCGCAATATTGCCTTCCTTAATCAACGGCTGAAGTACAAAATCTGTGAGCCGTCTAAAACAGACACCATTTGGTGTCACAAATGCCGTGTACTTAACGGAATCTTTGGCAACCTTAACTTGATGAAATCCACTTTTTAAGTCCAATATACTGAAAAAACGATTGCCAGAATCCAGTTTCTCTAGGCAGTCATCTATGGTGGGAATTTTTTAGAGATGTTGAAAAACCGATTCACACTGATACCATCAACCATCCATGAAAAACAGCTGATGCTCACAATTGCGTGCGGTCAAAATTTGATCACATTTATAATTGAAATTAATATAAACGAGAAGGAACGTGTGAGTCGCTTCTGGGGACGCGACTCTACTTATACCCGTACTCAGTCAGTATTTACATTTTTAAGAAATGCTTTTTTAGAATTTTAGAAAAAAAAAAATTTACATTTTACATTTTTTTGCTACATCTGTTATCTACATCTATATCTACAATGTATATTTTACATCTAACATGTAGATTATAGAAGTACCATTTATATTCTGCATCTCCACCGCTAGGGGTTGCTCGCGCACTGAACGTGGCAGAGTGTGCGAGCGAGAAAGAGATATAGTAGCGTGTCTCTGGATGGTGGAGGCGGGGGAACCAACAGAAAATTAATTTCTTCATTCTGGCTATAATTATGTTCCGATCTGATTCATATTCAGCAATCTGGTAGATATGGTCATTCTGTACGATACTGCGTTTTTAATTTTATCGTATCTTCAAAATTGTGCCTGCCACAGATTTTCGTCCTTTGTGGTGGCGGAAGGGGGCGGGGCGAAATTTTGAAATACACTTGTAGCAGTGTGATATCACATGAGTCTTGAAACCAAATTTGGTTGCCCTAACTCTTATAGTCTCTGAGATCCAGGCGCTCAACAAGACGGACGGACGGACAGACGGACGGACAGACGGACATGGCTATATCGACTCGGCTATTGATGCTGATCAAGAATATATATACTTTATGGGGTCGGAAACGTTTCCTTCTCTGCGTTGCACACATCCACTTTTACCACAAATCTAATATACCCCTTAACTCTTTTTTGAGTACGGGTATAATAACATTGTAACGGTTGTGAATGTGATTCAGCAGCAAAACATTTCTTGCACAAGCTAATCATGTTGCTGCAAATGGATGATGTTGATGACTCGCACGTTTCTATGCGATATTTACTCGATTATTTTCAAATGCAACCTTAAATAAAGGATATTCAAATTAAATATACTACGAAAATGTAAATAATGAGCGAGTTCACCAGGACAACTTGAGCTTTTGAATTGGAATATGTGTTTGTAAATGCGAAGTATTGAGGGAATTTTATGATTTTTTATTAATTTGGATTTGTTTATTTCTTTTTCTTCGCCACTTAATCCATATTATAATAGATATAAGACATTGGACTTTGCTAACTGACTAGCTGGAAAAATAGGGATGGCCTTATGGACTGCAGTCAGAGCGAGAGAAATATATGCGCCAAGCTGGCTTGCTGGCTGTATTTTTCTGGCAACCATCATTTGTATCAAGTAGTGCCTCAGTTGTTCGACTGAAGGCCATTAGAAGTGTCTAGAGACTGCTACGAGCAATAATGTTCCATTTGATCTCTCATGCTACCCCTCTCTATGCAGCAAAATTTGCTTAGTCTAATGTCTAAAAGCTGTAGTCAATACGTCAGCTAACCACAAGCAATCCTTCATACACGGGACAAATGGAGCGTACGATGCATCTAAATATCAGATGCATGAATTTTGCATCCCTGAACTATCGTAAGAAATATATCACTGATTGCTGATCAAGTTGTCCTGTAGAACGCGCCCAGTGAAGTACACAATGGAAAAAAACAACAAAAAGTTTAGTTTTTTTTCATTTAGAATAAATACTTTTTCGCAAATCGGTGTTGTGACCTGTCCCCCGGGATGTACTCAGTGTGCACAGGCTATTATGTCTTTCCCACAGGAAAGTGGAAACATTATTTTTCAGTGTCAGTGTTGGAAAGTGATACTTGAGCTGTCAAAAATGCATGTCGTCGACATTTTGACTTTACTTTTCACAAAGCACAGAACTGGCTGAACAAAAAAAAAAATTTTTCTTCAATTTTTACTGGGAAAACCTAGGAAAGCAATATTTTTCTCCCCAGTGAAAGTATTTTTGAGTTTCTTTGAGTCTTTCCAGATCATTTCTCTACGACGCAGCACTCGCATAATATAGCAATGTCAGCGGAATCATCCCAAAACTCCAAATAATGAATAAAAAATGAATAATTGCTACTGTATGCTCTTCATTAGGCCCCAAAAAGTCTATCTCTGTGGCGCAGAACTGACATTTCTTTAGTTTTAGTTCGTCGGAATTCCGTCAGCCTTCTTAAGACTCGTTCTAATAAAATTAAATGCTCTTCAAATGTTTTGGTGCCGATGGCAATATCATCCATATAAACCGCAATATTGCCTTCCTTAATCAACGGCTGAAGTACAAAATCTGTGAGCCGTCTAAAACAGACACCATTTGGTGTCACAAATGCCGTGTACTTAACGGAATCTTTGGCAACCTTAACTTGATGAAATCCACTTTTTAAGTCCAATATACTGAAAAAACGATTGCCAGAATCCAGTTTCTCTAGGCAGTCATCTATGGTGGGAATTTTTTAGAGATGTGAAAAACCGATTCACACTGATACCATCAACCATCCATGAAAAACAGCTGATGCTCACAATTGCGTGCGGTCAAAATTTGATCACATTTATAATTGAAATTAATATAAACGAGAAGGAACGTGTGAGTCGCTTCTGGGGACGCGACTCTACTTATACCCGTACTCAGTCAGTATTTACATTTTTAAGAAATGCTTTTTTAGAATTTTAGAAAAAAAAAAATTTACATTTTACATTTTTTTGCTACATCTGTTATCTACATCTATATCTACAATGTATATTTTACATCTAACATGTAGATTATAGAAGTACCATTTATATTCTGCATCTCCACCGCTAGGGGTTGCTCGCGCACTGAACGTGGCAGAGTGTGCGAGCGAGAAAGAGATATAGTAGCGTGTCTCTGGATGGTGGAGGCGGGGGAACCAACAGAAAATTAATTTCTTCATTCTGGCTATAATTATGTTCCGATCTGATTCATATTCAGCAATCTGGTAGATATGGTCATTCTGTACGATACTGCGTTTTTAATTTTATCGTATCTTCAAAATTGTGCCTGCCACAGATTTTCGTCCTTTGTGGGGGCGGAAGGGGGCGGGGCGAAATTTTGAAATACACTTGTAGCAGTGTGATATCACATGAGTCTTGAAACCAAATTTGGTTGCCCTAACTCTTATAGTCTCTGAGATCCAGGCGCTCAACAAGACGGACGGACGGACAGACGGACGGACAGACGGACATGGCTATATCGACTCGGCTATTGATGCTGATCAAGAATATATATACTTTATGGGGTCGGAAACGTTTCCTTCTCTGCGTTGCACACATCCACTTTTACCACAAATCTAATATACCCCTTAACTCTTTTTTGAGTACGGGTATAATAACATTGTAACGGTTGTGAATGTGATTCAGCAGCAAAACATTTCTTGCACAAGCTAATCATGTTGCTGCAAATGGATGATGTTGATGACTCGCACGTTTCTATGCGATATTTACTCGATTATTTTCAAATGCAACCTTAAATAAAGGATATTCAAATTAAATATACTACGAAAATGTAAATAATGAGCGAGTTCACCAGGACAACTTGAGCTTTTGAATTGGAATATGTGTTTGTAAATGCGAAGTATTGAGGGAATTTTATGATTTTTTATTAATTTGGATTTGTTTATTTCTTTTTCTTCGCCACTTAATCCATATTATAATAGATATAAGACATTGGACTTTGCTAACTGACTAGCTGGAAAAATAGGGATGGCCTTATGGACTGCAGTCAGAGCGAGAGAAATATATGCGCCAAGCTGGCTTGCTGGCTGTATTTTTCTGGCAACCATCATTTGTATCAAGTAGTGCCTCAGTTGTTCGACTGAAGGCCATTAGAAGTGTCTAGAGACTGCTACGAGCAATAATGTTCCATTTGATCTCTCATGCTACCCCTCTCTATGCAGCAAAATTTGCTTAGTCTAATGTCTAAAAGCTGTAGTCAATACGTCAGCTAACCACAAGCAATCCTTCATACACGGGACAAATGGAGCGTACGATGCATCTAAATATCAGATGCATGAATTTTGCATCCCTGAACTATCGTAAGAAATATATCACTGATTGCTGATCAAGTTGTCCTGTAGAACGCGCCCAGTGAAGTACACAATGGAAAAAAACAACAAAAAGTTTAGTTTTTTTCATTTAGAATAAATACTTTTTCGCAAATCGGTGTTGTGACCTGTCCCCCGGGATGTACTCAGTGTGCACAGGCTATTATGTCTTTCCCACAGGAAAGTGGAAACATTATTTTTCAGTGTCAGTGTTGGAAAGTGATACTTGAGCTGTCAAAAATGCATGTCGTCGACATTTTGACTTTACTTTTCACAAAGCACAGAACTGGCTGAACAAAAAAAAAAATTTTCTTCAATTTTTACTGGGAAAACCTAGGAAAGCAATATTTTTCTCCCCAGTGAAAGTATTTTTGAGTTTCTTTGAGTCTTTCCAGATCATTTCTCTACGACGCAGCACTCGCATAATATAGCAATGTCAGCGGAATCATCCCAAAACTCCAAATAATGAATAAAAAATGAATAATTGCTACTGATATACTCTTCAATTAGGCCAAATTCTTTATAATTTTTATCTCAAATGAACCAAAAGAAGAAACTGCCGTGAAAAATGGAGGCCCCAGATTGATGATTGCTCCAATTCCAGTCAGGGCCTTCTTAAGACTCGTTCTAATAAAATTAAATGCTCTTCAAATGTTTTGGTGCCGATGGCAATATCATCCATATAAACCGCAATATTGCCTTCCTTAATCAACGGCTGAAGTACAAAATACTGTGAGCCGTTTCAAAACAAGACATCATGTTGGTGTAACAAAATATGACCGTAACCTTAACGGAATCTTTGCGCAACCTTAACTTGATGAAATCCACTTTTATAAGTCCAATATAGCTGAAAAACGATTGCCAGAATCCAGTTTCTCCTAGGAAGTCACTCTATGGTGGGAATCTTTTAGAGATGTAAACTAAACGTATTCACACTGATACCATCAACCAGGTCCATGAAAAACAGCTGATGCTCATTATTGCGAACGGTCAAAATTTGAACACATCTTATAATTGAAATTAATATAAACGAGAAGGAACGTGTCGAGTTCGGATTCTGGGGACGCGACTCTACTTGGAACCGTACTAGTCAGTATTTACATTTTTAAGAAATGCTCTTTTAGAATTTTAGACCAAAATAAAAATTTACATTTTACATTTTTTTGCTAACTCTGTAACTCCAAAAAGTCTATTTACTCTATCTACAATGTATATCTTAGAACTAACATTTATTTAGTTTTAGTCTCCACCAGTCGGAATTGCGTCAGCCTTCTTAACAGAGTCGTGCGAGCGATAAAGAATTAAATAGCGTGTCTTCAAATGGTTTGGTGGCGGTGGCAATATCATCCAGATAAACCGCAATATTGCCTTCTGGCTATAATTATGTTCGGATCTGATTCATATTCAACAATCTGGTAGATATGGTCATTCTGTACGATACTGCGTTTTTAATTTTATCGTATCTTCAAAATTGTGCCTCCACACATTTGGTCGTCACAAATGCGGTGGACTTAACGGAACTTTGGCAACCTTAACTTGATGAAATCCACTTTTTGAAGTCCAATATCACTGAAACCAAACTTGGTTGCCAACTCCTTATAGTTTCTGAGATCCTAGGCGGTCAACAATACGGTGGGAAAGAACGGAAAGACCGATTCACACTGATACCGATCAACCATCCATGAAAAATAGCTTATGGGGTCGGACAACGTTGCCTTCTCGTGCGGTGCAAAAATTTGATCACATTTATAATTGAAATCTAATATATAATAACATTGTAACGGTTGTGAATGTGATTCAGCAGCAAAACATTTCTTGCACAAGCTAATCATGTTGCTGCAAATGGATGATGTTGATGACTCGCACGTTTCTATGCGATATTTACTCGATTATTTTCAAATGCAACCTTAAATAAAGGATATTCAAATTAAATATACTACGAAAATGTAAATAATGAGCGAGTTCACCAGGACAACTTGAGCTTTTGAATTGGAATATGTGTTTGTAAATGCGAAGTATTGAGGGAATTTTATGATTTTTTATTAATTTGGATTTGTTTATTTCTTTTTCTTCGCCACTTAATCCATATTATAATAGATATAAGACATTGGACTTTGCTAACTGACTAGCTGGAAAAATAGGGATGGCCTTATGGACTGCAGTCAGAGCGAGAGAAATATATGCGCCAAGCTGGCTTGCTGGCTGTATTTTTCTGGCAACCATCATTTGTATCAAGTAGTGCCTCAGTTGTTCGACTGAAGGCCATTAGAAGTGTCTAGAGACTGCTACGAGCAATAATGTTCCATTTGATCTCTCATGCTACCCCTCTCTATGCAGCAAAATTTGCTTAGTCTAATGTCTAAAAGCTGTAGTCAATACGTCAGCTAACCACAAGCAATCCTTCATACACGGGACAAATGGAGCGTACGATGCATCTAAATATCAGATGCATGAATTTTGCATCCCTGAACTATCGTAAGAAATATATCACTGATTGCTGATCAAGTTGTCCTGTAGAACGCGCCCAGTGAAGTACACAATGGAAAAAAACAACAAAAAGTTTAGTTTTTTTCATTTAGAATAAATACTTTTTCGCAAATCGGTGTTGTGACCTGTCCCCCGGGATGTACTCAGTGTGCACAGGCTATTATGTCTTTCCCACAGGAAAGTGGAAACATTATTTTTCAGTGTCAGTGTTGGAAAGTGATACTTGAGCTGTCAAAAATGCATGTCGTCGACATTTTGACTTTACTTTTCACAAAGCACAGAACTGGCTGAACAAAAAAAAAAAATTTTCTTCAATTTTTACTGGGAAAACCTAGGAAAGCAATATTTTTCTCCCCAGTGAAAGTATTTTTGAGTTTCTTTGAGTCTTTCCAGATCATTTC
>JAECWT010000027.1:0-67936 GCA_018150885.1 Drosophila tristis | reverse complement strand
TCCAAATTGATTGCACACGATCCAGCGAATTCTTCAGGAGGCATTGACACATTCCGGACATTATAGAGATAGCTAGGAAGCGTGGCATGTCCTGTTCCGATAAGAAACTGTTGAGTTATGGTGAAACAGGGAGTTTACTTGCGGTTTACGTTATGACGGCTATATCCTTTATGTCCTGAAATCCAAATTGATTGCAAACGGTCCAGCAAATTCTTCAGGACGCATTGAAACATTCCGGACATTATAGAGATGATTGGGAAGCGTGGCATGACATGTTCCGATAAGAAACTGTTGAGTTGTGGGTGAAACAGGGAGTTTGGTTGCGGTTTACGTTAGAACGGCTATATCATTTATGTCCTGAAATCCAAATTGATTGCAAACGATCCAGCGAATTCTTCAGAAGGCATTGACACATTCCGGACATTCTAGAGATGGATAGGAAGCGTGGCATGACATGTTTCGATAGAGAAACTGTTGAGTTATGGTGAAACAGGGAGTTTACTTGAGGTTTACGTTATAGTGGCTATATCCTTTCTGTCCGCAAATCCGAATTGATTGCTACAGATCCAGCAGATTCTTCAGGAGGCACTGACACATTCCGGACATTCTAGAAGTAGCTAGGAAGCGTGGCATGTCCAGTTCCGATAAGAAATATTGAGTTATGGTGAAACAGGGGAGTTTACTTGAGGTTTACGTTATAACGGCTATATCATACATGTCCTGAAATCAAAATTGATTGCAAACGATCCAGCAAATTCTTCAGGAGGCACTGAAACATTCCGGACATTCTAGAGATAGTTAGGAGGCGTGGCATGACATGTTCCGATAAGAAACTGTTGAGTTATGGTGAAACAGGAGTTTACTTGAGGTTTACGTTATAAGGGCTATATCCTTTATGTCCTGAAATCCAAATTGATTGCACACGATCCAGCGAATTCTTCAGGAGGCACTGACACATTCCGGACATTCTAGAGATAGCTAGGAAGCGTGGCATGGCATGTTCCGATAAGAAACTGTTGAGTTATGGTGAAACAGGGAGTTTACTTGAGGTTGACGTTATAATGGCTATATCCTTTATGTCCTGAAATCCAAGTTGATGCACACACGATCCAGCGAATTCTTCAGGAGGCATTGACACATTCCGGACATTCTAGAGATGGCTAGGAAGCGTGGCATGGCATGTTCCGATAAGAAACTGTTGAGTTATGGTGAAACAGGGGAGTTTACCTGGGGTTTACGTTATAATGGCTACTATCCTTTATGTCCTGAAATCCAAATTGATTGCAAACGATCCTGCAAATTCTTCAGGACGCATTGAATCATTCCGGACATTCTAGAGATGATTAGGAGGCGTGGCATGACATCTTCGATAAGAAACTGTTGAGTTATGGTGAAACAGGGAGTTTACTTGGGT
Organism: Drosophila tristis; assembly: GCA_018150885.1. Taxonomy (NCBI): domain Eukaryota; kingdom Metazoa; phylum Arthropoda; class Insecta; order Diptera; family Drosophilidae; genus Drosophila; species Drosophila tristis. Next base: position 66,522 of record JAECWT010000027.1, on the reverse strand, counting down.
TTACGTTATAATGGCTATATCCTTTATGTCCTGAAATCCAAATTGATTGCACACGATCAAGCGAATTCTTCAGGAGGCACTGACACATTCGGACATTCTAGAGATAGCTGGAAGCGTGGCATGGCATGTTCCGATAAGAAACTGTTGAGTTATGGTGAAACAGGGAGTTTACTTGAGGTTTACGTTATAAGGGCTATATCCTTTATGTCCTGAAATCCAAATTGATTGCACACGATCCAGCCGAATTCTTCAGGAGGCAATGACACATTCCGGACATTCTAGAGATGGTTAGGAAGCGTGGCATGGCATGTTCCGATAAGAAACTGTTGAGTTATGGTGAAACAGGGGAGTTTACTTGGGGTTTACGTTATAAGGGCTATATCCTTTATGTCCTGAAATCCAAATTGATTGCACACGATCCAGCGAATTCTTCAGGAGGCACTGGCACATTCCGGACATTCTAGAGATGGCTAGGAAGCGTGGCATGGATGTTCCGATAAGAAACTGTTGAGTTATGGTGAAACAGGGAGTTTCCTAGGTTTACGTTATAATGGCTATATCCTTTATGTCCTGAAATCCAAATTGATTGCACACGATCCAGCGAATTCTTCAGGAGGCACTGACACATTTCCGGACATTCTAGAGATGGCTAGGAAGCGTGGCATGGCATGTTCCGATAAGAAACTGTTGAGTTATGGTGAAACAGGAGTTTACTTGCGGTTTACGTTATAGTGGCTATATCCGTTGTGTCCTGAAATCCAAATTGATTGCACACGATCCAGCGAATTCTTCAGGAGGCATTGACACATTCCGGACATTCTAGAGATGGCTAGGAAGCGTGGCATGTCCTTTCCAAGAAACTGTTGAGTTATGGTGAAACAGGGAGTTTACTTGCGGTTTACGTTATAATGGCAATATCCTTTATGTCCTGAAATCCAAATTGATTGCACACGATCCAGCGAATTCTTCAGGAAACGCATTGACACATTCCGGACATTCTAGAGGTGACTGGGAAGCGTGGCATGGCATGTTCCGATAAGAAACTGTTGAGTTATGGTGAAACAGGGAGTTTACTTGAGGTTTACGTTATAATGGCTTATATCCTTATGTCCTGAAATCCAAATTGATTGCACACGATCCAGCGAATTCTTCAGGAGGCATTGACATTCGGACATTCTAGAGATGGCTAGGAAGCGTGGCATGGCATGTTCCGATAAGAAACTGTTGAGTTATGGTGAAACAGGGAGTTTGACTTGAGGTTTACGTTATAATGGCTATATCCTTTATGTCCTGAAATCCAAATTGATTGCAAACGATCAGCGAATTCTTCAGGACGCATTGACATCATTCCGGACATTCTAGAGATGGCTAGGAAGCGTGGCATGAGCCTGTTCCGATAAGAAACTGTTGAGTTATGGTGAAACAGGGAGTTTACTTGAGGTTTACGTTATAATGGCTATATCCTTTATGTCCTGAAATCCAAATTGATTGCAAACGATCCAGCGAATTCTTCAGGACGCATTGAATCATTCCGGACATTCTAGAGATGGCTAGGAAGCGTGGCATGGCATCTTCCGATAAGAAACTGTTGAGCTATGGTGAAACAGGAGTTTGGTGGGTTTACGTTATAATGGCTATATCCTTTATGTCCTGAAATCCAAATTGATTGCACACGATCCAGCGAATTCTTCAGGACGCATTGACACATTCCGGACATTCTAGAGATGGTTAGGAAGCGTGGCATGACATGTTCCGATAAGAAACTGTTGAGTTATGGTGAAACAGGAGTTTACTTGCGGTTTACGTTATAATGGCTATATCCTTTATGTCCTGAAATCAAATTGATTGCACACGATCCAGCGAATTCTTCAGGGACGCATTGAAACATTCCGGACATTCTAGAGATGGCTAGAAAGCGTGGCATGGCATGTTCCGATAAGAAACTGTTGAGTTATGGTGAAACAGGAGTTTCCCTTGAGGTTTACGTTATAATGGCTATATCCTTTATGTCCTGAAATCCAAATTGATTGCACACGATCCAGCGAATTCTTCAGGAGGCACTGACACATTCCGGACATTCTAGAGATGGCTAGAAAGCGTGGCATGGCATGTTCCGATAAGAAACTGTTGAGTTATGGTGAAACAGGGAGTTTACTTGCGGTTTACGTTATAGTGGCTATATCCTTTATGTCCTGAAATCCAAATTGATTGCACACGATCCTGCGAATTCTTCAGAAGGAATTGACAGATTCCGGACATTCTAGAGATGTCTGGGGTGCGTGACATGGCCTGTTCCGAACAGAAACTGTTGAGTTATGGTGAAACAGGGAGTTTGCTTGCGGTTTACGTTATAACGGCTATATCCTTTATGTCCTGAAATCCAAATTGATTGCAAACGATCACCGAATTCTTCAGGACGCATTGACACATTCCGGACATTCTAGAGATGGCTAGGAGGCGTGGCATGACATCTTCCGATAAGAAACTGTTGAGTTATGGTGAAACAGGGAGTTTACTGCGGTTTACGTTATAATGGCTATATCCTTTATGTCCTGAAATCCAAATTGATTGCAAACGATCCAGCGAATTCTTCAGAAGGCATAGACATATTCCGGACATTCTAGATATGTCTAGGGTGCGTGGCATGGCCTGTTCCGAACAGAAACTGTTGAGTTATGGTAAAACAGGGAGTTTACTTGCGGTTTACGTAATAATGGATATATGCTTTATGTCATAAAATCCAAATTGATTGCAAACGATCCAGCCGATTCTTCAGAAGGCATTGACACATTCCGGACATTCTAGAGATGGATAGGAGCGTAGCATGGCATGTTTCGATAGAAACTGTTGAGTTATGGTGAAACAGGGAGTTTGCTTGGGTTTACGTTATAATGGCTATATCCTTTGTGTCCTGAAATCAAATTGGTTGCACACGATCCAGCGAATTCTTCGGGAGGCACTGACGCATTCGGACATTCTAGAGATAGCTAGGAAGCGTGGCATGTCCTGTTCCGATAAGAAACTGTTGAGGTATGGTGAAACAGGGAGTTTACTTGAGGTTTACGTTATAACGGCTATATCCTTTATGTCCTGAAATCCAAATTGATTGCACACGATCCAGCGAATTCTTCAGGAGGCACCGACACATTCCGGACATTCTAGAGATAGCTAGGAAGCGTGGCATGGCATGTTCCGATAAGAAACTTGTTGAGTTATGGTGAAACAGGGAGTTTACTTGAGGTTTACGTTATAGTGGCTATATCCTTTATGTCCCTGAAATCCAAATTGATTGCACACGATCCAGCGAATTCTTCAGGACGCATTGACACATTCCGGACATTCAAGAGATAGCTAGGAAGCGTGGCATGGCCTGTTCCGATAAGAAACTGTTGAGTTATGGTGAAACAGGGAGTTTACTTGTGGTTTACGTTATAATGGCTATATCGTTTATGTTCTGAAATACAAATTGATTGCAAGCGATCCAGCGAATTCTTCAGGACACTGACATTCCGGACATTCTAGAGATGATTGGGAGGCGTGGCATGGCATCTTCCCGATAAGGAACTGTTGAGTTATGGTGAAACAGGAGTTTCGAGGTTTACGTTATAGTGGCTATCCTATGTCTTCAAATTGCACACGATCCAGCGAATTCTTCAGGAGGCACTGACACATTCCGGACATTCTAGAGATAGCTAGGAAGCGTGGCATGTCCTGTTCCGATAAGAAACTGTTGAGTTATGGTCAAACAGGGTTGTTAGGGTTTACGTTATAATCCTTTATGTCCTGAAATCAAAATTGATTGCAAACGATCCAGCAAATTCTTCAGGACGCATTGGAAACATTCGGACATTCTAGAGATGACTAGGAGGCGTGGCATGGCATATTCCGATAAGAAACTGTTGAGTTATGGTGAAACAGGAGTTTACTTGAGGTTTACGTTATAATGGCTATATCCTTTATGTCCTGAAATCCAAATTGATTGCACACGATCCAGCGAATTCTTCAGGAGGCACTGACACATTCCGGACATTCTAGAGATAGCTAGGAAGCGTGGCGTGTCCTGTTCGATAAGAAGCTGTTGAGTTATGGTGAAACAGGGAGTTTGCCCGAGGTTTACGTTATAACGGCTATATCCTTTATGTCCTGAAATCCAAATTGATTGCACACGATCCAGCGAATTCTTCAGGAGGCACTGACACATTCGGACATTCAAGAGATAGCTAGGAAGCGTGGCATAGCATGTTCCGATAAGAAACTGTTGAGTTATGGTGAAACAGGGAGTTTACTTGCGGTTTACGTTATAACGGCTATCTCCTTTATGTCATGAAATCCAAATTGATTGCAAACGATCCAGCAAGTTCTTCAGGACGCATTGAATCATTCCGGACATTCTAGAGATGATTAGGAGGCGTGGCATGACATCTTCCGATAAGAAACTGTTGAGTTATGGTGAAACAGGGAGTTTGCCAGTTTTGCGTTATAATGGCTATATCCTTTATGTCCTGAAATCCAAATTAATTGCACACGATCCAGCGAATTCTTCCAGGAGGGCACTGACACATTCCGGACCTTCCGAGATGGCTAGGAAGCGTGGCATAGCATGTTCCGATGAAACTGTTGATTGGGTAAACAGGGAGTTTGCTAGGAGTTTACGTTATGAGCGCTATATCCTTTATGTCCTGTAAATCAGTGGCTGCACCGATCCAGCGAATTCTTCAGGACGCATTGACACATTCGGACATTCTAGAGATGGTTAGGAAGCGTGGCATGGCATGTTCCGATAAGAAACTGTAGAAGTTATGGTGAAACAGGGAGTTTACTTGCGGTTTTACGTTATAACGGCTATATCCTTTATGTCCTGAAATCCAAATTGATTTTACGATCAACGAATTCTTCAGGACGCATTGACACATTCCGGACATTCTACAGATGGCTAGGAAGCGTGGCATGGCATGTTCCGATAAGAAACTGTTGAGTTATGGTGAAACGGGGAGTTTACTTGAGGTTTACGTTATAATGGCTATATCCCTTTATGTCCTGAAATCAAATTGATTGCACACGATCCAACGAATTCTTCAGGAGGCACTGACACATTCCGGACATTCTAGAGATAGCTAGGAAGCGTGGCATGTCCCTGTTCCGATAGAAACTGTTGGGTTATGGTGAAACAGGGAGTTTACTTTGCGGTTTACGCTATAGTGGCTATATCCTTTATGTCCTGAAATCCAAATTGATTGCACACGATCCAGCGAATTCTTCAGGACGCATTGACACATTCCGGACATTCTAGAGATAGCTAGGAAGCGTGGCATGTCCTGTTCCGATAAGAAACTGTTGAGTTATGGTGAAACAGGGAGTTTACTCGCGGTTTACGTTATAACGGCTATATCCTTTATGTCCTGAAATCCAAATTGATTGCAAACGATCCAGCGAATTCTTCCAGGAGAGCACTGACGCATTCCGGACATTCTAGAGATGATTAGGAGCGTGGCATGACATCTTCCGATAAGAAACTATTAGGTTATGGTGGAAACAGGAGTTTACTTAAGGAGTTTACGCTATAGTGGCTATATCGCTTTATGTCCTGAAATCAAATTGATTGCACACGATCCAGCCGAATTCTTCCAGAGAAGCACTGACACATTCCGGACATTCTAGAGATAGCTGGGAAGCGTGGCATGTCCTGTTCCGATAGAAGCATGTTGAGTTATGGTGAAACAGGGAGTTTACTTGCAGTTACGTTATAGCAGCTGCTATCCTTTATGTCCTGAAATCCAAATTGATTGCAAACGATCCAGCAAATTCTTCAGGACGCATTGAATCATTCCGGACATTCTAGAGATGATTAGGAGGCGTGGCATGACATCTTCCGATAAGAAACTGTTGAGTTATGGTGAAACAGGGGAGTTTATGAGGTTTACGTTATAATGGCTATATCCTTTATGTCCTGAAATCCAAATTAATTGCACGATCAGCGGGGGCTTCAGGAGGCACTGACACATTCCGGACATTCTAGAGATAGCTAGGAAGCGTGGCATGGCGTATTCCGATAAGGAAACTGTTGAGTTATGGTGAAACAGGGAGTTTACTTAGGGTTTACGTTATAATGGCTATATCCTTTATGTCCTGAAATCCAAATTGATTGCACACGATCCAGCGAATTCTTCAGGAGGCACTGACACATTTCCGGACATTCTAGAGATAGCTAGGAAGCGTGGCATGTCCTGTTCCGATAAGAAACTGTTGAGTTATGGTGAAACAGGGAGTTTACTTGCGGTTTACGTTATAACGGCTATATCCTTTATGTCCTGAAATCAAATTGATTGCAAACGATCCAGCAAAATTCTTCAGGACGCATTGAATCATTCCGGACATTCTAGAGATGATTAGGAGGCGTGGCATGACATCTTCCGATAGAAACTGTTGAGTTATGGTGAAACAGGGAGTTTACTTGAGGTTTACGTTATAATGGCTATTCCTTTATGTCCTGGAAATCCAAATTAATTTTTTACGATCCAGCGAATTCTTCAGGAAGCACTGACATTCGGACATTCTAGAGATAGCTAGGAAGCGTGGCATGGCATGTTCCGATAAGAAACTGTTGAGTTATGGTGAAACAGGGAGTTTACTTGAGGTTTACGTTATAATGGCTATATCCTTCATGTCCTGAAATCCAAATTGATTGCACACGATCCAGCGAATTCTTCAGGACGCATTATTACATTCGGACATTCTACAGATGGCTAGGAAGCGTGGCATGGCATGTTTGATAAGAAACTGTTGAGTTATGGTGAAACAGGGGAGTTTACTTGAGGTTTACGTTATAATAGCTATATCCTTTATGTCCTGAAATCAAATTGATTACACACGGTCCAGCGAATTCTTCAGGAGGGCACTGACACATTCCGGACATTAAGAGATGGCTTGGAAACGTGGCATGTCCTGTTCCGATAAGAAACTGTTGAGTTATGGTGAAACAGGGAGTTTTACTTGCGGTTTTACGCTATAGTGGCTATATCCTTTATGTCCTGAAATCAAAAGTGGTAGCACACGATCAGCGAATTCTTCAGGACGCATTGACACATTCCGGACATTATAGGAGTAAGCACAGGAAGCGTGGCATGTCCTATTCCGATAAGAAACTGTTGAGTTATGGTGAAACAGGGAGTTTGCACTTACGGTTTACGTTATAACGGCTATATCCCTTTATGTCCTGAAATCCAAATTGATTGCAAACGATCAGCGAATTCTTCAGGAGGCACTGACACATTCGGACATTCTAGAGATGATTAGGAGGCGTGGCATGACATCTTCCATTAAGAAACTGTTGAGTTATGGTGAAACAGGGAGTTTACTTGAGGTTTACGCTATAGTGGCTATATCCTTTGTGTCCTGAAATCCAAATTGATTGCAAAAAAGCGAATTCTTCAGGAGGCACTGACACATTTCGGACATTCTAGAGATAGCTAGGAAGCGTGGCATGTCCTGTTCCGATAGAAACTGTTGAGTTATGGTGAAACAGGGAGTTTACTTACGGTTTACATTTATAACGGCTATATCCTTTATGTCCTGAAATCAGGTGATTGCAAACGATCCAGCAAAATTCTTCAGGACGCATTGAATCATTCGGACATTCCGAGATGATTAGGAGGCGTGGCATGACATCTTCCGATAAGAAACTGTTGAGTTATGGTGAAACAGGGAGTTTGCCTGCAGGAGTTTACGTTATAATGGCTATATCCTTTATGTCCTGAAATCCAAATTAATTGCACACACGATCAACGAGTTCTTCAGGAGGCACTGACACATTCCGGACATTCTAGAGATAGCTAGGAAGCGTGGCATGGCATGTTCCGATAGAAACTGTAGAGTTATGGTGAAACAAGGAGTTTACCCTACGGTTTGCGTTATAACAGCTATTTCCTTTATGTCCTGAAATCCAAATTGATTGCACACGATCCAGCGAATTCTTCCAGGACGCATTGACACATTCCGGACATTCTCGAATGGCTTGGAAGCGTGGCATGGCATGTTCGGGTAAGAAACTGTTGAGTTATGGTGAAACAGGAGTTTACTTGAGGTTTACGTTATAATGGCTATATCCTTTATGTCCTGAAATCCAAATTGATTGCACACGATCCAACGAATTCTTCAGGAGGCACTGACACATTCGGACATTCTAGAGATAGCTTAGGAAGCGTGGCATGTCCTGTTCCGATAAGAAACTGTTGAGTTATGGTGAAACGGGAGTTTACTTGCGGTTTACGCTATAGTGGCTATATCGCTGTAAGTCCTGAAATCAGAATTGATTGCACACGATCCAGCGAATTCTTCAGGACGCATTGACACATTCGGACATTATAGAGATGGCTCGAGGCGTATGATGTCCTGTTCCGATAATAAACTGTTGAGTTATGGTGAAACAGGGGAGTTTGACTTGCGGTTTACGTTATAACGGCTATATCCCTTCTTTATGTCCTGAAATCCAAATTGATTGCAAACGATCCAGCGAATTCTTCAGGAGGCACTGACACATTCCGGACATTCTAGAGATGATTAGGAGGCGTGGCATGACATCTTCCGATAAGAAACTGTTGAGTTATGGTGAAACAGGGAGTTTACTTGAGGTTTTACGCTATAGTGGCTATATCACTGTCCGTCCTGAAATCCAAATTGATTGCAGATCCTTCGAATTCTTCAGGAGCACTGACACATTCCGGACATTCTAGAGATAGCTAGGAAGCGTGGCATGTCCTGTTTTGATAAGAAACTGTTGAGTTATGGTGAAACTAGGAGTTTACTTGCGGTTTACGTTATAACGGCTATATCCTTTATGTCCTGAAATCCAAATTGATTGCAAACGATCCAGCAAATTCTTCAGGACATTGAGATCATTCGGACATTCTAGAGATGATTAGGAGGCGTGGCATGACATCTTCCGATAAGAAACTGTTGAGTTATGGTGAAACAGGGAGTTTACTCGAGTTTACGTTATAATGGCTATATCCCTTTATGTCCTGAAATCAAATTAATTGCACACGATCCAGCGAATTCTTCAGGAGGCACTGACACATTCCGGACATTCTAGAAATAGCTCTGAAGCGTGGCATTTTATGTTCCGATAGGAAACTGTTGAGTTATGGTGAAACAGGGAGTTTACTTGAGGTTTACGTTATACTGGCTATATCCTTTATGTCCTGAAATCCAAATTGGCTGCACCGATCCAGCAGGAATTCTTCAGGACGCATTGGCCCTTATTCGGACATTCTAGAGATGGTTTTGAAGCGTGGCGACAGCATGTTCCGATCTGAAGACTGTTGAGTTATGGTGAAACAGGGAGTTTGCACTTGAGGTTTACGTTATAATGGCTATATCCTTTATGTCCTGAAATCCAAATTGATTGCACACAGTCCAGCGAATTCTTAGGAAACACTGACACATTCCGGACATTCTAGAGATAGCTAGGAAGCGTGGCATGTCCCCTCATTCGACAGGAAACTGTTGAGTTATACAGGTGAAGCAGGGAGTTTACTTGCGGTTTACGTTATAACGGCTATTCCCTTTATGTCCTGAAATCCAAATTGATTGCAAACAGTCCAGCAAATTCTTAAGGACGCATTGGGCTCATTCGGACATTCTAGAGATGATTAGGAGGCGTATCTTGACATCTTCCGATAAGAAACTGTTGAGTTATGGTGAAACAGGGAGTTTGCCCGAGGTTTACGTTATAATGGCTATATCCTTTATGTCTACAAATCCAAATTAATTGCACACGATCCAGCGAATTCTTCAGGAGGCACTGACACATTCCGGACATTCTAAGAGATAGCTAGGAAGCGTGGCATGGCATGTTCCGATATTAAGAAACTGTTGAGTTATGGTGAAACAGGGAGTTTTACTTGAGGTTTACGTTATAATGGCTATATCCTTTATGTCCTGAAATCCAAATTGGCTGCACCCGATCAGCTGAATTCTTCCAGGATGCATTGACACATTCCGGACATTCCTAGAGATGGTTAGGAAGCGTGGCATGGCATGTTCCGATAAGAAACTGTAGAGTTATGGTGAAACAGGGAGTTTTACTTGCGGTTTACGTTATAACGGCTATATCCTTTATGTCCACAAATCCAAATTGATTGCACACGATCCAGCGAATTCTTCCAGGACGCATTGACACATTCCAGACATTCTACAGATGGCTAGGAAGCGTGGCATGGCGTATTCCGATAAGAAACTGTTGAGTTATGGTGAAACAGGGAGTTTACTTGAGGTTTACGTTATAATGGCTATATCCTTTATGTCCTGAAATCCAAATTGATTGCACACGATCCAGCAAATTCTTCAGGAGGCACTGACACATTCCGGACATTCTAGAGATAGCTAGGAAGCGTGGCATGTCCTGTTCCGATAAGAAACTGTTGAGTTATGGTGAAACAGGGAGTTTACTTGCGGTTTACGCTATAGTGGCTATATCCTTTATGTCCTGAAATCCAAATTGATTGCAAACGATCCAGCGAATTCTTCAGTACGCATTGACACATTCCGGACATTCTAGAGATGGCTAGGAAGCGTGGCATGTCCTGTTCCGATAAGAAACTGTTGAGTTATGGTGGAAACAGGAGTTTACTTGCGGCTTACGTTATAGGGGCTATATCCTTTATGTCCTGAAATCCAAATTGATTGCAAACGATCCAGCGAATTCTTCAGTAGGCATTGACACATTCCGGACATTCTAGAGATGGCTAGGAGGCGTGGCATGACATCTTCCGATAAGAAACTGTTGAGTTATGGTGAAACAGGAGTTTACTTGAGGTTTACGTTATAATGGCTATATCGCTTTATGTCCTGAAATCCAAATTGATTGCAAACGATCCAGCGAATTCTTCAGGAGGCACTGGACATTCCGGACATTCTAGAGATGGCCCGAAGGCGAGGCGCGGGCAAGTGTTCCGATATGAAACTGTTGAGTTATGGTGAAACAGGGAGTTTACTTGCGGTTTACGTTATAATGGCTATATCCTTTATGTCCTGAAATCCAAATTGGCTGCACACGATCCAGCGAATTCTTCAGGACGCATTGACACATTCCGGACATTCTAGAGATGGCTAGGAAGCGTGGCATGGCATGTTCCGATAAGAAACTGTAGAGTTATGGTGAAACAGGGAGTTTACTTGCGGTTTACGTTATAACGGCTATATCCTTTATGTCCTGAAATCCAAATTGATTGCACACGATCCAGCGAATTCTTCAGGAGGCATTGACACATTCCGGACATTCTAGAGATGGCTAGGAAGCGTGGCATAGCCTGTTCCGATAAGAAACTGTTGAGTTATGGTGAAACAGGGAGTTTACTTGCGGTTTACGTTATAATGGCTATATCCCTTATGTCTTGAAATCCAAATTGATTGCACACGATCCAGCGAATTCTTCAGGAGGCACTGACACATTCCGGACATTCTAGAGATGGCTAGGAAGCGTGGCATGTCCTGTTCCGATAAGAAACTGTTGAGTTATGGTGAAACAGGGAGTTTACTTGAGGTTTACGTTATAATGGCTATATCCTTTATGTCCTGAAATCCAAATTGATTGCACACGATCCAGCAGAATTCTTCAAGGATGCATTGACACATTCCGGACATTCTAGAGATGGCTAGGAAGCGTGGCATGGCATGTTCCGATAAGAAACTGTTGAGTTATGGTGAAACAGGGAGTTGACTTGAGGTTTACGTTATAATGGCTATATCCTTTATGTCCTGAAATCCAAATTGATTGCACACGATCCAGCGAATTCTTCAGGAGGCACTGACACATTCCGGACATTCTAGAGATAGCTAGGAAGCGTGGCATGGCATGTTCCGATAAGAAACTGTTGAGTTATGGTGAAACAGGGAGTTTACTTGAGGTTTACGCTATAGTGGCTATATCCGTTACGTCCTCTAATCCAAATTGATTGCACACGATCCAGCGAATTCTTCAGGACGCATTGACACATTCCGGACATTATAGAGATGGCTAGGAAGCGTGGCATGGCATGTTCCGATAAGAAACTGTTGAGTTATGGTGAAACAGGGAGTTTACTTGCGGTTTACGTTATAACGGCTATATCCTTTATGTCCTGAAATCCAAATTGATTGCAAACGATCCAGCAAATTCTTCAGGACGCATTGAATCATTCCGGACATTCTAGAGATGATTAGGAGGCGTGGCATGACATCTTCCGGATAAGAAACTGTTGAGCTATGGTGAAACAGTGAGTTTACTTGGGGTTTACGCTATAGTGGCTATATCCGTTATGTCCTGAAATCCAAATTGATTGCACACGATCCAGCGAATTCTTCAGGACGCATTGACACATTCCGGACATTCTAGAGATGGCTAGGAAGCGTGGCATAGCCTGTTCCGATAAGAAACTGTTGAGTTATGGTGAAACAGGGAGTTTACTTGAGGTTTACGCTATAGTGGCTATATCCGTTACGTCCTCTAATCCAAATTGATTGCACACGATCCAGCGAATTCTTCAGGAGGCACTGACACATTCCGGACATTCTAGAGATAGCTAGGAAGCGTGGCATGGCATGTTCCGATAAGAAACTGTTGAGTTATGGTGAAACAGGGAGTTTACTTGAGGTTTACGTTATAATGGCTATATCCTTTATGTCCTGAAATCCAAATTGATTGCACACGATCCAGCGAATTCTTCACGACGCATTGACACATTCCGGACATTCTAGAGATGGCTAGGAAGCGTGGCATAGCCCGTTCCGATAAGAAACTGTTGAGTTATGGTGAAACAGGGAGTTTACTTGAGGTTTACATTATAAGGGCTATATCCTTTATGTCCTGAAATCCAAATTGATTGCACACGATCCAGCGAATTCTTCAGGACGCACTGACACATTCCGGACATTATAGAGATGATTAGGAGGCGTGGCATGGCATGTTCCGATAAGAAACTGTTGAGTTATGGTGAAACAGGGAGTTTACTCGAGGTTTACGTTATAAGGGGCTATATACTTTATGTCCTGAAATCCAAATTGATTGCACACGATCCAGCGAATTCTTCAGGAGGCACTGGCACATTCCGGACATTCTAGAGATGGCTAGGAAGCGTGGCATGACATGTTCGATAAGAAACTGTTGAGTTATGGTGAAACAGGGAGTTTACTGAGGTTTACGTTATAATGGCTATATCCTTTATGTCCTGAAATCCAAATTGATTGCAAACGATCTAGCCAATTCTTCAGGAGGCATTGAATCATTCCGGACATTCTAGAGATGGCTAGGAAGCGTGGCATATCCTGTTCCGATAAGAAACTGCTGAGTTATGGTGAACCAGAGAGTTTACTTGCGGTTTACGTAATAATGGATATATGCTTTATGTCATGAAATCCAGATTAATTGCAAACGCTCCAGCGAATTCTTCAGGACGCATTGACACATTCGGACATTCTAGAGATGGCTAGGAAGCGTGGCATAGCCTGTTCCGATAAGAAACTGTTGAGTTATGGTGAACAGGAGTTTACTTGAGGTTTACGTTATAGGGGCTATATCCTTTATGTCCTGAAATCCAAATTGACTGCACACGATCCAGCGAATTCTTCAGGAGGCACTGGCACATTCCGGACATTCTAGAGATAGCTAGGAAGCGTGGCATGGCATGTTCCGATAAGAAACTGTTGAGTTAAGGTGAAACAGGGAGTTTACTTGGGGTTTACGTTATAATGGCTATATCCTTTATGTCCTGAAATCCAAATTGATTGCAAACGATCCAGCCAATTCTTCTGCAGGCATTGAATCATTCCGGACATTCTAGAGATGGCTAGGAAGCGTGGCATAGCCTGTTCCGATAAGAAACTGTTGAGTTATGGTGAAATAGGGAGTTTACTTGGGGTTTACGTTATAAGGGCTATATCCTTTATGTCCTGAAATCCAAATTGATTGCACACGATCCAGCGAATTCTTCAGGAGGCACCTGGCACATTCCGGACATTCTAGAGATGGCTAGGAAGCGTGGCATAGCCTGTTCCGATAAGAAACTGTTGAGTTATGGTGAAACAGGGAGTTTACTTGAGGTTTACGTTATAAGGGCTATATCCTTTATGTCCTGAAATCCAAATTGGCTGCACACGATCCAGCGAATTCTTCAGGAGGCACTGACACATTCCGGACATTCTAGAGATGGCTAGGAAGCGTGGCATAGCCTGTTCCGATAAGAAACTGTTGAGTTATGGTGAAACAGGAGTTTACTCGAGGTTTACGTTATAATGGCTATATCCTTTATGTCCCGAAATCCAAATTGATTGCAAACGATCTAGCCCAATTCTTTCTGCAGGCATTGAATCATTCCGACATTCTAGAGATGGCTAGGCAGCGTGGCATGTTCCGATAAGAAACTGTTGAGTTATGGTGAAACAGGGAGTTTACTTGAGGTTTACGTTATAATGGCTATATCCTTTATGTCCTGAAATCCAAATTGATTGCACACGATCCAGCGAATTCTTCAGCAGGCACTGACACATTCCGGACATTCTAGAGATAGCTAGGAAGCGTGGCATGGCATGTTCCGATAAGAAACTGTTGAGTTATGGTGAAACAGGAGTTTACTTGAGGTTTACGTTATAATGGCTATATCCTTTATGTCCTGAAATCCAAATTGATTGCAAACGATCTAGCCAATTCTTCTGGAGGCATTGAATCATTCCGGACATTCTAGAGATGGCTAGGAAGCGTGGCATATCCTGTTCCGATAAGAAACTGTTGAGTTATGGTGAAACAGGGAGTTTACTTGGGGTTTACGTTATAATGGCTATATCCTTTATGTCCTGAAATCCAAATTGATTGCACACGATCCAGCGAATTCTTCAGGACGCATTGACACATTCCGGACATTCTAGAGATGGCTAGGAAGCGTGGCATAGCCTGTTCCGATAAGAAACTGTTGAGTTATGGTGAAACAGGGAGTTTACTTGGGGTTTACGTTATAATGGCTATATCCTTTATGTCCTGAAATCCAAATTGATTGCACACGATCCAGCGAATTCTTCAGGACGCATTGACACATTCCGGACATTCTAGAGATGGCTAGGAAGCGTGGCATAGCCTGTTCCGATAAGAAACTGTTGAGTTATGGTGAAACAGGGAGTTTACTTGAGGTTTACTTTATAAGGGCTATATCCTTTATGTCCTGAAATCCAAATTGACTGCACACGATCCAGCGAATTCTTCAGGAGGCACTGGCACATTCCGGACATTCTAGAGATGGCTAGGAAGCGTGGCATGGCATGTTCCGATAAGAAACTGTTGAGTTATGGTGAAACAGGAGTTTACTTGGGGTTTACGTTATAATGGCTATATCCTTTATGTCCTGAAATCCAAATTGATTGCAAACGATCTAGCCAATTCTTCAGCAGGCATTGAATCATTCCGGACATTCTAGAGATGGCTAGGAAGCGTGGCATATCCTGTTCCGATAAGAAACTGTTGAGTTATGGTGAAACAGGGAGTTTACTTGGGGTTTACGTTATAATGGCTATATCCTTTATGTCCTGAAATCCAAATTGATTGCACACGATCCAGCGAATTCTTCAGGACGCATTGACACATTCCGGACATTCTAGAGATGGCTAGGAAGCGTGGCATAGCCTGTTCCGATAAGAAACTGTTGAGTTATGGTGAAACAGGGAGTTTACTTGAGGTTTACTTTATAAGGGCTATATCCTTTATGTCCTGAAATCCAAATTGGCTGCACACGATCCAGCGAATTCTTCAGGAGGCACTGACACATTCCGGACATTCTAGAGATGGCTAGGAAGCGTGGCATGGCATGTTCCGACAAGAAACTGTTGAGTTATGGTGAAACAGGGAGTTTACTTGAGGTTTACGTTATAATGGCTATATCCTTTATGTCCTGAAATCCAAATTGATTGCAAACGATCTAGCCAATTCTTCTGCAGGCATTGAATCATTCCGGACATTCTAGAGATGGCTAGGAAGCGTGGCATATCCTGTTCCGATAAGAAACTGTTGAGTTATGGTGAAACAGGGAGTTTACTTGAGGTTTACGTTATAATGGCTATATCCTTTATGTCCTGAAATCCAAATTGATTGCACACGATCCAGCGAATTCTTCAGGAGGCACTGACACATTCCGGACATTCTAGAGATAGCTAGGAAGCGTGGCATGGCATGTTCCGATAAGAAACTGTTGAGTTATGGTGAAACAGGGAGTTTACTTGAGGTTTACGTTATAATGGCTATATCCTTTATGTCCTGAAATCCAAATTGATTGCACACGATCCAGCGAATTCTTCAGGACGCATTGACACATTCCGGACATTCTAGAGATGGCTAGGAAGCGTGGCATAGCCTGTTCCGATAAGAAACTGTTGAGTTATGGTGAAACAGGGAGTTTACTTGAGGTTTACTTTATAAGGGCTATATCCTTTATGTCCTGAAATCCAAATTGATTGCAAACGATCTAGCCAATTCTTCTGCAGGCATTGAATCATTCCGGACATTCTAGAGATGGCTAGGAAGCGTGGCATATCCTGTTCCGATAAGAAACTGTTGAGTTATGGTGAAACAGGGAGTTTACTTGAGGTTTACGTTATAATGGCTATATCCTTTATGTCCTGAAATCCAAATTGATTGCAAACGATCTAGCCAATTCTTCTGCAGGCATTGAATCATTCCGGACATTCTAGAGATGGCTAGGAAGCGTGGCATATCCTGTTCCGATAAGAAACTGTTGAGTTATGGTGAAACAGGGAGTTTACTTGGGGTTTACGTTATAATGGCTATATCCTTTATGTCCTGAAATCCAAATTGATTGCACACGATCCAGCGAATTCTTCAGGACGCATTGACACATTCCGGACATTCTAGAGATGGCTAGGAAGCGTGGCATAGCCTGTTCCGATAAGAAACTGTTGAGTTATGGTGAAACAGGGAGTTTACTTGAGGTTTACTTTATAAGGGCTATATCCTTTATGTCCTGAAATCCAAATTGGCTGCACACGATCCAGCGAATTCTTCAGGAGGCACTGGCACATTCCGGACATTCTAGAGATGGCTAGGAAGCGTGGCATGGCATGTTCCGATAAGAAACTGTTGAGTTATGGTGAAACAGGGAGTTTACTTGAGGTTTACGTTATAATGGCTATATCCTTTATGTCCTGAAATCCAAATTGATTGCAAACGATCTAGCCAATTCTTCTGCAGGCATTGAATCATTCCGGACATTCTAGAGATGGCTAGGAAGCGTGGCATATCCTGTTCCGATAAGAAACTGTTGAGTTATGGTGAAACAGGGAGTTTACTTGAGGTTTACGTTATAATGGCTATATCCTTTATGTCCTGAAATCCAAATTGGCTGCACACGATCCAGCGAATTCTTCAGGAGGCATTGACACATTCCGGACATTATAGAGATGATTAGGAGGCGTGGCATGGCATGTTCCGATAAGAAACTGTTGAGTTATGGTGAAACAGGGAGTTTACTTGAGGTTTACGTTATAAGGGCTATATACTTTATGTCCTGAAATCCAAATTGATTGCACACGATCCAGCGAATTCTTCAGGAGGCACTGGCACATTCCGGACATTCTAGAGATGGCTAGGAAGCGTGGCATGGCATGTTCCGATAAGAAACTGTTGAGTTATGGTGAAACAGGGAGTTTACTTGAGGTTTACGTTATAATGGCTATATCCTTTATGTCCTGAAATCCAAATTGGCTGCACACGATCCAGCGAATTCTTCAGGAGGCACTGGCACATTCCGGACATTCTAGAGATGGCTAGGAAGCGTGGCATGGCATGTTCCGATAAGAAACTGTTGAGTTATGGTGAAACAGGGAGTTTACTTGGGGTTTACGTTATAATGGCTATATCCTTTATGTCCTGAAATCCAAATTGATTGCAAACGATCTAGCCAATTCTTCTGCAGGCATTGAATCATTCCGGACATTCTAGAGATGGCTGGGAAGCGTGGCATATCCTGTTCCGATAAGAAACTGTTGAGTTATGGTGAAACAGGGAGTTTACTTGGGGTTTACGTTATAATGGCTATATCCTTTATGTCCTGAAATCCAAATTGATTGCACACGATCCAGCGAATTCTTCAGGACGCATTGACACATTCCGGACATTCTAGAGATGGCTAGGAAGCGTGGCATAGCCTGTTCCGATAAGAAACTGTTGAGTTATGGTGAAACAGGGAGTTTACTTGAGGTTTACTTTATAAGGGCTATATCCTTTATGTCCTGAAATCCAAATTGGCTGCACACGATCCAGCGAATTCTTCAGGAGGCACTGGCACATTCCGGACATTCTAGAGATGGCTAGGAAGCGTGGCATGGCATGTTCCGATAAGAAACTGTTGAGTTATGGTGAAACAGGGAGTTTACTTGAGGTTTACGTTATAATGGCTATATCCTTTATGTCCTGAAATCCAAATTGATTGCAAACGATCTAGCCAATTCTTCTGCAGGCATTGAATCATTCCGGACATTCTAGAGATGGCTAGGAAGCGTGGCATATCCTGTTCCGATAAGAAACTGTTGAGTTATGGTGAAACAGGGAGTTTACTTGAGGTTTACGCTATAATGGCTATATCCTTTATGTCCTGAAATCCAAATTGATTGCACACGATCCAGCGAATTCTTCAGGAGGCACTGACACATTCCGGACATTCTAGAGATAGCTAGGAAGCGTGGCATGGCATGTTCCGATAAGAAACTGTTGAGTTATGGTGAAACAGGGAGTTTACTTGAGTTTACGTTATAATGGCTATATCCTTTATGTCCTGAAATCCAAATTGATTGCACACGATCCAGCGAATTCTTCAGGACGCATTGACACATTCCGGACATTCTAGAGATGGCTAGGAAGCGTGGCATAGCCTGTTCCGATAAGAAACTGTTGAGTTATGGTGAAACAGGGAGTTTACTTGAGGTTTACTTTATAAGGGCTATATCCTTTATGTCCTGAAATCCAAATTGATTGCACACGATCCAGCGAATTCTTCAGGACGCATTGACACATTCCGGACATTATAGAGATGATTAGGAGGCGTGGCATGGCATGTTCCGATAAGAAACTGTTGAGTTATGGTGAAACAGGGAGTTTACTTGAGGTTTACGTTATAAGGGCTATATACTTTATGTCCTGAAATCCAAATTGATTGCACACGATCCAGCGAATTCTTCAGGAGGCACTGGCACATTCCGGACATTCTAGAGATGGCTAGGAAGCGTGGCATGGCATGTTCCGATAAGAAACTGTTGAGTTATGGTGAAACAGGGAGTTTACTTGAGGTTTACGTTATAATGGCTATATCCTTTATGTCCTGAAATCCAAATTGATTGCAAACGATCTAGCCAATTCTTCTGCAGGCACTGAATCATTCCGGACATTCTAGAGATGGCTAGGAAGCGTGGCATATCCTGTTCCGATAAGAAACTGTTGAGTTATGGTGAAACAGGGAGTTTACTTGAGGTTTACGTTATAATGGCTATATCCTTTATGTCCTGAAATCCAAATTGATTGCACACGATCCAGCGAATTCTTCAGGACGCATTGACACATTCCGGACATTATAGAGATGGCTAGGAAGCGTGGCATGGCATGTTCCGATAAGAAACTGTTGAGTTATGGTGAAACAGG
Organism: Drosophila tristis; assembly: GCA_018150885.1. NCBI lineage: Eukaryota > Metazoa > Arthropoda > Insecta > Diptera > Drosophilidae > Drosophila > Drosophila tristis. The sequence goes on along the minus strand of JAECWT010000027.1, from coordinate 46,859 downwards.
GAGTTTACTTGAGGTTTACGTTATAATGGCTATATCCTTTATGTCCTGAAATCCAAATTGATTGCAAACGATCCAGCAAATTCTTCAGGACGCATTGAATCATTCCGGACATTCTAGAGATGATTAGGAGGCGTGGCATGACATCTTCGGATAAGAAACTGTTGAGCTATGGTGAAACAGTGAGTTTACTTGCGGTTTACGCTATAGTGGCTATATCCGTTACGTCCTGAAATCCAAATTGATTGCACACGATCCAGCGAATTCTTCAGGAGGCACTGACACATTCCGGACATTCTAGAGATAGCTAGGAAGCGTGGCATGGCATGTTCCGATAAGAAACTGTTGAGTTATGGTGAAACAGGGAGTTTACTTGAGGTTTACGTTATAATGGCTATATCCTTTATGTCCCGAAATCCAAATTGATTGCACACGATCCAGCGAATTCTTCAGGACGCATTGACACATTCCGGACATTCTAGAGATGGCTAGGAAGCGTGGCATAGCCTGTTCCGATAAGAAACTGTTGAGTTATGGTGAAATAGGGAGTTTACTTGAGGTTTACTTTATAAGGGCTATATCCTTTATGTCCTGAAATCCAAATTGATTGCACACGATCCAGCGAATTCTTCAGGACGCATTGACACATTCCGGACATTATAGAGATGATTAGGAGGCGTGGCATGGCATGTTCCGATAAGAAACTGTTGAGTTATGGTGAAACAGGGAGTTTACTTGAGGTTTACGTTATAAGGGCTATATACTTTATGTCCTGAAATCCAAATTGATTGCACACGATCCAGCGAATTCTTCAGGAGGCACTGGCACATTCCGGACATTCTAGAGATGGCTAGGAAGCGTGGCATGGCATGTTCCGATAAGAAACTGTTGAGTTATGGTGAAACAGGGAGTTTACTTGAGGTTTACGTTATAATGGCTATATCCTTTATGTCCTGAAATCCAAATTGATTGCAAACGATCCAGCGAATTCTTCTGCAGGCATTGAATCATTCCGGACATTCTAGAGATGATTAGGAGGCGTGGCATGACATCTTCCGATAAGAAACTGTTGAGTTATGGTGAAACAGGGAGTTTACTTGCGGTTTACGTTATAACGGCTATATCCTTTATGTCCTGAAATCCAAATTGATTGCACACGATCCAGCGAATTCTTCAGGACGCATTGACACATTCCGGACATTCTAGAGATGGCTAGGAAGCGTGGCATAGCCTGTTCCGATAAGAAACTGTTGAGTTATGGTGAAATAGGGAGTTTACTTGAGGTTTACTTTATAAGGGCTATATCCTTTATGTCCTGAAATCCAAATTGATTGCACACGATCCAGCGAATTCTTCAGGACGCATTGACACATTCCGGACATTATAGAGATGATTAGGAGGCGTGGCATGGCATGTTCCGATAAGAAACTGTTGAGTTATGGTGAAACAGGGAGTTTACTTGAGGTTTACGTTATAAGGGCTATATACTTTATGTCCTGAAATCCAAATTGATTGCACACGATCCAGCGAATTCTTCAGGAGGCACTGGCACATTCCGGACATTCTAGAGATGGCTAGGAAGCGTGGCATGGCATGTTCCGATAAGAAACTGTTGAGTTATGGTGAAACAGGGAGTTTACTTGAGGTTTACGTTATAATGGCTATATCCTTTATGTCCTGAAATCCAAATTGATTGCACACGATCCAGCGAATTCTTCAGGACGCATTGACACATTCCGGACATTATAGAGATGGCTAGGAAGCGTGGCATGGCATGTTCCGATAAGAAACTGTTGAGTTATGGTGAAACAGGGAGTTTACTTGAGGTTTACGTTATAATGGCTATATCCTTTATGTCCTGAAATCCAAATTGATTGCAAACGATCCAGCGAATTCTTCTGCAGGCATTGAATCATTCCGGACATTCTAGAGATGATTAGGAGGCGTGGCATGACATCTTCCGATAAGAAACTGTTGAGTTATGGTGAAACAGGGAGTTTACTTGCGGTTTACGTTATAACGGCTATATCCTTTATGTCCTGAAATCCAAATTGATTGCACACGATCCAGCGAATTCTTCAGGACGCATTGACACATTCCGGACATTCTAGAGATGGCTAGGAAGCGTGGCATAGCCTGTTCCGATAAGAAACTGTTGAGTTATGGTGAAACAGGGAGTTTACTTGAGGTTTACGTTATAATGGCTATATCCTTTATGTCCTGAAATCCAAATTGATTGCACACGATCCAGCGAATTCTTCAGGACGCATTGAATCATTCCGGACATTATAGAGATGGCTAGGAAGCGTGGCATAGCCTTTTCCGATAAGAAACTGTTGAGTTATGGTGAAACAGGGAGTTTACTTGCGGTTTACGTTATAACGGCTATATCCTTTATGTCCTGAAATCCAAATTGATTGCAAACGATCCAGCGAATTCTTCAGGACGCATTGAATCATTCCGGACATTCTAGAGATGATTAGGAGGCGTGGCATGACATCTTCCGATAAGAAACTGTTGAGCTATGGTGAAACAGTGAGTTTACTTGCGGTTTACGCTATAGTGGCTATATCCGTTACGTCCTGAAATCCAAATTGATTGCACACGATCCAGCGAATTCTTCAGGAGGCACTGACACATTCCGGACATTCTAGAGATAGCTAGGAAGCGTGGCATGGCATGTTCCGATAAGAAACTGTTGAGTTATGGTGAAACAGGGAGTTTACTTGAGGTTTACGTTATAATAGCTATATCCTTTATGTCCTGAAATCCAAATTGATTGCACACGATCCAGCGAATTCTTCAGGACGCATTGACACATTCCGGACATTATAGAGATGGCTAGGAAGCGTGGCATGGCATGTTCCGATAAGAAACTGTTGAGTTATGGTGAAACAGGGAGTTTACTTGAGGTTTACGCTATAATGGCTATATCCTTTATGTCCTGAAATCCAAATTGATTGCAAACGATCCAGCAAATTCTTCAGGACGCATTGAATCATTCCGGACATTCTAGAGATGATTAGGAGGCGTGGCATGACATCTTCGGATAAGAAACTGTTGAGCTATGGTGAAACAGTGAGTTTACTTGCGGTTTACGCTATAGTGGCTATATCCGTTACGTCCTGAAATCCAAATTGATTGCACACGATCCAGCGAATTCTTCAGGACGCATTGACACATTCCGGACATTCTAGAGATGGCTAGGAAGCGTGGCATAGCCTGTTCCGATAAGAAACTGTTGAGTTATGGTGAAACAGGGAGTTTACTTGAGGTTTACGTTATAATGGCTATATCCTTTATGTCCTGAAATCCAAATTGATTGCACACGATCCAGCGAATTCTTCAGGACGCATTGAATCATTCCGGACATTCTAGAGATGATTAGGAGGCGTGGCATGACATCTTCCGATAAGAAACTGTTGAGTTATGGTGAAACAGGGAGTTTACTTGAGGTTTACGTTATAATGGCTATATCCTTTACGTCCTGAAATCCAAATTGATTGCACACGATCCAGCGAATTCTTCAGGACGCATTGACACATTCCGGACATTCTAGAGATGGCTAGGAAGCGTGGCATGGCATGTTCCGATAAGAAACTGTTGAGTTATGGTGAAACAGGGAGTTTACTTGCGGTTTACGTTATAACGGCTATATCCTTTATGTCCTGAAATCCAAATTGATTGCACACGATCCAGCGAATTCTTCAGGAGGCATTGACACATTCCGGACATTCTAGAGATGGCTAGGAAGCGTGGCATAGCATGTTCCGATAAGAAACTGTTGAGTTATGGTGAAACAGGGAGTTTACTTGAGGTTTACGTTATAATGGCTATATCCCTTATGTCCTGAAATCCAAATTGATTGCACACGATCCAGCGAATTCTTCAGGAGGCACTGACACATTCCGGACATTCTAGAGATGGCTAGGAAGCGTGGCATGTCCTGTTCCGATAAGAAACTGTTGAGTTATGGTGAAACAGGGAGTTTACTTGAGGTTTACGTTATAATGGCTATATCCTTTATGTCCTGAAATCCAAATTGATTGCACACGATCCAGCGAATTCTTCAGGACGCATTGACACATTCCGGACATTCTAGAGATGGCTAGGAAGCGTGGCATGGCATGTTCCGATAAGAAACTGTTGAGTTATGGTGAAACAGGGAGTTTACTTGAGGTTTACGTTATAATGGCTATATCCTTTATGTCCTGAAATCCAAATTGATTGCAAACGATCCAGCAAATTCTTCAGGACGCATTGACACATTCCGGACATTCTAGAGATGGCTAGGAAGCGTGGCATGGCATGTTCCGATAAGAAACTGTTGAGTTATGGTGAAACAGGGAGTTTACTTGAGGTTTACGTTATAATGGCTATATCCTTTATGTCCTGAAATCCAAATTGATTGCAAACGATCCAGCAAATTCTTCAGGACGCATTGACACATTCCGGACATTCTAGAGATGACTAGGAGGCGTGGCATGACATGTTCCGATAAGAAACTGTTGAGCTATGGTGAAACAGTGAGTTTACTTGCGGTTTACGCTATAGTGGCTATATCCGTTATGTCCTGAAATCCAAATTGATTGCACACGATCCAGCGAATTCTTCAGGACGCATTGACACATTCCGGACATTCTAGAGATGGCTAGGAAGCGTGGCATAGCCTGTTCCGATAAGAAACTGTTGAGTTATGGTGAAACAGGGAGTTTACTTGAGGTTTACGTTATAATGGCTATATCCTTTATGTCCTGAAATCCAAATTGATTGCAAACGATCCAGCAAATTCTTCAGGACGCATTGAATCATTCCGGACATTCTAGAGATGATTAGGAGGCGTGGCATGACATCTTCCGATAAGAAACTGTTGAGCTATGGTGAAACAGTGAGTTTACTTGCGGTTTACGCTATAGTGGCTATATCCTTTATGTCCTGAAATCCAAATTGATTGCACACGATCCAGCGAATTCTTCAGGACGCATTGACACATTCCGGACATTCTAGAGATGGCTAGGAAGCGTGGCATGGCATGTTCCGATAAGAAACTGTAGAGTTATGGTGAAACAGGGAGTTTACTTGCGGTTTACGTTATAACGGCTATATCCTTTATTTCCTGAAATCCAAATTGATTGCACACGATCCAGCGAATTCTTCAGGAGGCATTGACACATTCCGGACATTCTAGAGATGGCTAGGAAGCGTGGCATAGCCTGTTCCGATAAGAAACTGTTGAGTTATGGTGAAACAGGGAGTTTACTTGCGGTTTACGTTATAATGGCTATATCCCTTATGTCTTGAAATCCAAATTGATTGCACACGATCCAGCGAATTCTTCAGGAGGCACTGACACATTCCGGACATTCTAGAGATAGCTAGGAAGCGTGGCATGTCCTGTTCCGATAAGAAACTGTTGAGTTATGGTGAAACAGGGAGTTTACTTGAGGTTTACGTTATAATGGCTATATCCTTTATGTCCTGAAATCCAAATTGATTGCACACGATCCAGCGAATTCTTCAGGACGCATTGACACATTCCGGACATTCTAGAGATGGCTAGGAAGCGTGGCATGGCATGTTCCGATAAGAAACTGTTGAGTTATGGTGAAACAGGGAGTTTACTTGAGGTTTACGTTATAATGGCTATATCCTTTATGTCCTGAAATCCAAATTGATTGCACACGATCCAGCGAATTCTTCAGGACGCATTGACACATTCCGGACATTCTAGAGATGGCTAGGAAGCGTGGCATAGCCTGTTCCGATAAGAAACTGTTGAGTTATGGTGAAACAGGGAGTTTACTTGAGGTTTACGTTATAATGGCTATATCCTTTATGTCCTGAAATCCAAATTGATTGCAAACGATCCAGCAAATTCTTCAGGACGCATTGAATCATTCCGGACATTCTAGAGATGATTAGGAGGCGTGGCATGACATCTTCGGATAAGAAACTGTTGAGCTATGGTGAAACAGTGAGTTTACTTGCGGTTTACGCTATAGTGGCTATATCCGTTACGTCCTGAAATCCAAATTGATTGCACACGATCCAGCGAATTCTTCAGGACGCATTGACACATTCCGGACATTCTAGAGATGGCTAGGAAGCGTGGCATGGCATGTTCCGATAAGAAACTGTAGAGTTATGGTGAAACAGGGAGTTTACTTGCGGTTTACGTTATAACGGCTATATCCTTTATTTCCTGAAATCCAAATTGATTGCACACGATCCAGCGAATTCTTCAGGAGGCATTGACACATTCCGGACATTCTAGAGATGGCTAGGAAGCGTGGCATAGCCTGTTCCGATAAGAAACTGTTGAGTTATGGTGAAACAGGGAGTTTACTTGCGGTTTACGTTATAATGGCTATATCCCTTATGTCTTGAAATCCAAATTGATTGCACACGATCCAGCGAATTCTTCAGGAGGCACTGACACATTCCGGACATTCTAGAGATAGCTAGGAAGCGTGGCATGTCCTGTTCCGATAAGAAACTGTTGAGTTATGGTGAAACAGGGAGTTTACTTGAGGTTTACGTTATAATGGCTATATCCTTTATGTCCTGAAATCCAAATTGATTGCACACGATCCAGCGAATTCTTCAGGACGCATTGACACATTCCGGACATTCTAGAGATGGCTAGGAAGCGTGGCATGGCATGTTCCGATAAGAAACTGTTGAGTTATGGTGAAACAGGGAGTTTACTTGAGGTTTACGTTATAATGGCTATATCCTTTATGTCCTGAAATCCAAATTGATTGCACACGATCCAGCGAATTCTTCAGGAGGCACTGACACATTCCGGACATTCTAGAGATAGCTAGGAAGCGTGGCATGTCCTGTTCCGATAAGAAACTGTTGAGTTATGGTGAAACAGGGAGTTTACTTGCGGTTTACGCTATAGTGGCTATATCCGTTACGTCCTCTAATCCAAATTGATTGCACACGATCCAGCGAATTCTTCAGGACGCATTGACACATTCCGGACATTATAGAGATGGCTAGGAAGCGTGGCATGGCATGTTCCGATAAGAAACTGTTGAGTTATGGTGAAACAGGGAGTTTACTTGCGGTTTACGTTATAACGGCTATATCCTTTATGTCCTGAAATCCAAATTGATTGCAAACGATCCAGCAAATTCTTCAGGACGCATTGACACATTCCGGACATTATAGAGATGGCTAGGAAGCGTGGCATGGCATGTTCCGATAAGAAACTGTTGAGTTATGGTGAAACAGGGAGTTTACTTGAGGTTTACGTTATAATGGCTATATCCTTTATGTCCTGAAATCCAAATTGATTGCAAACGATCCAGCAAATTCTTCAGGACGCATTGAATCATTCCGGACATTCTAGAGATGATTAGGAGGCGTGGCATGACATCTTCGGATAAGAAACTGTTGAGCTATGGTGAAACAGTGAGTTTACTTGCGGTTTACGCTATAGTGGCTATATCCGTTACGTCCTGAAATCCAAATTGATTGCACACGATCCAGCGAATTCTTCAGGACGCATTGACACATTCCGGACATTCTAGAGATGGCTAGGAAGCGTGGCATAGCCTGTTCCGATAAGAAACTGTTGAGTTATGGTGAAACAGGGAGTTTACTTGAGGTTTACGTTATAATGGCTATATCCTTTATGTCCTGAAATCCAAATTGATTGCAAACGATCCAGCAAATTCTTCAGGACGCATTGAATCATTCCGGACATTCTAGAGATGATTAGGAGGCGTGGCATGACATCTTCGGATAAGAAACTGTTGAGCTATGGTGAAACAGTGAGTTTACTTGCGGTTTACGCTATAGTGGCTATATCCGTTACGTCCTGAAATCCAAATTGATTGCACACGATCCAGCGAATTCTTCAGGACGCATTGACACATTCCGGACATTCTAGAGATGGCTAGGAAGCGTGGCATGGCATGTTCCGATAAGAAACTGTAGAGTTATGGTGAAACAGGGAGTTTACTTGCGGTTTACGTTATAACGGCTATATCCTTTATTTCCTGAAATCCAAATTGATTGCACACGATCCAGCGAATTCTTCAGGAGGCATTGACACATTCCGGACATTCTAGAGATGGCTAGGAAGCGTGGCATAGCCTGTTCCGATAAGAAACTGTTGAGTTATGGTGAAACAGGGAGTTTACTTGCGGTTTACGTTATAATGGCTATATCCCTTATGTCTTGAAATCCAAATTGATTGCACACGATCCAGCGAATTCTTCAGGAGGCACTGACACATTCCGGACATTCTAGAGATAGCTAGGAAGCGTGGCATGTCCTGTTCCGATAAGAAACTGTTGAGTTATGGTGAAACAGGGAGTTTACTTGAGGTTTACGTTATAATGGCTATATCCTTTATGTCCTGAAATCCAAATTGATTGCACACGATCCAGCGAATTCTTCAGGACGCATTGACACATTCCGGACATTCTAGAGATGGCTAGGAAGCGTGGCATGGCATGTTCCGATAAGAAACTGTTGAGTTATGGTGAAACAGGGAGTTTACTTGAGGTTTACGTTATAATGGCTATATCCTTTATGTCCTGAAATCCAAATTGATTGCACACGATCCAGCGAATTCTTCAGGAGGCACTGACACATTCCGGACATTCTAGAGATAGCTAGGAAGCGTGGCATGTCCTGTAACGATAAGAAACTGTTGAGTTATGGTGAAACAGGGAGTTTACTTGCGGTTTACGCTATAGTGGCTATATCCGTTACGTCCTCTAATCCAAATTGATTGCACACGATCCAGCGAATTCTTCAGGACGCATTGACACATTCCGGACATTATAGAGATGGCTAGGAAGCGTGGCATGGCATGTTCCGATAAGAAACTGTTGAGTTATGGTGAAACAGGGAGTTTACTTGCGGTTTACGTTATAACGGCTATATCCTTTATGTCCTGAAATCCAAATTGATTGCAAACGATCCAGCAAATTCTTCAGGACGCATTGAATCATTCCGGACATTCTAGAGATGATTAGGAGGCGTGGCATGACATCTTCGGATAAGAAACTGTTGAGCTATGGTGAAACAGGGAGTTTACTTGCGGTTTACGCTATAGTGGCTATATCCGTTACGTCCTGAAATCCAAATTGATTGCACACGATCCAGCGAATTCTTCAGGACGCATTGACACATTCCGGACATTCTAGAGATGGCTAGGAAGCGTGGCATAGCCTGTTCCGATAAGAAACTGTTGAGTTATGGTGAAACAGGGAGGTTACTTGAGGGTTTACTTTATAAGGGCTATATCCTTTATTTCCTGAAATCCAAATTGATTGCACACGATCCAGCGAATTCTTCAGGACGCATTGACACATTCCGGACATTATAGAGATTTTTTTTTTTTTTTTTTTTTCCACTATAGTCTCTCTTTATTTTTTATTTTATTTTCTTTTCTCTTTTTCCTATTGTTTTTTTTTTTTTCTCTTATTTAAACGGGGGAAAACAAACTTGACGTAGCACGGTGTTGGCTTGGACAGGCATGAGAACGCGACATTACAAGCAGAAAAAGGAATTACAACAAGACAGTACGAAAAAGGAGAAAGAGACAGTTAAATTGCCCGCAAAAGGCTATGCTTATCGATAATGGACTTTGCATAGCTGGAAAGTTTATCTAAATTTAATTATTTTTGGCGGTATTGCGGTTAGTGTGTTGTTCGACCCCTTTCTTACCCTTGCCACCTGCTGAGGGCAGGTGACTAGGGATGCAGCATAGGTGCATGTGGGTCGGGCAATATCTAGGGGACGGTAATGGAATATGTAACAACACGAAATCATTTGGCACTAATACGGGACAAAAACAGTACAGAAAAATTCCACACATATTAGGCCGTAACGGCTGGCGGCAATTTGCCTGCCAAAGTCCGAAATTTATATTTTCCAGACAATGGCAGGCAAACTGCCGCGCAATACAAATTTGCCAATAAATATTGGCAGTTTTTAATGGCAAGTGCAAACAGAGTAATTCACTCTTAAATTTGATTTTGATTTTCTTCCAGGGCTGGCGTAAGCCCTCTTTGGGCCAGGGCTGATTGCAAGGTGTGTGGGGACAAGGTGGGTACATTCATAAATGGTTTACATTCACAATAAGCCGCGTTCCGCACAGCGAGAACACTTTGTCGGGTAAGTAATGGGATTTAAATATAAAACAAATTAATAAATAGACTGCACGGCTTGGAGTGGACAAAAAGAAAGGTAAGTACACGTAATGGAAACACAAGCGCATGCAAATGGACAGTATTGGGGACAACTATATACAGAAACTACAATAGCAAAATTACACACATACAACAGGGTGCAAAACAAGACAATACAGGTATAAAACTGAACTACATTTAACAAGGCATTAAACGTGACAATTTAAATAACAATTACAGTCAAGTTACTATTACATGTGTTATAATTTTTTTCTGGGCCGGGAGTAGGCGGCAGAAAGGTTTTATCTTTCTTGCCCCAGATCGGACCTAGTATGGGGCCAGAAAGGTTGGCCCTAACTCTGATACACCAGCAGGGCTGGAGTAAAGAGTAAGGGTACCATCACCTGACGTTCTATTTATTTGTACTTTATACAGCACATCTTATAAATTAATTAACGCTACAGCTTACAAAGTTGCTTACTACGGATCAGTGGGACATAGGTAATTATATACAAGAGTGATAATACTAGTATACGATAGTATCAAAGAAAAAAGTTATCGAACATTCTGCGTCTCCATTGCAGTGAGATGTTCTTTTGTTTACATTAATTAATAATAATAATCTTTTGATTTCAGTGGACTAGATGCTTAAATATAGCCTTGCTGTCTAAATACAGCTGTGCGGCAGTGGTGGGCTCCATCCAGCTGCTGCAGTTTGCTTGCATCGCACAACTTTGGACAACATAATTGTCGAAAGAGTGCCAATGCTTGTGCCGCTGTTTGGAGTTATTGTTGGAGTTGCGTGCTGTGGACATTCCCGTCGCTGGGCTTCAGGTATGTGAGTAATTTTCTTTTTCTTTCAGGTCCTAGGATCCAGTTGCTTCGCGGAGGTTATTGTGAGGGCGTCAGGCTGCGTCTCGTATGTGGAAATTGTGACAATAAGACTGTTGGACTGCGCAGTTTGAGGACGCTGTCGGATTGGAGATTTTTCGTGCTGCCATCTACTGTCGCTCAGCTTCAGATAAGTTTACTTCATTTGTTGTCTGTGGAAGAGAATAAGCTTGTGGAAGATTATCTCTTACAGGTGCCGCTGAGACATTGCTGCTGTTCCCGGTGGTGAAAGGATGACTTCGTCTGGAGTTGTGTAATGCCTGGAGGACGCTATTCTGGAGTTCTTGGATGTTGGCCTGCTGGAGCTGGTCATCAACGTCGTCTGGATGGCGTGCTGTTGCTGCAGGTCGTTGCAGCAGATCGCTCGCTGAGGCAGATTCGCCTGTCTGTTGGGCCGGCTGTAAGCGCATCATCCTGGGCAGATGATTAGCAATCGCCTCGCTGTATCGTGGTCTGGAGAGTCTTTGCAGGATGCAGGGGTTGATGACAAGTCTCCTTGCCAGGTAATTGTCATGTTGGAGCAGCCTTTCATAATAGCTTCTTGAGAGATTATTATATGTTTCTTCCACTGTAGGCAACTGGAGATCTGCATGGATTAAGCTGTTCCTGACATACCAAGGCGCATCGACGATAGCTCGGATAGCTCTATTTTGAATAACCTGGATCTTGTTCATGTGCGTGTTGGATGCAAGAGAGCCCCAGATAGGAAGAGCGTACTGCCATATCGGAGCTACTAGCTGCCTGTACAGCAATGTTTTTGGCGCGAGTGGATAATTTGCTCCTTCTTCCAATGAGCCATTCCAGTTTCTTAATCCGAGCTATTGTTTTTGTAATTACAGCTTGGATATGCTTATTGAAGTTGAGACCTCTGTCTAGTTGGACTCCCAGATACGGATACACATTTTTGTTGGCCAGGTGTTGCTCGGAAAGCCTTGGAGATGGATGCTGCAGCAGTGTAGATGTTGTTGAGACGTATGTAAGACATGAGCCGTTTTTGTTGTATTGATCGTAATTCCCCATTTTTTAGCCCATTTGGCAGCATCAGATAGCAGCTTCTCCATGTTGGTGATGCAGCTATTTATGTTGTAAGAAGACGCTAAGTAGACTGCATCGTCAGCGTATGTAGCAAGCATATTGCAGCTGTATCTGGGTGGCGTTGGCATGTCGCTAGTGTACACATTGTACAGCACAGGTCCGAGAACACTGCCCTGTGGTACTCCAGCTGCAATGTTCATTGTGGAAGAGGTGACGCCGTTGCAAACAACCCTGAAGGATCTGCCGGTTAGGTAGCTGGTGAGTATGCGGTGAAGGCTTTCCGGGATTAATCTCTTTAGTTTGCAGAGGAGACCTTCGTGCCACACTCTGTCAAAAGCTTCCTGAACGTCCATATAAACTGCTGAACAGTGCATTTTCTTCTCATGTGCCTGTAGGATGAACTGGGTGACTCTGCCAATTTGCTGTTCTGCTGAGTGCTGTTCACGAAAACCAAACTGATGGTTTGGAATAGAACTAGCAAAGCTGCTTACCTCAAACAATCGACCCAGTAGGAGGCGCTCGAGAAGCTTAGATAGCCCAGAGAGAAGACTGATTGGCCTGTAGGATGCCAGCTGATCCGGTGGTTTGCCTGGCTTCGGTATCATGGTGACCGTGGCAGTCTTCCATGCTTTTGGATAATGGCCAAATTTGAGAGCAGCATTAAAGATGAGCGTCAAGTAAGTGATGGCAGAGATCGGCAGTGCCTTTATCGCTCGATTGCAAATGCGATCAAGCCCAGGTGACTTTTTTGACTCCAGTTTTTTAATTTCAGCTTGAACCTCGCTGATGGTGAACGGTCTGACCTGCTCTTGCTCTGTTGGACTGGGTAAAAGGAGACCTTCTTCAATTTCCCTTCTGTCTTCTGGTTCTGCTGTAATTCTTGGAGTGAAGCGTAGTTCCAAGTGCTGGGCGAAGGCTTCTGCTTTTCTTCCGTGCTTTTGCACCAAGGGTCATCAAGAGCTGGACATCCGACTGGAACATGCTTGCGCACAGGCAGATTTGGGGCAGGTTGCCTTTTGATGTTGTTTGTGATGGCCCACAGCTTCTGCATTCTGTACCTGTCCGCCGGATCGATGCTTTGTAGTAGCCTGTCAAGCTTTTGTGCTTTAAGCAGCTTGACCTGTTTGCTGATGCGATTAGTAAGGCTGTTTAAGGTAAGTTTAATGACCGGATTCCGAGTTTTCTGGTACATTTTATTAACGATCTTTTTTGCTTCCAGCAGTTTGAGCGTACGGCGGTCTAGGTGCAAGAGATGAGGACTCTGTTGGCAAGAAACAGGCTGGGCGGCATTTAAGGCAGCATTTTCGATGTTCCTTTGCAGGATATTGACCGCATCGTCGACATCATCTCCCGAGAGCAGCTCTGTTTCCAGGTGGACGTGTTGATCAAGTGAGTTTTGGTACCTTCTGATATTGGCACTTTTTGGTAATAAAACTTTTCCTTTTCCAGCTTCAGGTCTTTGGAGGAGTCTGATGATTTGAGTGACGTGGTCGGATCCTAGTTCTGGAGCCGCGACGATTTGAAGAAGGTTGGAGCGAATACCTTGGTACACGCCAAAGTCAATTGCAGATGGTGTATGCCTGCGATTGTTGGGAAAATGAGTTGGGGATCCAGTGGCCAGGATATTTTGACCGCTACCCTGAACGCTTCTCAGAAGCGCAGTGCCACGCCTGCAGGACCTAGCATTACCCCACCATTGGCTTTTGGCGTTCCAATCACCAGCAATAATAAAAACTCTACCCAAAGAATCAAACAGCTCTTTGAACTGGACCTCAGTCCACTCGTATGTGGGTGGGCAATATATGGCAGCAACTGTCAGTGGGCCACCCTTTGGTCTGGGCAGTGAGATGGCAGCTATCTGGAGACGATCTTCCGAGCAAGGGAGCAAGCTGGAGTGCGCAATGCACTTCCTTACGAGAACAGCTGCTCCACCTTGCCGGCGATTTGATGGGTGATTAGCGGTGTAAAGATGGTATCCGTCTATGTTGATATCTGTGTTAGTATTTATATGTGTTTCGCACAACAAAAGTATATCAATACGTTGATTGGATAGAAAGGCTTCGACTTCCATGTGTTTATTGGACAGGCCTGCTGCATTCCAGAACGCTATCCTAATTTCCTGGGTCTTGTTAGGCATTTTGAGGGTCATTGACTCGTAACTCGGCAGGAAGGCGAGCAATGAGAACACTTAGCATGTTCTCCAGCGATGCCATTCTTGCTTCCAAATTGGATCTAGGTTGCAGAGAGACAGAGGGGGATCTATTTTGCCCTTGATGTTTTGGTAAGAAGCAGTGAGATAAGCTGATCCAATTTATGGCTGATGGTGTTTAAATTAGCATGGTTTGCTCTGCTTTGGCTACGATTAGTCGACTGCTGTCTATTGACTGACTGCTGTCTACGGGCAATGGATACATGTTGTGCTCTGGAGCGGGATCGACGTTGCTGCTGTTGGATTGCTGCTATATTTACTTGGCGACTTCCTCTGGCCACATCTGCATAGCTATGCTGGTTGACAGTTGGAACAGGCCCTGCTTCAGAGCGCTGGCGATGGCCACTAGGCTGGCGTTGTCGGCTTCTGTGGCGAGTTGAGGGCAGAGGTAGCACCGGCATGCCTAGCCCAGCCAGCAGCTTATTGGCGCGCTGTACCTCAGTTGGCGCTCTTCTGCTTTCTGCATTTTGAAGGCAATGCAACCTCTGTAGCTGGCCGCATGGGCGCCTTTGCAGTTTGCACATTTGGCAGGCACAAGGGCAGATTTCTCACATAAAACCGTTTTATGACCCAGTCCGCACTTTACGCAGACAAACTCACTCCTGCAATAAGCTTGCGTATGCCCTATACGCTGGCATCTATGGCATTGAACGACAACATTGGATCGTCTTTTAACTTCGACGCGTACCCGTTGTCCGCCCATATTGGTCAGCTTAAGAATCTCGACATTATTCTCCTTGGGAACCAACTCAACCTCAAACAGGTTCATTGCCTGACCAGTGTGTCTCCGCTTGAGCACATTTATGAACTTCACAGCGTGACCTGATGCTGCTAGTAGTTCTGTAATGTAAGCTGTGTCAGTGGGTGATGAAGATCGCGAATGACGACCCTGTAGCCGCGTTCGGACCCAAGCTGGTAAGTGTATGACGGAATGTTCGTGCTTTCATCATCGAAGAATTTTCTCAGAGTTCTAAATGCATCAATGCTATTGCACATGATGCGTAATCCTCCTACACTTGTAGTTTTAGTGTAGAAGCTGCCTTCACCAATTAGACTTTTTATTTTACTCATTGTTTCTAAGATGTTCTCCACTTTTGAAATAACAATCGGTGGAGGTTTTTCAGGGCGGATGACTCTAGCGGGAGGCACCACTGTGGGCTCAGTCTGAGCTGAAACGCCGGCTCTAGCGTGAGCGGCTGCTTGAGAAACGGTTGCTGCAGGCATTGCTGGGAACTCACCGTGATTGGCGTCAGAGGTGTCCATCATAATGTCGTCATCAAGCTGACCATCATCATCTGGAGCAAGTAGATTATAGTAGTTCTTCTGTGGGCTAGAAGCAGCTACTTTTTTGGTTGTCGGATTGACGGCAGAGTCAGGTGTCGCTGGGCGCTTTGGTGGTCCGATTGTTGCACTTTTTGGCGGAGGTGGCTTGAAACAGACTTCCTCGATCTGGTCAGGATCAAGGTACTTATTAATAAGGCGTCGCCCAAATTGGGTGTAAAAGGTGAACAGAGCTTGTTTTTCATCCAAGTGTTCGACTTCAAGTTGGTTCACCCCGAGCACATTGGAGAGGCCTTTTATTAGTTCGTTCCGTTCATATTGATGGATTTTAACAATGATTGGAGCCGGCCGCGCTTCAATGGTGACGGCGCTGGTCTCCGATTGCTTTCTAGCATCAGCAAAGCGGTTCATGGCAGCCCTCGATGTACTGGGGGCATCGCTGGCGAGATCCTCAAGAGAGGAAGAAACTGAGGCAGGAGCTAGCCTGTTTTTTGACACTGCACTTGCACGTGGAGAGGCTGGCGCTGAGCTTGAATCGCGCACACTGTTCTCACTGTCATCATCATCATTTGGCACATTCGACGTCTTTGTGGCCCTTTTGGACTTTGGTCCGGGCTTGCGAGGCATCCGACAGCCGAACGTCGTTACCCAAAATATGCAAAAGGTGGATGAGACAGGGAGCAATCAAGAGCTCGAGCAAGAGCTCAATCGCAATCGAGAACTCTTATCCTACGTGTACAATAATAACCTGCTGACTCACCAGAAGTTCTCCCAGAATCCATTTTTATCTCGAAACTTTGCTGAATTTGTACAGCCTAAATTAGCGGAACGGGAAACAGAATCAGAGAGAGTCCACGAACGCACTACGCATATGATTGATTTTTCGGTATCAAAGAAATTAAGTATTCGACAAGAGGATCTGCCACCAACCCCATCTTCGCAGGATAATAACAACAACAATGAGGTGCTGAATGACGTAGAAAACGGATTAAGATTTGGAGAAGAACTCTTATTAGATTTTCCCCAGCTTCAACAAAGTCACAGCAATCTGGGTCAACAAATTGAAGAACTAGAAGATACTCTCAAATCAAATAACACGGAACATTACTCGAAGCGTGGTGAAAACACAAAGGATCACCTGAAATCCACCTGTGATTTCTTTCGGGAGCACAAAATCCTGCTTGCCGATGTGAAAAGAAGCTTAGAACAACTCACCTTACTTTCTGGTCAATTTCGGGATAACGTCAGTGTACGTCACCGCCGAAATGCGACTAAATCCACCGATTCGTCCCTAGAAGCCACTGTACGACGCCAATTAAATGTAAACTGCAAGACAATTGAAGACATTTTGGATCAAATAAAGCGACTTCATCATCAATGGAACAGTGCAGAACTCTATTACCTGCGCAGCTTGCAACGTTTGGGACTCAGTTCAGAGGATGGTGCTGGTTTTAGTCCTACGCCAACACATACTATAATGGCTTTGGCTGCGATTGCGTTGTCCGTAGAAAGTGAGCTTAAACCTAAAAAAAACGATGCTCAAATTGATTCAAGCGACTTAAAGCATCATGTGAACACAAGTGAGTCTGAATTTTTATTAACTAAAGAAAAATCCAGAACTCTGCATGAAATAGAGAACATAATCCTACAAAAGGCCTCAACCGTTCTTATACATCAGGGAGTCTGCCCAGTAGTACACTCAATGGTTGCAGTGATAGTGATAATAGCGAATGCGAAAAATCAATACCATCGCCCACATGCATATGGCATCCGAAAAATCGAGACACTCAATTTAAGGAAGAAGTCAAAAATTGTAGCACTGCGGCTGAAATTATTTTGGAGTACGCTTCTAAAACAAATGCTATACAAATTCCTGATAATTTCACTACTGCTGGCGCCAAAGCTCGGGCGAATATTTCAGATTCTATGGACAGCTATCGTGCATTGAATATGAGTCCACTCCTATCGCTTAAAAATAGCAGCGACGGCTTAGCTGTTTCAAATGTCAACGAATCCTCCTATTTTGCCGACATCCAGTTTCCTGCAGCACCTTCTACTCCACCGACCAGCAGTAATAGTAGCTGCTCGACTGGAAATATTCCTGTTTCATGTCCGTTGAATAACAGTCGAAGAAAATCTAGATACGCACGTCGCATCGAAACTCCGACAACGTCTTCTGCTAAAACAACTTTATTAAAAGGCACGTGCAATACGGAATATTCTCACAGTCATCAAACGGGAACTATTTATAACGTCATAGATAGTACCTTACCCACACCACCATCAATTGCAACCGCAATAACAGGAGTGACATCTACACCATCTCCTCCAATTGTTCAAGGTGCAC
This sequence comes from Drosophila tristis, assembly GCA_018150885.1. Classification (NCBI taxonomy): domain Eukaryota; kingdom Metazoa; phylum Arthropoda; class Insecta; order Diptera; family Drosophilidae; genus Drosophila; species Drosophila tristis. The sequence continues at coordinate 28,942 of JAECWT010000027.1, read as the reverse complement.
CTTCGGCTATTGCCGCCGTAACCGCTCTGCAGGAACGTGCCCTAACTAGTATGTTCAAAGCACGACTGAACGCTTTGACAGCAGCTGCAGGTATCGACAACGGAGGTGGATGCACTACCAGCGACAAGTGCGAAGGTGAATCCATACCAGATGCTCCGTATGATCTAAGCATTGGAACCAAGCTTAAAAACATGTAATTTAAAAATCTTTAAAGACAAAATGTAGATAAACAATATTTAAGCATGAAACTTTATTAGTTTTTGAATTTAATCTGTAAAGCTACGAAGCTATAAATTATTTTCAAAGACATACAGCATATTTAATCAGTAATAAGCCTAATTTCGGCGCGCCGAAGTTTTATGTACTCGACCAATGCTTCCGTATTGATGTCATCTACGTATATGACATATGGGAAACCATCAAAAGCGAAAAAAATGGAGTTATAGAAAGGCAGGGCCGATTTGTCTCAAATTTTATCATATTATTATTTTATCATACTATAAGTTATAATATGCCCATATTGCACAGGTTCGCGTTGAACAATTACGAACTCAAATTCGACCAGAAGACTTAAATCGCGCAGCTTTCGAATAAGATTGCACAATAGCCTGCCATGATCTTCGCTGCGTTGATATCGGTTCATTGTCTGTCGTATGCCAGCATTGCAATGCATTGAAGTTTCAATCGGAAACCCCGGGAATATGCTGCGCTGGTGGAAAGATAAAATTGGCCGTTTTGTAACATATTATAATATCTATAATAAATACGAGAAAAATGGTTCAAAATGGTTTAACTGTTATTAACCTAGGAATTTGTATCCTGTGCGACATGTCCCGTGCGAATATGGTCTTCAATAAATTAAAAAAATTACAAATCATATTTGCGTGTAATTGGAACCATTTCAAAGAGACATCAATGCACAACATGTACAGAAATTCGCATCAAAATATTGCCGCAACTTTAGCTGAAATGAGAGTTTGAATTGGTCTCCGCGAAAACCACTTCCTTATTTGTCCCGCGCGATTGGCTTGTTTTTGACCAAACTCGAAAATGAATAGTTTGCTTTGTTTCCAATTGGCAGTTGGGCTCGCAACCTTCCAAAAAGTATTTTTTGTCTATTTTTTCACTTTTGAGGTTTGGTTAACGAATTTTAGCTCCACCGTTTCTGTATGGATTTTAATGAACAATACCTTAAACGACACCTAATTAATGCGTCTATCTAAAACTAAAAATGCATGCCAAGAAATATTTTTTTTTACTTTTCCCGAGTTTTTAAAGTCAAAATTTCGAGAAAAAAAAGCGCAAAAAATGATGAAATTTGAATTTAAAAGCTTAATATCTTTCAGGGGTTGAGCTGCAGATACAAAGGGTCTGGGTCGGATTTATAGCTGCGTTTGTCAGCTTTTCAGAACTGGAAAGTTCTATGCAACCAGATATAAGATACTAAAGTTATGTGAAAAATAGAAGCACTACCTCTGAAAAAAAACAAACAAAAATACCAGATTTTAAAAAATTCTTTAATAAAAAAAACTACAGCATAAAAAAACCATAATTCGTTACAAATTTTTAAACCCCGAAATCTATAAGAAAAAGTTATTTTGGGCAACAGCCTAATTCTAGTGTTGACTAGTGTAATCCGTCTTAATTTGAACATTCTTCGACTTGCAATGTGTACGACTGTCCCGCCCGAATTTGACAAAAATCTTATTTTAAGTACGATTATTTATCATCATCATTCATACATTTTTAGCGCATATCTTATGACACGCGCCGATACACAGCCACTCAGATTAAGGAATATTTTATTTGTTTCCATTTTTCCGCTATTGTTTTTAATTCCGCTATATCGTCATTTCTCTTCTCACACCAACACGTTCTAACTCGATCTCCCCCTTCAGAGGGCGCACAATGGACAAGGCAGAGTGTGTGAGTGCGATAGAGAATAGGTTAGCGCTGCAGCGCTGGAAGGGGTGGGTTAACAACTGCCAAATAATTTCTTCATTTTAGCGATAATGATCCAGAAATCTGGCAGATATCGTCATTCTCTATGATACTACGTTTTTAGTTTTCTCGTATCTTAAAAATTGTGGATGCCACAAATGTTCGTCCTTTGTGCTGGCGGAAGGGGAAGTTGAAATACACTTGTAACAGTGTACGTCTGGATAAGTCTGACATCTATGCGCTCAACAATACGAGGAGCTTTTTATATCCAAATATGCCTTTAAAATGTAATGTACCCGATCAGGTTAGATCCCTACAGAATCAGCTACCTCACGCACTATCATGCTTCGATCGTGCAATATCATTCAAATAATGGAACTCAGTAAAACTCGGTGCAGAGTTCCCAGGTTCCCATTTTGAGGTTTTTTAATGAGCACACGAAATTAACTTTTTTGCATATGGTCAAAATCGCTAATTCTATATATAAATGAACAATGACCAACACGATACCTATTGATAGTTTCGAAATTTTTCACTTCTTCGGTCGTTGCATCGGGGAGAGTAGAAATGAATAAAAACATGGTTCGTAGCGAAAAGGTTTGTAATATTAAAACATTTTTTTTTTACTTGCTCATTAACATTTTTGAGTAGAATTAAGTTATTAGAAAGTAACTTAATGAAATATTTGACAGAAAAAATTTTGGCTGCCTTTTTAACGAAAAATAATTCTACAGCAATGTTCAGTGTAACAGTCACAGGTTATGAAAAGTTTTTTTCATGAAAAATCGATTACATTAACAAAAAAAAAAAACTTACTTTTCTCAAAAGAATAAAAATTCGATATAAAAATCGTCTGAAACTATTTTGCGACCTCCCACGGGAAAAGTTGTATCTATGGTATTGGCGCAACTACCGAAAGGTTTGTGTCGAAGCATATATTGGCTCGTGAGTGCATAGTCAAATGTGCATCAGTCTTTGTACCTACATTTAATCTTTCATCGAAAGAGGTTACAGATAGTGATTTTTCTGATATAAATTACATTTTTAACACACCTGCGATGTTAATAGCTCGAAAAGTGTAAATTTCAAGTTTATAATGGAGTTTTAATACTTCAAAACAAGAATACAATCTATAATCTTATTTGTTTTTCAGTTCAAAAATAATTTTTCGTAAAGTTTAATAAACGAAATTCGCACATGTAACGTAACAGTCTTTTTATGTAAGGTAACAGTCCGTACCTTTTTGATTGTCAAAAAAAAAAAAAAAACATTTTTGGACTAAATAAAATTTAATTTATTACTTTCCATCCTTAAGCTACAAAATGTTTTAGTACTTTTACTTCCATCCTTAAGCTACAAAATCTTGTAGTACTCGTTAAAAATAGTCAAACATAAGAGCAGACTTTTCGAAAGTGTTGCGCAACTTGGAAACCTACTCCCAAATTTGTGTAACTTAACAGTTAATTTGCGACGTTCATAACTTTTAAATAACAACGCATACAGAAAAATCTAAATCAATTTCCGTCAAAATATGCGTGCAAATGTAACGTAACAGTACGGGATTTTGACCATATTTCCTTCAAATTACGAGGAATTACAATCAAATACAAACTACATGACGCAGGCTTTTCAAATTTTACAACAGTCGTCTGACAGATGCTTGTTGACAGAAGCAATGTTTTTCTATCCGTTAAGAGGCGGGAAGTTTAAAAAAATCAACGGAACTATTGTCAGATATTTTATTTTCTGCACATAAATCTCGTTCCATCGATGCTATATGTGACTCTTTATTCTAATCTACATTTTAACTTATTTTACTTTACACTCTACATTCTATACACTTTTTAAATGTTTGTATTAAATATCATGGTTTGACTTTCAGAAACTTGGATTCAAAAAACTCATCGAATACGCAATCTATTGACTGTAAAGATAGCTCAAATGATAAAAAGAAACCACATATCAAGAAACCGTTGAATGCGTTCATGCTTTACATGAAGGAGATGCGAGCCAAAGTAGTCGCCGAATGTACGCTGAAAGAATCAGCTGCAATCAATCAAATTTTAGGGCGACGGGTAAGCCACTTAACACCATTCTATTTTAAATATGTATATGCAGTTATAGTTTTCCAAAGAATTGATCCCATTGACAATAGCGCAGGAATTATATATCTTTTAAATTTTGAATGGGATGTATGACAGGGGACACACTGACGTAAAATATTTTTTTAACACAAATAAGCGCTGGATAATCGTGAAAAATATGAAACTACCTGAAATTTATATTACTTTTATTATTTTTGCGAAAAACATTCCTGTTTTTACAAATTCTTTCTAATGGATTCCTCCTTAATAATGCATTTGTAGTGGCACGAACTGTCCCGCGAAGAACAAAGCAAATATTACGAAAAGGCTCGGCAAGAGCGTCAATTACATATGGAATTGTATCCGGGGTGGAGCGCACGAGATAACTACGGTTACGTGTCAAAAAAGAAAAAGCGTAAAAAGACAGATCGACAACGGATTCGGGAGGTATTGCACAAAATTGTCAAATTGTTACACTCGTTTCCTTCTAACTGCATTCCACTTTTATGTTTTTCGATTTCATTAAATCACTTACACTCACACAAAACCTCAAGCACACATCTAACATCAACAACTAACCCACCCAAATTAGAAATAACAGTAACTTAAAAATTTACCTATGTCTATGTAATTTGTGTAAATACTTAGATTATATTTAACGTTCGTAAAGTTCCGTAACTTACCAGTATGTAAAGAATGATAAAAAATCAACACTTGGCAAATTTACAACATTGCTTTTGTAGCTTTGAAGGTAATTTTAGACGAGCCTAGATCAAGTATAGTTAGTTAAAATAAACCTGAACAATACAGCAAAACACTTGTTAATGGAATTTCACAGATGGGAACTGAGTGCCATTTTTAGTAGAGATAACAAAAAAATATAGTACATGTTTAAACCTTGCAAAATCGAAGTAATAAATTAAAGAACCGCTAATAAACATTTTTTCAAAAGTATCCTTTTTATAAAAATATATTTGAGTCACTCTTTACATTCAACTTAGTGGAGCCAAGTTTTTAGTTAAGCAGTGCCCAATCGGCTCAATTTTAAATCTCTATTGGTCAAGCTATAGAATGTAATGTTTGTAACAATGGCTACATTAGAAAAAATACTTTGTCTCTTGTCTTATTAGATTTTATTGAATATTTAAATAATGATATAATACATTTAATAACCACTTTATTTAAAAAGGGCAGGTTATTCTGATGAAGTTTTAAATTAGCATAGCAACACATGTACAACACACAAACTCCATAAGTTAAACAAATAAATTGGCAAAGTATTCAAAATTATGAGAAAAGAGAACAATAAAAACATTCCATTTTGTTTAAAGCTTTCATTTCAATTGATTCTTTAGTATAAGAATCATGCATATGAACTTCAAAACTGAACGTCTCGACCAGAATTGGCGAATGCATGCACCGTCTTGAAGATCGATCCGTCGAAGCTTTAAATTTCTGGCGCTACGAATCGTTTATTAAAAGAACATATATATGGTATTGGGCATGTCCTTGCTTCGTGAATTAATGGGGCGTTGTTCTTGCGTTAGAAATCGAAAAAAAGTAATATAAATAAATATGTATACATCTACATATATATATATATCATAATGTAATCTAAAGAAAATTGATTAATTAGTTTAAACATATTCCGGTACATATATCTATCATATAGATGAAGAAACATTTATATGTTTTATATTTTATACCTACGAAAACTATATGTATATTCCGATATATATGTATATGTATGTCTCATAATTAAAAGTGAAGTAAATTGATTAACTGGTTTAAACATATTGCATAAAAAGTAATTATCCCGATACCTTTGCATACAACTATTACATAATATTATTTTCGTAAAACAACGCTTTAATCCCACACCCAGTGGCATGCCTTGGGGCGTGAGGAGCAGGCGAAGTATTACGAGTTGGCGCGGCGTGAGCGTCAACTGCACATGCAAATGTATCCCGATTGGAGCTCTCGTACGAATGCCTCGCGCGGCAAGAAACGGAAGCGGAAGCAAGGCTGCCCACGACGGAGGTTAGACAAATTTTCTTAAACTATTGTACGAATATACATCATATCAAATCAGCTTAACCAAATCCAGATCAGATCAATTTAAAAGAAAGCACATCTATTAGATGTAAATCTTTAGTTTACTTTACTTTAGTAATGTCAGTATATGTACATGTAAATATTACTTGTACATATATGTATGCCAACATGTTTTTTTGTTAAGAGCCAGGTTTTGCAATTGGATTCTATTTTAAAAACCTTTTAAATCAAAATATGTTCAGGAAACTAAATTTAGTCTTGGCTGCTAGCACTGGTAATATACGCCAAAATTTAAATAAAATCAAATCTGTGTTCAAATCTAAAACCGGGTTTTATATTACAACAGCAAATGATATGTGTATTAACCGGTACAAATCGAAATAATTGTGTCGTTCAAGATACGAATACAATTATAAAACTTGTATTGGATCTAATTTTTTTTTTTTTTTTTTTTTTTTTTTTTTATTTTTTTTTTTTTTTTTTTTTTTTTTTTTTTTTTTTTTTTATTTTTTTTTTTTTTAAATTTTTATTTTTTTTTTTTTTTTTTTTTTTTTTTTTTTTTTTTTTTTTTTTTTTTTTTTTTTTTTTTTTTGTTTTTTTTTTTTTTTGTGTTTTTATAATTTATTAATGTTTAATTATTTTTATTTTTTTTTTTTTTTTTTTTTTTTTTTTGTGTTTATAGATTTTTATTAGTATGGCAAACAATTTCTCAAATACTTTTAATTTTTCCCCTTTTCCTTTTTTTTTTTTTTTTTTTTTTTTTTTTTTTTTTTTTAGTTATCATCTTTTTTTTTTTTTTTTTTTTTTTTCTTTCTAGCTCCAGATCGGAACCTAGTATGGCGTCAGAAAGGTATGACCTTAACTCTGATACACCAGCAGGGCTGGAGTAAAGAGCAAGGGTACCATCACCTGACGTTCTATTTATTTGTACTTTATACAGCACATCTTATAAATTAATTAACGCTACAGCTTACAAAGTTGCTTACTACGGATCAGTGGGACATAGGTAATTATATACAAGAGTGATAATACTAGTATACGATAGTATCAAAGAAAAAAGTTATCGAACATTCTGCATCTCCATTGCAGTGAGATGTTCTTTTGTTTACATTAATTAATAATAATAATCTTTTGATTTCAGTGGACTAGATGCTTAAATATAGCCTTGCTGTCTAAATACAGCTGTGCGGCAGTGGTGGGCTCCATCCAGCTGCTGCAGTTTGCTTGCATCGCACAACTTTGGACAACATAATTGTCGAAAGAGTGCCGATGCTTGTGCCGCTGTTTGGAGTTATTGTTGGAGTTGCGTGCTGTTGACATTCCCGTCGCTGGGCTTCAGGTATGTGAGTAATTTTCTTTTTCTTTCAGGTCCTAGGATCCAGTTACTTCGCAGAGGTTATTGTGAGGGCGTCAGGCTGCGTCTCGTATGTGGAAATTGTGACAATAAGACTGTTGGACTGCGCAGTTTGAGGACGCTGTCGGATTGGAGATTTTTCGTGCTGCCATCTACTGTCGCTCAGCTTCAGATAAGTTTACTTCATTTGTTGTCTGTGGAAGAGAATAAGCTTGTGGAAGATTATCTCTTACAGGTGCCGCTGAGACATTGCTGCTGTTCCCGGTGGTGAAAGGATGACTTCGTCTGGAGTTGTGTAATGCCTGGAGGACGCTATTCTGGAGTTCTTGGATGTTGGCCTGCTGGAGCTGGTCATCAACGTCGTCTGGATGGCGTGCTGTTGCTGCAGGTCGTTGCAGCAGATCGCTCGCTGAGGCAGATTCGCCTGTCTGTTGGGCCGGCTGTAAGCGCATCATCCTGGGCAGATGATTAGCAATCGCCTCGCTGTATCGTGGTCTGGAGAGTCTTTGCAGGATGCAGGGGTTGATGACAAGTCTCCTTGCCAGGTAATTGTCATGTTGGAGCAGCCTTTCATAATAGCTTCTTGAGAGATTATTATATGTTTCTTCCACTGTAGGCAACTGGAGATCTGCATGGATTAAGCTGTTCCTGACATACCAAGGCGCATCGACGATAGCTCGGATAGCTCTATTTTGAATAACCTGGATCTTGTTCATGTGCGTGTTGGATGCAAGAGAGCCCCAGATAGGAAGAGCGTACTGCCATATCGGAGCTACTAGCTGCCTGTACAGCAATGTTTTGGCGCGAGTGGATAATTTGCTCCTTCTTCCAATGAGCCATTCCAGTTTCTTAATCCGAGCTATTGTTTTTGTAATTACAGCTTGGATATGCTTATTGAAGTTGAGACCTCTGTCTAGTTGGACTCCCAGATACGGATACACATTTTTGTTGGCCAGGTGTTGCTCGGAAAGCCTTGGAGATGGATGCTGCAGCAGTGTAGATGTTGTTGAGAGCGTATGTAAGACATGAGCCGTTTTTGTTGTATTGATCGTAATTCCCCATTTTTTAGCCCATTTGGCAGCATCAGATAGCAGCTTTTCCATGTTGGTGATGCAGCTATTTATGTTGTAAGAAGACGCTAAGTAGACTGCATCGTCAGCGTATGTAGCAAGCATATTGCAGCTGTATCTGGGTGGCGTTGGCATGTCGCTAGTGTACACATTGTACAGCACAGGTCCGAGAACACTGCCCTGTGGTACTCCAGCTGCAATGTTCATTGTGGAAGAGGTGACGCCGTTGCAAACAACCCTGAAGGATCTGCCGGTTAGGTAGCTGGTGAGTATGCGGTGAAGGCTTTCCGGGATTAATCTCTTTAGTTTGCAGAGGAGACCTTCGTGCCACACTCTGTCAAAAGCTTCCTGAACGTCCATATAAACTGCTGAACAGTGCATTTTCTTCTCATGTGCCTGTAGGATGAACTGGGTGACTCTGCCAATTTGCTGTTCTGCTGAGTGCTGTTCACGAAAACCAAACTGATGGTTTGGAATAGAACTAGCAAAGCTGCTTACCTCAAACAATCGACCCAGTAGGAGGCGCTCGAGAAGCTTAGATAGCCCAGAGAGAAGACTGATTGGCCTGTAGGATGCCAGCTGATCCGGTGGTTTGCCTGGCTTCGGTATCATGGTGACCGTGGCAGTCTTCCATGCTTTTGGATAATGGCCAAATTTGAGAGCAGCATTAAAGATGAGCGTCAAGTAAGTGATGGCAGAGATCGGCAGTGCCTTTATCGCTCGATTGCAAATGCGATCAAGCCCAGGTGACTTTTTTGACTCCAGTTTTTTAATTTCAGCTTGAACCTCGCTGATGGTGAACGGTCTGACCTGCTCTTGCTCTGTTGGACTGGGTAAAAGGAGACCTTCTTCAATTTCCCTTCTGTCTTCTGGTTCTGCTGTAATTCTTGGAGTGAAGCGTAGTTCCAAGTGCTGGGCGAAGGCTTCTGCTTTTTCTTCCGTGCTTTTGCACCAAGGGTCATCAAGAGCTGGACATCCGACTGGAACATGCTTGCGCACAGGCAGATTTGGGGCAGGTTGCCTTTTGATGTTGTTTGTGATGGCCCACAGCTTCTGCATTCTGTACCTGTCCGCCGGATCGATGCTTTGTAGTAGCCTGTCAAGCTTTTGTGCTTTAAGCAGCTTGACCTGTTTGCTGATGCGATTAGTAAGGCTGTTTAAGGTAAGTTTAATGACCGGATTCCGAGTTTTCTGGTACATTTTATTAACGATCTTTTTTGCTTCCAGCAGTTTGAGCGTACGGCGGTCTAGGTGCAAGAGATGAGGACTCTGTTGGCAAGAAACAGGCTGGGCGGCATTTAAGGCAGCATTTTCGATGTTCCTTTGCAGGATATTGACCGCATCGTCGACATCATCTCCCGAGAGCAGCTCTGTTTCCAGGTGGACGTGTTGATCAAGTGAGTTTTGGTACCTTCTGATATTGGCACTTTTTGGTAATAAAACTTTTCCTTTTCCAGCTTCAGGTCTTTGGAGGAGTCTGATGATTTGAGTGACGTGGTCGGATCCTAGTTCTGGAGCCGCGACGATTTGAAGAAGGTTGGAGCGAATACCTTGGTACACGCCAAAGTCAATTGCAGATGGTGTATGCCTGCGATTGTTGGGAAAATGAGTTGGGGATCCAGTGGCCAGGATATTTTGACCGCTACCCTGAACGCTTCTCAGAAGCGCAGTGCCACGCCTGCAGGACCTAGCATTACCCCACCATTGGCTTTTGGCGTTCCAATCACCAGCAATAATAAAAACTCTACCCAAAGAATCAAACAGCTCTTTGAACTGGACCTCAGTCCACTCGTATGTGGGTGGGCAATATATGGCAGCAACTGTCAGTGGGCCACCCTTTGGTCTGGGCAGTGAGATGGCAGCTATCTGGAGACGATCTTCCGAGCAAGGGAGCAAGCTGGAGTGCGCAATGCACTTCCTTACGAGAACAGCTGCTCCACCTTGCCGGCGATTTGATGGGTGATTAGCGGTGTAAAGATGGTATCCGTCTATGTTGATATCTGTGTTAGTATTTATATGTGTTTCGCACAACAAAAGTATATCAATACGTTGATTGGATAGAAAGGCTTCGACTTCCATGTGTTTATTGGACAGGCCTGCTGCATTCCAGAACGCTATCCTAATTTCCTGGGTCTTGTTAGGCATTTTGAGGGTCATTGACTCGTAACTCGGCAGGAAGGCGAGCAATGAGAACACTTAGCATGTTCTCCAGCGATGCCATTCTTGCTTCCAAATTGGATCTAGGTTGCAGAGAGACAGAGGGGGATCTATTTTGCCCTTGATGTTTTGCAAGAAGCAGTGAGATAAGCTGATCCAATTTATGGCTGATGGTGTTTAAATTAGCATGGTTTGCTCTGCTTTGGCTACGATTAGTCGACTGCTGTCTATTGACTGACTGCTGTCTACGGGCAATGGATACATGTTGTGCTCTGGAGCGGGATCGACGTTGCTGCTGTTGGATTGCTGCTATATTTACTTGGCGACTTCCTCTGGCCACATCTGCATAGCTATGCTGGTTGACAGTTGGAACAGGCCCTGCTTCAGAGCGCTGGCGATGGCCACTAGGCTGGCGTTGTCGGCTTCTGTGGCGAGTTGAGGGCAGAGGTAGCACCGGCATGCCTAGCCCAGCCAGCAGCTTATTGGCGCGCTGTACCTCAGTTGGCGCTCTTCTGCTTTCTGCATTTTTGAAGGCAATGCAACCTCTGTAGCTGGCCGCATGGGCGCCTTTGCAGTTTGCACATTTGGCAGGCACAAGGGCAGATTTCTCACATAAAACCGTTTTATGACCCAGTCCGCACTTTACGCAGACAAACTCACTCCTGCAATAAGCTTGCGTATGCCCTATACGCTGGCATCTATGGCATTGAACGACAACATTGGATCGTCTTTTAACTTCGACGCGTACCCGTTGTCCGCCCATATTGGTCAGCTTAAGAATCTCGACATTATTCTCCTTGGGAACCAACTCAACCTCAAACAGGTTCATTGCCTGACCAGTGTGTCTCCGCTTGAGCACATTTATGAACTTCACAGCGTGACCTGATGCTGCTAGTAGTTCTGTAATGTAAGCTGTGTCAGTGGAGTGATGAAGATCGCGAATGACGACCCTGTAGCCGCGTTCGGACCCAAGCTGGTAAGTGTATGACGGAATGTTCGTGCTTTCATCATCGAAGAATTTTCTCAGAGTTCTAAATGCATCAATGCTATTGCACATGATGCGTAATCCTCCTACACTTGTAGTTTTAGTGTAGAAGCTGCCTTCACCAATTAGACTTTTTATTTTACTCATTGTTTCTAAGATGTTCTCCACTTTTGAAATAACAATCGGTGGAGGTTTTTCAGGGCGGATGACTCTAGCGGGAGGCACCACTGTGGGCTCAGTCTGAGCTGAAACGCCGGCTCTAGCGTGAGCGGCTGCTTGAGAAACGGTTGCTGCAGGCATTGCTGGGAACTCACCGTGATTGGCGTCAGAGGTGTCCATCATAATGTCGTCATCAAGCTGACCATCATCATCTGGAGCAAGTAGATTATAGTAGTTCTTCTGTGGGCTAGAAGCAGCTACTTTTTTGGTTGTCGGATTGACGGCAGAGTCAGGTGTCGCTGGGCGCTTTGGTGGTCCGATTGTTGCACTTTTTGGCGGAGGTGGCTTGAAACAGACTTCCTCGATCTGGTCAGGATCAAGGTACTTATTAATAAGGCGTCGCCCAAATTGGGTGTAAAAGGTGAACAGAGCTTGTTTTTCATCCAAGTGTTCGACTTCAAGTTGGTTCACCCCGAGCACATTGGAGAGGCCTTTTATTAGTTCGTTCCGTTCATATTGATGGATTTTAACAATGATTGGAGCCGGCCGCGCTTCAATGGTGACGGCGCTGGTCTCCGATTGCTTTCTAGCATCAGCAAAGCGGTTCATGGCAGCCCTCGATGTACTGGGGGCATCGCTGGCGAGATCCTCAAGAGAGGAAGAAACTGAGGCAGGAGCTAGCCTGTTTTTTGACACTGCACTTGCACGTGGAGAGGCTGGCGCTGAGCTTGAATCGCGCACACTGTTCTCACTGTCATCATCATCATTTGGCACATTCGACGTCTTTGTGGCCCTTTTGGACTTTGGTCCGGGCTTGCGAGGCATCCGACAGCCGAACGTCGTTACCCAAAATATGCAAAAGGTGGATGAGACAGGGAGCAATCAAGAGCTCGAGCAAGAGCTCAATCGCAATCGAGAACTCTTATCCTACGTGTACAATAATAACCTGCTGACTCACCAGAAGTTCTCCCAGAATCCATTTTTATCTCGAAACTTTGCTGAATTTGTACAGCCTAAATTAGCGGAACGGGAAACAGAATCAGAGAGAGTCCACGAACGCACTACGCATATGATTGATTTTTCGGTATCAAAGAAATTAAGTATTCGACAAGAGGATCTGCCACCAACCCCATCTTCGCAGGATAATAACAACAACAATGAGGTGCTGAATGACGTAGAAAACGGATTAAGATTTGGAGAAGAACTCTTATTAGATTTTCCCCAGCTTCAACAAAGTCACAGCAATCTGGGTCAACAAATTGAAGAACTAGAAGATACTCTCAAATCAAATAACACGGAACATTACTCGAAGCGTGGTGAAAACACAAAGGATCACCTGAAATCCACCTGTGATTTCTTTCGGGAGCACAAAATCCTGCTTGCCGATGTGAAAAGAAGCTTAGAACAACTCACCTTACTTTCTGGTCAATTTCGGGATAACGTCAGTGTACGTCACCGCCGAAATGCGACTAAATCCACCGATTCGTCCCTAGAAGCCACTGTACGACGCCAATTAAATGTAAACTGCAAGACAATTGAAGACATTTTGGATCAAATAAAGCGACTTCATCATCAATGGAACAGTGCAGAACTCTATTACCTGCGCAGCTTGCAACGTTTGGGACTCAGTTCAGAGGATGGTGCTGGTTTTAGTCCTACGCCAACACATACTATAATGGCTTTGGCTGCGATTGCGTTGTCCGTAGAAAGTGAGCTTAAACCTAAAAAAAACGATGCTCAAATTGATTCAAGCGACTTAAAGCATCATGTGAACACAAGTGAGTCTGAATTTTTATTAACTAAAGAAAAATCCAGAACTCTGCATGAAATAGAGAACATAATCCTACAAAAGGCCTCAACCGTTCTTATACATCAGGGGAGTCTGCCCAGTAGTACACTCAATGGTTGCAGTGATAGTGATAATAGCGAATGCGAAAAATCAATACCATCGCCCACATGCATATGGCATCCGAAAAATCGAGACACTCAATTTAAGGAAGAAGTCAAAAATTGTAGCACTGCGGCTGAAATTATTTTGGAGTACGCTTCTAAAACAAATGCTATACAAATTCCTGATAATTTCACTACTGCTGGCGCCAAAGCTCGGGCGAATATTTCAGATTCTATGGACAGCTATCGTGCATTGAATATGAGTCCACTCCTATCGCTTAAAAATAGCAGCGACGGCTTAGCTGTTTCAAATGTCAACGAATCCTCCTATTTTGCCGACATCCAGTTTCCTGCAGCACCTTCTACTCCACCGACCAGCAGTAATAGTAGCTGCTCGACTGGAAATATTCCTGTTTCATGTCCGTTGAATAACAGTCGAAGAAAATCTAGATACGCACGTCGCATCGAAACTCCGACAACGTCTTCTGCTAAAACAACTTTATTAAAAGGCACGTGCAATACGGAATATTCTCACAGTCATCAAACGGGAACTATTTATAACGTCATAGATAGTACCTTACCCACACCACCATCAATTGCAACCGCAATAACAGGAGTGACATCTACACCATCTCCTCCAATTGTTCAAGGTGCACCTTCGGCTATTGCCGCCGTAACCGCTCTGCAGGAACGTGCCCTAACTAGTATGTTCAAAGCACGACTGAACGCTTTGACAGCAGCTGCAGGTATCGACAACGGAGGTGGATGCACTACCAGCGACAAGTGCGAAGGTGAATCCATACCAGATGCTCCGTATGATCTAAGCATTGGAACCAAGCTTAAAAACATGTAATTTAAAAATCTTTAAAGACAAAATGTAGATAAACAATATTTAAGCATGAAACTTTATTAGTTTTTGAATTTAATCTGTAAAGCTACGAAGCTATAAATTATTTTCAAAGACATACAGCATATTTAATCAGTAATAAGCCTAATTTCGGCGCGCCGAAGTTTTATGTACTCGACCAATGCTTCCGTATTGATGTCATCTACGTATATGACATATGGGAAACCATCAAAAGCGAAAAAAATGGAGTTATAGAAAGGCAGGGCCGATTTGTCTCAAATTTTATCATATTATTATTTTATCATACTATAAGTTATAATATGCCCATATTGCACAGGTTCGCGTTGAACAATTACGAACTCAAATTCGACCAGAAGACTTAAATCGCGCAGCTTTCGAATAAGATTGCACAATAGCCTGCCATGATCTTCGCTGCGTTGATATCGGTTCATTGTCTGTCGTATGCCAGCATTGCAATGCATTGAAGTTTCAATCGGAAACCCCGGGAATATGCTGCGCTGGTGGAAAGATAAAATTGGCCGTTTTGTAACATATTATAATATCTATAATAAATACGAGAAAAATGGTTCAAAATGGTTTAACTGTTATTAACCTAGGAATTTGTATCCTGTGCGACATGTCCCGTGCGAATATGGTCTTCAATAAATTAAAAAAATTACAAATCATATTTGCGTGTAATTGGAACCATTTCAAAGAGACATCAATGCACAACATGTACAGAAATTCGCATCAAAATATTGCCGCAACTTTAGCTGAAATGAGAGTTTGAATTGGTCTCCGCGAAAACCACTTCCTTATTTGTCCCGCGCGATTGGCTTGTTTTTTTGACCAAACTCGAAAATGAATAGTTTGCTTTGTTTCCAATTGGCAGTTGGGCTCGCAACCTTCCAAAAAGTATTTTTTGTCTATTTTTTCACTTTTGAGGTTTGGTTAACGAATTTTAGCTCCACCGTTTCTGTATGGATTTTAATGAACAATACCTTAAACGACACCTAATTAATGCGTCTATCTAAAACTAAAAATGCATGCCAAGAATTATTTTTTGTTCAACTTTTCCCGAGTTTTTAAAGTCAAAATTTCGAGAAAAAAAAGCGCAAAAAATGATGAAATTTGAATTTAAAAGCTTAATATCTTTCAGGGGTTGAGCTGCAGATACAAAGGGTCTGGGTCGGATTTATAGCTGCGTTTGTCAGCTTTTCAGAACTGGAAAGTTCTATGCAACCAGATATAAGATACTAAAGTTATGTGAAAAATAGAAGCACTACCTCTGAAAAAAAACAAACAAAAATACCAGATTTTAAAAAATTCTTTAATAAAAAAAACTACAGCATAAAAAAACCATAATTCGTTACAAATTTTTAAACCCCGAAATCTATAAGAAAAAAGTTATTTTGGGCAACAGCCTAATTCTAGTGTTGACTAGTGTAATCCGTCTTAATTTGAACATTCTTCGACTTGCAATGTGTACGACTGTCCCGCCCGAATTTGACAAAAATCTTATTTTAAGTACGATTATTTATCATCATCATTCATACATTTTTTAGCGCATATCTTATGACACGCGCCGATACACAGCCACTCAGATTAAGGAATATTTTATTTGTTTCCATTTTTCCGCTATTGTTTTTAATTCCGCTATATCGTCATTTCTCTTCTCACACCAACACGTTCTAACTCGATCTCCCCCTTCAGAGGGCGCACAATGGACAAGGCAGAGTGTGTGAGTGCGATAGAGAATAGGTTAGCGCTGCAGCGCTGGAAGGGGTGGGTTAACAACTGCCAAATAATTTCTTCATTTTAGCGATAATGATCCAGAAATCTGGCAGATATGGTCATTCTCTATGATACTACGTTTTTAGTTTTCTCGTATCTTAAAAATTGTGGATGCCACAAATGTTCGTCCTTTGTGCTGGCGGAAGGGGAAGTTGAAATACACTTGTAACAGTGTACGTCTGGATAAGTCTGACATCTATGCGCTCAACAATACGAGGAGCTTTTTTATATCCAAATATGCCTTTAAAATGTAATGTACCCGATCAGGTTAGATCCCTACAGAATCAGCTACCTCACGCACTATCATGCTTCGATCGTGCAATATCATTCAAATAATGGAACTCAGTAAAACTCGGTGCAGAGTTCCCAGGTTCCCATTTTGAGGTTTTTTAATGAGCACACGAAATTAACTTTTTTGCATATGGTCAAAATCGCTAATTCTATATATAAATGAACAATGACCAACACGATACCTATTGATAGTTTCGAAAATTTTCAATTCTTCGGTCGTTGCATCGGGGAGAGTATAAATGAATAAAAGCATGGCACGTACAAAAAAGGTTTGTAATATTAAAACCAAAATTTTTTACTTGCTCATTAACATTTTTGAGTAGAATTAAGTTATTAGAAAGTAACTTAATGAAATATTTGACAGAAAAAATTTTGGCTGCCTTTTTAACGAAAAATAATTCTACAGCAATGTTCAGTGTAACAGTCACAGGTTATGAAAAGTTTTTTCATGAAAAATCGATTACATTAACAAAAAAAAAAAAAACTTACTTTTCTCAAAAGAATAAAAATTCGATATAAAAATCGTCTGAAACTATTTTGCGACCTCCCACGGAAAAAGTTGTATCTATGGTATTGGCGCAACTACCGAAAGGTTTGTGTCGAAGCATATATTGGCTCGTGAGTGCATAGTCAAATGTGCATCAGTCTTTGTACCTACATTTAATCTTTCATCGAAAGAGGTTACAGATAGTGATTTTTCTGATATAAATTACATTTTTAACACACCTGCGATGTTAATAGCTCGAAAGTGTAAATTTCAAGTTTATAATGGAGTTTTAATACTTCAAAACAAGAATACAATCTATAATCTTATTTGTTTTTCAGTTCAAAAATAATTTTTCGTAAAGTTTAATAAACGAAATTCGCACATGTAACGTAACAGTCTTTTTATGTAAGGTAACAGTCCGTACCTTTTTGATTGTCAAAAAAAAAAAAAACATTTTTGGACTAAATAAAATTTAATTTATTACTTTCCATCCTTAAGCTACAAAATGTTTTAGTACTTTTACTTCCATCCTTAAGCTACAAAATGTTTTATTACTCGTTAAAAATGGTCAACCAGAAGAGCAGACTTTTTCGAAAGTGTTGCGCAACTTGAAACCTACTTCCAAATTTGTGTAACGTAACAGCCAATTTGAAACGTTAATAACTCTTAAATAAGAGCGCGTACAGAAAAATCTAAATCAATTTCCGTCAAAATATGCGTGCAAATGTAACGTAACAGTACGGGATTTTGACCATATTTCCTTCAAATTACGAGGAATTACAATCAAATACAAACTACATGACGCAGGCTTTTCAAATTTTACAACAGTCGTCTGACAGATGCTTGTTGACAGAAGCAATGTTTTTCTATCCGTTAAGAGGCGGGAAGTTTAAAAAATCAACGGAACTATTGTCAGATATTTTATTTTCTGCACATAAATCTCGTTCCATCGATGCTATATGTGACTCTTTATTCTAATCTACATTTTAACTTATTTTACTTTACACTCTACATTCTATACACTTTTTAAATGTTTGTATTAAATATCATGGTTTGACTTTCAGAAACTTGGATTCAAAAACTCATCGAATACGCAATCTATTGACTGTAAAGATAGCTCAAATGATAAAAGAAACCACATATCAAGAAACCGTTGAATGCGTTCATGCTTTACATGAAGGAGATGCGAGCCAAAGTAGTCGCCGAATGTACGCTGAAAGAATCAGCTGCAATCAATCAAATTTTAGGGCGACGGGTAAGCCACTTAACACCATTCTATTTTAAATATGTATATGCAGTTATAGTTTTCCAAAGAATTGATCCCATTGACAATAGCGCAGGAATTATATATCTTTTAAATTTTGAATGGGATGTATGACAGGGGACACACTGACGTAAAATATTTTTAACACAAATAAGCGCTGGATAATCGTGAAAAATATGAAACTACCTGAAATTTATATTACTTTTTATTATTTTTGCGAAAAACATTCCTGTTTTTACAAAATTCTTTCTAATGGATTCCTCCTTAATAATGCATTTGTAGTGGCACGAACTGTCCCACGAAGAACAAAGCAAATATTACGAAAAGGCTCGGCAAGAGCGTCAATTACATATGGAATTGTATCCGGGGTGGAGCGCACGAGATAACTACGGTTACGTGTCAAAAAAGAAAAAGCGTAAAAAAGACAGATCGACAACGGATTCGGGAGGTATTGCACAAAATTGTCAAATTGTTACACTCGTTTCCTTCTAACTGCATTCCACTTTTATGTTTTTCGATTTCATTAAATCACTTACACTCACACAAAACCTCAAGCACACATCTAACATCAACAACTAACCCACCCAAATTAGAAATAACAGTAACTTAAAAATTTACCTATGTCTATGTAATTTGTGTAAATACTTAGATTATATTTAACGTTCGTAAAGTTCCGTAACTTACCAGTATGTAAAGAATGATAAAAAAATCAACACTTGGCAAATTTACAACATTGCTTTTGTAGCTTTGAAGGTAATTTTAGACGAGCCTAGATCAAGTATAGTTAGTTAAAATAAACCTGAACAATACAGCAAAACACTTGTTAATGGAATTTCACAGATGGGAACTGAGTGCCATTTTAGTAGAGATAACAAAAAATATAGTACATGTTTAAACCTTGCAAAATCGAAGTAATAAATTAAAGAACCGCTAATAAACATTTTTTCAAAGTATCCTTTTTATAAAAATATATTTGAGTCACTCTTTACATTCAACTTAGTGGAGCCAAGTTTTTAGTTAAGCAGTGCCCAATCAAATTAATTTTAAATCTCTATTGGTCAGAAAGCTATAGAATGTAATGTTTTGTAACAATGGCTACATTAGAAAAAATACTTTGTCTCTTGTCTTATTAGATTTTATTGAATATTTAAATAATGATATAATACATTTAATAACCACTTTATTTAAAAAGGGCAGGTTATTCTGATGAAGTTTTAAAGTAGCATAGCAACACATGTACAACACACAAACTCCATAAGTTAAACAAATAAATTGGAAAAGTATTCAAAAGGTAAGAGAAAAGAGAAAATAAAAAAACATTCCATTTTGTTTAAAGCTTTCATTTCAATTGATTCTTTAGTATAAGAATCATGCATATGAACTTCAAAACTGAACGTCTCGACCAGAATTGGCGAATGCATGCACCGAAACCGTCTTGAAGATCGATCCGTCGAAGCTTTAAATTTCTGGCGCTACGAATCGTTTATTAAAAGAACATATATATGGTATTGGGCATGTCCTTGCTTCGTGAATTAATGGGGCGTTGTTCTTGCGTTAGGAAATCATCAGTATAATATAAATAAATATGTATACATCTACATATATATATATATCATAATGTAATCTAAAGAAAATTGATTAATTAGTTTAAACCATATTCCGGTACATATATCTATCATAGATGAAGAAACACATTTATATGTTTTATATTTTATACCTACGAAAACTATATGTATATTCGATATATATGTATATGTATGTCTCATAATTAAAGTGAAGTAAATTGATTAACTGGTTTAAACATATTGCATAAAAAGTAATTATCCCGATACCTTTTGCATACAACTATTACATAATATTATTTTCGTAAAATAACGCTTTAATCCCACGCAGTGGCATGCCTTGGGGCGTGAGGGCAGGCGAAGTATTACGAGGTTTGGCGCGGCATGAGCGTCAACTGCACATGCAAATGTATCCCGATTGGAGCTCTCGTACGAATGCCTCGCGCGGCAAGAAACGGAAGCGGAAGCAGGATGCCCACGACGGAGGTTAGACAAATTTTTCTTAAACTATTGTACGAATATACATCATATCAAATCAGCTTAACCAAATCCAGGATCAGATCAATTTAAAAAGCACATCTATTAGATGTAAATCTTTAGTTTACTTTACTTTAGTAATGTCAGTATATGTACATGTAAATATTACTTGTACATATATGTATCTAACATTTTTTTTTTGTTAAGAGCCAGGTTTGCAATTGGATTCTATTTTAAAAACCTTTTACAATCAAAATATGTTCAGGAAACTAAATTGTGAGTCTTGGCTACTAGCACTGGTAATATACCTTAAATTTAATAAAAATCTGGTTCTAAATCTAAACCGGGTTTCTATATTACAACAGCAAATGCATATGTGTATTAACCGGTACAAATCGAACATAATTGTGTCGTTCAAGATACGAATACAATTATAAACTTGTATTGGATCTAATGTTGTTTTTGTATAAAATTATCAAAATGTGCTTTCATACTCATCTTTTTGTGTATAATGAAGGTATAATTATACTTTGAGCATGTCTAAAACAGAAATGCATTTTATGTTTTTCATATCATAAGTTTATTTATTGTTATTTCAAGTATTATAGGTATTCATGCATATTACGATTGTTATGTATTTATAAAACCTTAAAAATGGCTACATATTCTTAATCTATTGTATGTTTATATCAGTAAGTGTTTATAGATCTATATTAGAACGGCAAACAAGTAACTCAAAAAATCTCACTATCAACCGCGTGCTTTCATTATTCTTTACTTCTTTTTAATTTTTGAACCTTGAAATCATCCTCTTTTATATGTTTGATAATTCATTAAACCTAAAAACTAATAAATAAATCACTAACAAATCATCTATTTCTATTAAATAGTAAAAAATTCTTCTGTTAAAGTCCATCTAAAAATATTTCATGGTTTTCTTAGGTAATAACATGAAAAAGTGCCGAGCTCGATTTGGACTGGACCAGCAAAATCAATGGTGCAAGCCGTGCAGGTACGTTTAATGTTACTTTTGTTTCCGGTATACACTGACATATAAAGTGTATCTAAAAGACATTTCAAGATTCACGCAAGAGTTTAAATTCTAAATATTTCATTTAATTTAGCTATCTTATCGGTTAAAAGTATACAGTACTCCTGGTTTTGTAGTCATATACACTTCTTTGGTTCAAATAATCCGATTAGAGATATCCAAGAACAATACAATTGCAATAATATTGCATGAAATACAAATGCCTTTCAATTTTCGTTTGACGCTTCAAGGTACGGGAAAGCGGTGCTATTTCTTCAGTTCTCTTTTATGCTCTGAGAAATGCTACTGTCTTCGTCAATGCTAAAATCCTTTGGCGCGGAGACAGTGGAGTACTGCGCCGAATGTTGAGCTTTTGATAAAATAAATATACGCATCTAACAGACAATTTTCCCGAGCTTTCAGAAATTAATTTTGCGAGACAATAGAACAGATTTTTGATCTTTGATTTTGATCTCTCATGCAACATCTTGGTATTGTATAGTCCTTGTTGAGATAAATAGTATTATTTCCGTGGTGTGATGCGTGGGACACTTTTCTTCAAGCTTATGTAATACATCTACGTTGCCTGCCCAAGGCTATAATGATTTTTTTATATTTTCGATAACATGGTCGGAAGTGAATTAATTGGTGTTCTTTCTTTGAAATGTCGTCATTTTGGATATTTTTATGAATTAAGAAAACTAATATTTGTAGAATCACAATGCCTAGTAAAATTTTTAGGCTTGCTGCTTATTTAGGGATTTTGTGTTATTGTTTTTTTTTTCTCCAAAAGCGACAAGAGAAAGAAATAGGTTAATAAACACAACATACTGATTGCAGTAACTTGATCCACAAGCTCTTTAAAGTTTCACTTCACGAAGGAGGATGACATTTATTTGATTTGAGAAGTATAAACGAAAAGAAACGTGTGAATCGCTTTTGTGGACGCGATTCAATTTTTTATGGCCGTACTCGAGTCAGTGTGAGCTTATGATTTATTTAGAATTTTTTAAAATATTTTTACATTTTTCTGAGAACTTTAAAAAAGGCTTTTAAAGTAAAACAACAACAGACGGACAGAGGACAGAAAGACAGACGAACAAACATACATACATGCATGCCTATATCGACTCGGCTATTGATGCTGATCAAGAATATATATGCTATATGGGGTCGGAAACGTTTCCTTCTCTGCGTTACACACATCCACTTTTACCTAAAATACAATATACCCCTTAACTCTTCCAGTACGGGTATAATTATGAAAGTAAAGGAGAAGCCATATTACATATTATACAAACATATGTGTGCCAATTTAAAGCTAAGGTTTAGCTTACTATCAGTGAACTTAAATTGATTCCTTCATTCAAGAAAAATTGTCATCAAGATTTACGAGTGAAGTAACCATTTAGAAAAAAAAAAACAAAAACTATATATAGGCCCTATTTGTGGGCACCCCTGAAAATACGCTTAAAATAAAAAAAATATGAAAAGAAAATCATCACAAATAACGAAAAATTGAAAGTGTACTTATTTTAGAGCTTACTGGCATAAAAAGAAAATGAAAGCTGACACCTTTAACATCAATCATCGGAATCAGGGTAGCGAAAATGCTTACAAGTGAAGTGACTGGCACGCATATGCACTCTATATGCCCGGACGATTACATTGCATTCGACGGAATTTGCGGCGGTCAATTTTCTTTGCAGAAGGTGCAGACAGACGATGCAAAAATCCTGATCAGTGTCCGGAGTAGACCTGGTTCACTTAGCTGCTGGTTTGGCTAATGATGCTAATGGGGGCAGAAACAGGTGCCTGCCCTATTTTTCAAGCATCAAATCTTTCCTATCTGGCACATCGTTCAAGGAAGCAGTGCAATCTGGTGAAGTAAACACGGAGCTTTCCATCGGCTTTTTCTACTGGTCTCGGTGGCGTCTGTGGTGTAACCGCTTGCTGAGGACAAATTTCCTCAAAAGTGATAGGCATCCTCGTAGAAGATTCTTGCTGATGATTTTTTAGTGTTTTCTGTTTACGGTACTACGTCACCATAAACAACGATATTATGCAGTTTCTCAACCAAATACACGTATTCAATACAACAAAACAGGGTATCCACAACAGGTATCATGGCTTCGTGGCTAACAGAACATTTTTCCAAAATACCAAAAAAAATATGTGAATATATTTTGGTTAAAACGAAAATAATTCACAAACTACAGCCAGCCACTATACTATAAGACTATAAGCTTAAAACCCAGAAACACGAACATTATTTGTTTGTCGCCTGGATCTTAGAGACTATAAGAGCTAGGGCAACCAAATGTGGTTTCGGACTCATGTGATATCACACTGCTACAAGTGTATTTCAAAATTCCACTTCCGGCCCCTTCCGCCGCACAAAGGACGAAAATCTGTGGCAGGCACAATTTAATGATACGATAAACTGAAAACGCGAGTATCGTATGGGAATGACCATATCTACCAGACTGCCGAATCTGAATCGGATCGGTTTTATGAATATAGCCAGAATGAAGAGAATTAATTTTCAGTTGCTCAGTTGCTAGCGGAGATAATAGAATATACATAGTAGATGTAGATAACAGATGTAGCAAAAATTGTAAAATCTAAATTTTTTTTTTTTAAATTCTAAAATTCTAAAGTTAAATAAAAAATGTATATACTGAGTGAGTACGGGTATAAGTATAGTCGCGTCCCAGAAGCGACTCACACGTTCATTCTCGTTTTATGAAATATTTTTTTTATCAGAGGTTGCGCCTTTTTCAAAATTCCTTAAATATCTTTCATCTGGTTTTATTGAACTTTACAGTAATTTTCGAATTTTGACTTTAAAAAACTCAGGAAAAGTAAAAAAAAGAATATTTGTGGTTTTTATATTTTTATTGTACAGGTGCAGACTGGAGTACTTATGACTTCAGTTTGAAAAAAAAAAAAACTAAAAACAAACACGAGGGGGAACGTTTGAGCCGTTGCTGTTGTTGCGTCACTACTTTTATACCAGGTACCAAAGACAATATAAGTATAAGGTGCGGAACCGCTCATCCTTTACAATTGCAATACCGTAATCAATTTTTCGGCAAACGACGAAATTCGCATAACTCGCACAAATTTTGAGATCATGCAGATCTAAAAAATAGAATCCCCTTTTTTATGTGTGATACACAGAACCAACAAATGCGTATGTGTGCGTCAACGTACAAAAACGGACAGATTTTCCGAGACGAAAAACTTTTATGAGTTGAGAAACGAATTTATTTACAATAATTGCATACATCGCACACTGAATACCCTAAGACAATTATTCCAATGTGAAGTACATGTATTAAATATATTATGTATTTTATATAAGTATATCAAACCTTTGGTGGGTGATAGGATAATACCATCTTAAAGAATTTTCAGTGGAGGGAGTCGAGTGGGGCTGGCTCTATAGCGCTCTCTCTCTCTCTAAAGAATTTCAAAGAGAGCCTGGAGCCGGCTCTAAAGCCAGCCTGCAAATTCGTGTGCAAAAAATATCGGATGGCGTTATATATCTTATATTGTCTTTGCCGGCACTCAGTCGCTCATGTTTTTAGAATATTTATGTGTTTTCCTTTTTCCGCTATTGTTTAATTCCGCCCCCATCTGCCTCTCTCTCTCTTCTAATACCGACGTCGTTCTAGCTCGTTCTCCTCCGCTGGAGGGCGCAAAGTCCACGAGGCGGTTCCAATCACTGGAACGGGTAGCGTATAAACTATTTTTACATTCTGGCTATAATAATATTTATATCTGGTATATGGTAATTCTACAGGAAACTGCTCGATTTTCTCGTAGCTTTCTAATTTTGGATTCTAAAGGGGCGTGGAAAAATGTTGAGCCTGCACACAAAAGGTTGTTGGATCTAGCTATTTTAGTCTCTGAGAACTCATCCGTAAAGACTGACAGACGAGATATAAACTATATCGACTCGGTTATTGATGCTGATCAAGATTATATATATTTGGTTTGGTTCGAAGAGGAAAAATGGCGTTGACTAGTGATTTCAACACTAACTCAAATTGTTTTTTGTGTATTAATGAATTTAATTCAATGAATTTAAACGTGGCTGAACGATCTGCAAAGATCTTGACTATCACCAAAAAAGTCGATAAAATCGATGGAATAACATCAAGCGATTGAAAAGTTGAAAAGCTTTTATTAATATGCTATCTCGCTTAAACCTGGCCAAGGCGCAAAGAAGAGAGACATCATCAAATAAGAGGTAAGAAATGCATCGATTGAACTATAGAGCTTCTAATAGCTACTATTAAAAGCTCTAGTAGAAGAAAACAAATGCATCATTGTGCTAATAGAGCTACTAATAGATCATTTGTGCCTCTTCTACCAGTTCATTTACCGTGAACAAGGCGATAATAGACTAGTTTTTAATGTAAGTGAATCACTAAAAAAGGTCCTCTTTAAAGTCCTTGAGAAAAGATATATGAATATTGCGGGGAAAAATCAGAACATTTTTTTTCAAATATACAAATATGTACATACATTGAAAAAGGTAATAAAGAAGTATTCAAACGATTATGTAATGTACATTTTTGATCAAATCGTTAGATTTTTTAAATTTTAAAATTTAAAAAATTAATTTTTACATTTCTTTGCTACATCTGTTCTCCACATCTACTATGTATGTGGCATGTGCCGTGCACAGATTTTCTGATCCTTTGTGAAGGCGGAAAGGGGGCGTGGCGAAATTTTGAAATTCACTTGTAACAGTGTGATATCACATGAGTCTGAAACAAATTTTGTTTCTCAAGCTCTTATAGTCACTGAGATCTGAGCGCTCATCTAGAAGGAAGACGGACGGACAGACAGACATGGATATATCGACTCGGCTATTGATGCTGATCAAAAATATATCTACTTTATCTACCTTTACTCCGGAAACGTTTCCTTCTCTGCGTTGCACACATCCACTTTTACCACAAATACCCTTAACTCTTTTTTAGTACGGGTATAAAAAGACTCATGTGTCAGTTTAATGAAACATCCTTGTATAATGTACATAAACTTAGCACCATTCTAAAAAAAAACCGTCTCGAAAATTAAGAATTTTGTTTTAAATATTATGAATTTTTGAGTTGTCAGAAGATCAGAGGTTATACTAACGAAAATGTACAAGACAATAAAAATCTTATGAGAAATTTAAATCTTGCGTAGGTTTTGTAAGTCTTCATAAAAATTTAATAGATAATACTTTATCTATATTAATTTTACACATAATGAATTAATAGGTTGGAATATGTACAAGAAAACAGATACAAGCAATGCACATTCCATTATGTATGCTAAATTTAGTGTTCTAAAAACTGCCATAATCATAAATAAATAGGTACCAAAAGCTATAACACCTGTCACTATTAAAATTAATTACAAAAAGTCTACACGATCATTAGATCAAATGTAATTGCATGGATCGCCTTTATAAACTTACACCACCCTCGTCTGCACCTCTTACAAGACCTTGAGTTCATCTTTCATTTATACATAATTTTAAACTATGTACGGATGGGCCAATTCAGATCAATATATTTATATTCGTTTTATGTTGGGAAATCTGAAAATGTTTATTTAATAATGAAATACTATTTTTATTTTTGTTTCATTTTTTATGCGTTGATCGCAGACTAAAGAAAATTCATTTTAAGCTACAAATTCATTTTTCCGTAAAAGGTTACAACGTTTGAGGCTCAATCATTTTTTCAATCGATTAAACTTGTTTTAAAAAAAACTGTTAAATAAAATAAAAGTTTTAGTCTTTGCAAATTGCTTTGTCGGTTTTTTTTATCTTTTTTTACGTTTTTGTTGTTTTATCTTAAAGAAATACATAACACATACACACTGATAAAATGAAAATATAACAGATGATAAAATGATTTTGATGTTTTTGATTACCCTTTTTCTCTTCTTAATGCTGACGGTTATTCATATCAATTTTGGACATTTAATTGACCTCGACTTTACCGATAATTCAGTCCCAGTTTGGGTGTCATTCCAACTGTAAGCAACAGTGGCGGCAGCGTTGGCATCGGCGGTGGTGCATGAGTCAACAGCATAAGTGTTGGCATGCTACAACATTGTAAGTGGCATAGGGGTACTAAATGCTGCAATTCGTCATAACTACGTCCTCCTCATCATCATCCAACTCGTCTTCTCATACACATGCACAAATGATGGCTAACAGTAATGGAAATGGATTAGCACCTTTAAATGGTATAACAGCCAGCGCCGGAAGTGGGGGTGGCGCGGCTTGCTGGTTCGCAGCAGCTGTCACCGCAGGCACCACCAACATATGTTAATTTGTAGAAAGTGCACACTTGAATGCTGCGACGAATTGAAAACATCAGTCAATCGAGGATAACATTTACCTTTACAGAAGATGAGCCAGCATAAAATCACATCTGCGCAGAACAGTAAATAAAAAAAAAAGAACAGAAAATATTTTTAAACAAATGTATATCAGGGTTTGCGAATTGGCGAAAGTGTTTAAAATAAATGTTATCTCTAAGAAATTGGTTCGCATATTTGTAAGTGTTTAAGCATATTTAATTTTCATAAATACTTAATAAAATGCATGTCATTAAGAAAGCTTTTTATTTTATCGAATGAATGTATATATATGTATTCTCCAAAAGAATGCATCTTTTATTACAGTCGCTTCGAATCAAAAGCATAATTCGGACATCAAATTATACATTTTAAATAATAGTGAAATATCGATTGAAATTTGATAACTACGCGTAACAAAGCAAAACTAAACAAAACAGCAACACGAATTCAAGTCTCACTGCAACTGTCTGGATCTCCTCTTTTGTCCATGCTAAAGATCCTAATACTTTTTTTGTTGGTGAATCATTTAACTGTGTTTTGAAAATTTGAAGCCATTTGATAAGCCAGAAAGAATATGCCAAATCAAAATGCAAAAAAAAATCAAATGTTACAGTTTTTCACTGCTGTTATCTTTTAAACAAATAATTTTTAAAAATTATGTTTCCTTCCACAACTTATTTAATTTTTAGTTATCCTATGCGATTTGGCATTTTGTCGGAGTGTGCCCGATTATTACTCCTATTCCACAACTCCAATCATTGTACTTGGAGGGACCGCATGTTTACCATATCTCGATATGAATCGTATTTAAAAATGTATAAAGCCATCTAAAGTCGCAGCTGATGAAATATGCGGTGTATATGTTCGCTACACCCGCAAATGCCAAATCGCACAGGAGAACTAAAAATTAAATAGGCTGTGGAAAGAAAAGCACAGTGTTTAAAATTAACATTATAAAAAATATTTGTTTAAAATATAACCGCAGTGCAAACTGTAACATTTGTTTATACATTTGGCACTGGCATATTTCTGGCGGCATGTCGTGGCTTCCAGATTTCAAAACATATTTAAATGATTCACCAACTAAACAAGACTGAAGACTTTAGAATGAATAAAA
>JAECWT010000268.1:0-126678 GCA_018150885.1 Drosophila tristis | reverse complement strand
ATTTTTATTTAAATGAAGCTTATATTTATACAAAATCGTTGGGGCGAGTTGCCTCCATGCAGGTGTTCTATCGTGGGAAACAAAGCCCTGTTGCGTAAGGTTCCCACAGTCAATATGCAATATGAGGCGTCAGCTTTCGGTCAGCGGTGGTACCTGCCCAATGCCCGTTACGTAAGGTTCTGACGGTTTAGATGCAGACGCATCACTTTTGGGCAGCGACAATGACCGCCGCCGAAACTGCATCATATTGCAACTTGGCCTTGGGGTGGTGCTTAATTGGTTAGGCCAAGCACACTGCATGAATGCACTACACCTCCCTTTTTATAAGAATAACGTAATATAGTAATGGAGTTATTCTAAGGTGTTACAAGGTTTTACAAAGTGTGTTTGTGTGTGTTTAAATATATTTGTGTAGGTGTAAATTGCTTTAAGTGTACATTGTATTATTTTTAATAATTATTTTTTTTTTTTTTTTTTTTTTTTTTTTTTTTTTTTGTTTTTTGTTTAATTCTGTTTAAGGGTATAAGTATATATGTATGTATAAGTAATTTTATATAATTATTATTACATTTTTTTCTTTTTTTTTTATGCCCATGAAATGGTGAAAAAGAACCAATTGTTTATCTTATATTTTCTTTATATACTTTTAATCTATTTTTGTTTACGTTGGTGGTTTTATTTCTATCCTTTAATATGTAGTTATTCCTATCGTCTATTCCTATTACCTTATATGGGCCCCTATATTGGTTATCTAGTTTATGACCTGTGTCATTTTTAACTAATACTAAATCTCCTATATTTATTTGTATGCTATTTAGGTTCCTGTCATAATATGCTTTTTGTTTTGTTTTTGCTTTTTCTAATAATAATTTTGATCTACTCGTAGCTATCTGTAATCTATATTTTACTTCCTTATCGTATGCTTCATGGTTGTATACTGGACTAACCTTACCTTCTTCTAGAAAGTCATACGTTTGTGGTTTTTTACCAAAAACCAGTTCAAATGGGCAATACCCATGTACTGTTGATGGTGTTGTATTGTAGCAATATGTAAAGTACTTTAGCCATTCGTCCCAATCATTCTTTTCACTAGAGATGTACGAGCGAACATACTCGTTGAATGTTCGGTGTGTACGTTCTACTGCACCGAGTGTCTGATGGTGATGGGCTGTCGATGTTCTATGTTTAATTTTTAATAACTGGCATAATTCGGAAAAAATGCTGTTTTTATATTCTGTACCCATATCCGTTATGAGCGTCCTCATAGGACCATAGATAAGAATAAAGTTATTAAAGATACTACTGGCTACGACTTTAGCATGCTTGCTAGGGATCGGTATTGTAATAAGGTATTTAGTCAAATCGCATAGAATTGTAACGGCGTATTCATTATTATTTTCTGACCTTGGTAGGGGTCCTATTGTGTCGATCTGAACCGTATCGAATGCTTTTGCTGGCGTTGCAGTTAATTGCATTTCTTCTTTGTTGTGTTTGAGAGTTTTGTTCTTCAAACATTTGTCACAATGTTTGATATACTTTTTTATATCCCTTGTCATGTTTTTCCAGTTGTATTTTTCTCTAATCTTGGTAATTGTACGATTGACTCCCTGGTGGCCTCCAGTAATTGGGTCGTCGTGGAATTGTTTTAATATTTTATCGATCGATTTTTTGTCTTGCAAGTATGTTGTTTTTGGCGTTAACGCAATTGTTATGTCTGTAAGGTTTTTATTTCCCATTTCTTTAAATTCTTCTACCCGGGTATATTTAAATATTCTGTCTTCTAAGGACAGTTGTAATTTAGTGACGCCTAGATTACCGGCTTCTAAAGTAAGCCTCTTGAAGAATTGTCCTAAGTCAATTTTCTCGTTAATAATCAGGTCATTCACTATAAATTGGCTACAAATTCGTTTTCCCTTTTTGAATAGTAAATTCGGAAGGGTCAGAATGAGCTCGACATGTCGTTTTACTTCTTTTTTATATAGCGCTTCATATATTTTTGGGACCTTAAGACTTTCTTTACCAGTCGTATTAAGAGTGTTTTTTGTTTTTACTTTTTCGGCTTCTGACCGTGTTGTTACTTTAAGTATTTGGGCTGCCTTGGCAGTTAAGTTTTTTAAATCTGATATTTCTATGCGGGATAGCGCATCCGCTACATAGTTTTCTTTTCCTGCTATGTACTCCACCACAAAATCATATTCTTCCAAATCTAATCGCATTCGTGTTAACTTAGACGACGGGTTTTTCATTGAAAATAGGTATGTTAATGGGCGATGATCTGTTTTCACCAGGAATTTTGTACCGTATAGGTATGGTCTGAAATATGTTATAGCCCAGTGAATTGCTGCTAATTCTTTTTCTATTGTTGATTTATTGGATTCGCCTTTTGTGAATGCCTTAGATGCATATGCAACTGGTAATTGCTTACCATCGTACTCTTGGCTTAGTACTGCTCCACATGCGAAACCGCTGGCATCTGTTGTTAAGCAAAATGATTTTTTGAAATCTGGGTATTGTAAGATTTGAGGGCTTATAAGAGCATTTTTAAGAAAATTGAAAGCTGTATTGCACTCTTCCGTCCATATAAAGGGTGTATTTTTTCTACTTAATCTTGTTAAATTACGAGCTTGTTCTGCAAAATTTGGAATAAATCTTCTATAGTAGTTACAAAATGCAACAAACCTTTTTGTTTCGTCTGCTGATGTTGGTGTTGGGTAGTTTTGAATTAATGTGAACTTAGTGTCGTCTGGCAATATTCCTTTGTCTGTGCATTTATGGCCTAAGTATGTTACTTCGTGACTAAAAAATAAACATTTGTCTGGGTGCAACTTTAGATTGTATTTTCTGCAGATAGTGAACACATCTCTAAGGTTTTTTAACATGTGTTCTTCGGAACAGCCTAATACGACCAAGTCGTCCATGTATAGGAATGCCTGTGCAGGTGATAATCCTGCAAATGCCATGGTCATCATTCTTTGGAATGAGTTTGGTGCTATTTTGAGGCCGTAAGGCAATCTTTTGAATCTATATGTTCCGTTATCTGCCGTAAAAGATGTGACATTTCTTGACTT
Source organism: Drosophila tristis (assembly GCA_018150885.1). Classification (NCBI taxonomy): domain Eukaryota; kingdom Metazoa; phylum Arthropoda; class Insecta; order Diptera; family Drosophilidae; genus Drosophila; species Drosophila tristis. The sequence continues at coordinate 123,610 of JAECWT010000268.1, read as the reverse complement.
TTTCTCTAGTTCAATTTGGTGGAAACCAGATGTTAAATCTAAACAGGAGAAATATTTTGATCTTCCCAACTGGTCCAAAATATCATCTATTCTGGGCAGTGGGAACTTATCGGCTATTAGTTTTTTATTTATTCCCCTATAATCAACTACCATTCTCCATCGTTTTTGAGTTTTTCCTGGTAGTGATTTTTTTGGTACTAATAGCAATGGGCTGTTGTATGCTGATACTGAGGGCTCTATTATGTCATCTTTTATAAGTTTCTTTATTTGATTATTTATTTCGTCTTTTTGGCTATGGGGTATTCTATAGTTTTTTATGTAAACCGGCTCATCGTTTAATAGTTTTAATTCCTGTTTGTAAAAGTTGTTTACTGTTATTGGTTCACTCTCCAATGCAAATATATCAACGTATTCAGAACAGAGGGTATTCATTTTCTTTTTTATAAATTTCGGAAAATTCGTATTAAGTTTTTTCATAATTTCTTTATTTTTGTTTATTTTTATGTTTTTATTGTTAATTAGTACATAATCCTCAAGGTTTTCCGTTTGAATATTTGCATCGGATACTGTGCAATTATTATCAGTTGTATTGATGATTCGGACAAAAGCTTGTTTGCTTGTGGTAATTGTATTTGCAATGAAGATGCCTTTGTGAATTTCCTGGTTCGGTATGAGAACTTCTTTGTGTTTTGAGCATATTTTCATTAAACGGACAACTTCGGACCTAGCTGGAATTGTTATTGTATTTATATTTTGTGAATTTCGCATAGGAATGGCTATGTCTTCGTGAAAGTCGTGTGGTCTCAAAGTTAACCAATCTTGATTATCTTGGTAATCTAGAATGCAATTATATTTTTTAATGAAGTCTAAACCAATAATTCCAGTACAATCGATTGGAAAGTCATCTTTGACAAGATGAAAAGTATGTTTTATTAAAATATTGCCGCATATCAAGTCCGCCTCCACTATTCCTAGCGTATTAATTGTTCCTTTCCCTATACCATTGAGGTTCGTTGTAATTGAATTATTTATTTGTATATTATTTGTAATTTCGCCAATTTTGAAAATTGAAATATCAGCCCCTGTGTCTACCAAAAACGTTGATACCGCATTGTTTAGTGAAGTTTTTGTTGATATAAAACTATTGAAATGTAAATTGAACACGAATATGGATTTTTTAGCGCTATTTATTTTTGTGGGGGAGTTTATGCGTTTTCCGCATTTTCTGTACTATCTACAACGCGGACATTTTGGTGGCCTCCTCGTCTATTATTTTGTTGATTATTTCCGTTTCGGTAATAGCCACCGTTATTGTACCGACCGTTGTAGTTTCCGCGGAACTGGTTATTACCACGACCTCGGGTACCCTGGAAACGGCCTCTGTTTCCACGATACCCCCTATTTGAATAGTACATTACGGTATCTGCTCGTCCAGTTGCTTCGGTGCAACTGGTAACGAATTTTGCTACCGCTTCGCTCATGGTCGAGAAAGTTCCAGCCTGCATGATAAGTTTGACCTTATCATTGGTGCAGTTTTGAATCATTGCCTTGACCGCCTGCTGGGTACTATATTTTTCTGCCTGCTCATGTGTCATTCCGTCAGAAATAAAAGCGCATTCCAGAGTTTTTGTTAATTGCTCAATTTCTTTTGTGTACTGGTTAGCGGTCTTACTCATCTGACGGATGTTCATTATTTTGGCAGTTATTGAATCTATTGATTCGCCTTTTACGTTTGTTTTAAGTCTATTTATAATGGATACAAGTGTGCATTCTGTACTAATTAAATTCCTAACAGCACCTTTAAGTTTGGTTTTTACCAATGACACTGCTGTGGCGTCATGTTCACCTTTGATGGTGTTAACCAAAGATAAGGCATCCAGAAAACTTTGTAGGTTTTCTGCCCTACCGTCAAACTCTGGGATGAGTTTGCTGGCTGTATTAAGAAATTCTATTATAGTTTGAGGCATATTTGAACCTGAAGGTTTTTCACCTTCTGAACTATCGTCGCTATCTGAACTATTTTGCAGCAGTTCTCGTGTGAAAACTGCTGGGTTATTTAGCGCGATTGGTATCACTAAATGCAAATGGTGTCTTTTGTTAATGTTCTCAAGGCACTCTGTTAGCCGTTTGAGAACATCTGTGACCTGGCCGTTATGGAGTTCAGAAAGGTTATGGTGGGCTGCTTTTATTAAGCATTTGATTTCGTTGTAATTGTGAACAACGATCTCAGTATGCTTAATTAGCGTTTGTCGCTTAATGCGTTTTGTCTTATTTAGACATTTATATGATTTATCAAATTCCACCCTGAAGTCTCTAATTTTTTGTCTTAATGGTTCCCATTCCATTCCGAGTGGTAGCTGGGTTGCAGAATTTTTATCAAGAGTTAAACTAGATTTTATCTAGTGCATCAGCGCGAGACATATACCTTTTTTTCAGGCTTCTATGATGCATGTTGTAAATTTTGATTATTAGATTTATTGCTGCCATGATTACTAATATTAACAGAAGAAACCACAATTCATTGATGCTATCTGTGTGATCAACAATTTGTATCTTGTTCACCACATTGGCATTGGGGTTTTCTACTTTTGATTGCGTTTTCCCCATTGTAGTTATTAATATTTAGTATTTAAAAAAATATTTTTTTTTTCTTAATTAAAATTTGTTTTTTTTTGTTTTTTTTTTTTTTTATTAGAAATATTTTTATTTTGTTTGTTTAATTTTGTTTAATACTTAATACATATAAAAAGGAAAAATATTATATATATATATATATAAATTTAAGAATTAATTTAGGGTGCTGGTTTGTTTGGCCAGCAGCCGTTTCTTCGCATCGCGAAGCGCCAGTTTGGTGGCGTCCAGCAGCTCTCGGTAACGCTGTATGTCGTCGGGCGATCCGGTTGCCGCCTTCTCGCACTCAATTAAAAGCCGGCGAGTTCTGATGAGGCGAGCCTTCTTTCCGCCTCTCTTTGCTTTTGGTACCGCTTTGCCGGGCGGTGTTATTTCTCGGGGTGGTGCGGCTCTCTTCTGCCGTGCCTTGTATTCTTCAATTGTGAGCCTCTTGGGGCCCGACTCGGGGTACTGTTCCAGTACTTCCTCTATTCTTGGTGGGTCTCTCTGGGTTGATGGACTCCCAGTTAAGAATTGAACCTCAGCTTCAGACGTCATGTGAGGAATATTTGGTTTTATATATTTTGCTTGTTGGTTTTGTTTCGCTTCTAGCTAGTACATAAGGGGCTGCCTCTTATTTGATCGTCACTGTCATCCTGTCATTGATTTGCAAGGACGTTGTTTTTGTTTCAAACGTCCTGCGCCACTGTCATCCTGTCATTGATTTGCAAGGACGTTGTTTTTGTTTCAAACGTCCTGCGCCTGTTGGTTGACAAACAAAATTTTGGGACGTGACAAGGTCAAGCCTTGTATATTTTATTTATTTTTGTACTGGTATCTGGCGATAAACGCCGCTGATGCCAATACAAAATTATTTTCTTAGTCTCCTGGCAGGATCGCCATGTAGTGTGGTCGGAGGTCTTTTTGTTATGATCGATTTTTATTTAAATGAAGCTTATATTTATACAAAATCGTTGGGGCGAGTTGCCTCCATGCAGGTGTTCTATCGTGGGAAACAAAGCCCTGTTGCGTAAGGTTCCCACAGTCAATATGCAATATGAGGCGTCAGCTTTCGGTCAGCGGTGGTACCTGCCCAATGCCCGTTACGTAAGGTTCTGACGGTTTAGATGCAGACGCATCACTTTTGGGCAGCGACAATGACCGCCGCCGAAACTGCATCATATTGCAAACTTGCTTGGTTGCTTAATTGTTAAGCCCAAACAAATTAAATAAAAATTACAAACACCACACACTTAAAAGAAAGAATTATTCTTCTAAATCTGAGTGTGGGGGGGGGGGGGTGGGGTTAAAAAAATTAACTAAGGGGGGGGGTTCCCCTTCTTTTTTTTTTTAAAGTGATTTTTTTTTTTTTTTTTTTTTTTTTTTTTTTAAATATTTTTTTCCCCCCCCCCCCCCCCTCATACTTTTAATCTGTATGTGTGGTGTGAACAAAAAAACCCCCACAAAATGTTTTTTTAAAACCCCAAAAGGCGACGATCAGCCAAACGGTATTGGCAGGGGGGCAACAATAATCGTCATTATTTTGGGGGGGGAAAAACTCGGAAATTGCACTAATACAGGTGAACAGATGCACACAGCACACGCACACACACACGCACACAGCACACACACACAGCACACACACACAGCACACACACACCACACCTGCATAAGCATACTTATATAATCGGGAAGCCATTAACTGTTACCTGCACACTTTAAGGCCAGCCAGAGGGCTGTGGCGCCCACAGTGCGTATGATTAATTTAAATGCAAAGCTATTTGCATAGAAACCAAATAAAGGCATGCCAGGAGGAGAGACAGAGAGCGAGGCAGAGGGAGAGAGAGGGGCAGCGGGCCAGCGAGCAAGTGTGATGCTGCCTCTGGGGCTTATAATTGCAAATGAACTTCTGCCAGATGTGGCATTAAATGATCCACCACCCACCCCATGCCCCGACTAAAAACTCTTAAATTCCTAATCCAAAAATTTAATTTGTATAAAAACTTGCATGGAATTTCCTTTGGCAGTAAACTGCGCAGAGCAGCCCAAAGCAGACACGCGCATGCACTACCCAGCACACTTTGGGTGGCGCTTCGATTCGATTCGCATATCGAAATGCCATGTGAAGGGTATTTGCCTTGGCCTGTGAAGTGCTCTCCGTGTTAGACGCCCTCCTACTGGCAGTTCCCGAGGCACTGTTGCTGTGCAAAAACTCAAGTGGCAGGACAAACACTGCTCCCTGGGTTGGGTCTTGTCTTTCTGTCCTTGTGTCTGTCTGTCTCTCGGTCCGTCCGTCTCTCTGTCTTTCTGTCTCTCGGTCTCTCGGTCTGTGTGTTGGAATGTTAATGTGTTTGTCTAACAGTCCACCCGAAACCCATTTTCCATTTGCTTAAGGCACTCAAAATCAATTAAATGCATAGTTTCGAGTTGCAGCAACCGCCCCAGCCCCCGCCAACGCCCCCGCCCCGCCTTTAAGGCCAACTGCTGCATACTCTGCACTCTACTCTCATCGTGGCACTTTTTGGGACTTCTTGGGTGCAACTGGCGACTGGCAACTGGCAACTGGCAGCTGGCAAGTGGCGTGAACATTTTTATGCGCCACGCTCGAATTCATTAGCCCCCGTGATGCCGTGATGCCCTGATGTGATGTGCCATGAAGAACACAGCGTCAAGCGTTCCTCCGCTGTCCCTCTGTCCCACTGTCCCACTGTCCCACTGTCTCTATGTCTGTCTGTCAGCTTGGAGTGTTTAGCTTATTGAAAAGTTTTCATTTGGAGCGGCGTGCGCGCGTTTAGCACAAACTTTCAGGCAAATGTCGGGCGAGCAGTGGCATCCCAATGCCAATCCCAATCCCTGCCAGTTGCAGTTGCAGAGTCGCAGACTCGCAGTCCAGTCCCAGTTCCCCCCGCACACGATGACAAAGTGAACCAACCGAACTGGCGGCTGTCGAGCTAATCAGCCAGCGAATGCAACTCCACTGGCAGCGGCGCTATTTTGCATCTGCCTCAGCAGCTCCTTAGAGCTGCAGGCACAAGCTCAGCCCAGCCCACCCCCAACTAGCAGCTCCAGCTCCAGCTCCAGTTTTAGGGTTCAGTTTGAAATGCAGCTGGGGAAAAGTTTGCCTGAATTATGTAGCGCGACGGTAATTTGAGGCAAACTTTTGATGCTCGAATAGTTTTAGACACAAACGCCAGAGCTGGGCCTGTGCCTGGGTCTGTGCCTGGGTCTGGGTCTGTGCCGTGGGCGTGGGCCTGTGACTCCCTGCGTCAAGCGTTAACTTGGCTTTTTCGGGGGAGACAACAATGAGATTGTCAAAGTATTTGCACTTGATTACGAACTTTGTGACATGCATATTGATCGTGAGAGAATGGGAGAGAGGGAGAGGGCGAGGAAGGGAGAGAGGCAGGGAGAGAGAGAGAGAGAGAGAGAAAGGTAGGATGCCAGCAATTTCCAAGAGCATGCAGGAGTCGCAGTAGTTCCTGGAAGTAAGCAATAAAAGGGAGCACAAAACCAAGCAAGGAGCATCGGGAATACGGCTGTTATCGATAGCCGATAGCAACAATAGATGGCATTACTGACCTATCGAACAGCTATCGTTAGTTACGATATTAATCGCTGCTAAAAGCATCCAAAAGCCTTGCATAAATTTCCCCACACTCCTCCAATAGCCGGAGACAAATGCTCAGTGAACTTTTATCAAGTAATTGGCAGGCAACGCTGTGCGTTCAATAATCGTTATCGTTGATAACTAAACAATGATTTATCGGCCACTTTGTCAGCCACATTGTCTGCTTGCCGCGCTCCCTCTACCTCTCTCTATCCTCCCCGATTACTAGGCAACATTTGACCCGAAGCACTCAAAACCTCAGCCACATCGCAGCTCCACTTGCCTGGCCTGGGATAAGGCCATTAAAAACGCTATCAATGCGACCCAAAACACAAAACGAACGATGCGTGGGGGGGTGTGGGGGGTGTGGAAGGTTACGAATATACCCAAAAGCGAAACCAATTCCAATTCAAAAACAAATCCATTGTAAATGCGCCTGTCGTCGCGTCGGTCGTCGCAGGAGGCAGGAGGCAGGAGCTAGGAGCTAGGGGGCCCAGCCACGGGGTTATGGGTCGTTGGAGCGGAGCCGTTCGTATGGCATAATAATAACCGCTAACTTGTCACCTTGCCACCTTGCCACCTGGCGGGGGGTTGATCGGGGTGCCGGGCTGGCGGGCTGGCGGCTCCTTTATTACGGCAGCGTAGCTCGTAAAATGAATGTTGGACAACAAAAATTACGTGTATCCCTTTTCTAATCGTAAGTGCGTGCACACACAGGGTGGGGCAATCGAACGGGGAATAGGAATTGAAATGGCTCGGGTAAGCCCCCCAAACAGACCAAACCAAAGCCCACGCACAGAGTCAGCATTTAATGGCGACTAGGGGCATACCCTTTAGTCATTCGTTTGCCTCTGTGCACTCTGTGAGCATTTTACAGCACAATTCCGATCAGCGGAGAGTCCGATGTGCGGCCTGTCACACATTCCATGCGCCCAGCATAATTCGGGGGCTTATGGGGCATGGGAACACGAAACTGAACCAAACTAAACTATTACTTTTATTTCGTTTGTGGGGCGGCAAGTGGCGGTCCGCCAGACTCAGACTCAGACTCCAGCCTGATTGGGGGGCAGCAGAACCCCAGACTCTTGTCACTTTGCGGCTTAGTCCCCTTGTGGCTTAGTTCATAAATGTTTACCAGAAGCTGCTGGGCCACCGACCGACAGGACCGACCGACCGACCGACCGACCGGAGAGTGGATGCTGCGGTTTTTGTGTCGCATATAAAGTGATAACGAAATAAATAAATAATAAATTTCGTTTTTATTTCAATGCAAACGTGTAACGTTGGATTCTTTTTTTTTAGCAAATTTCCCTCCACCCCGAAAGTGTGTGTGTACGCCTGCTGCTGCTCCTGCTGCTGCTCCTGCCACATAAATAAATAGCCAGCAAGCAAAAAGGTTCCCGCATAGGTCTCTGCTTTGCGCTGTCATGAAGTTTGTCGCTTGGTTAGCTGAAGAAGGGGTGTGGTGTAGAGGGGCATGCGATATGGTCAAAGGAGCATAGGGCAGTCGAGCAGTCAAGCAGTCGAGCAGTCCAGCAGTCAAGCAGTGAAGCTCAAATGTAATAACTGGCAGAGGGAACGGCCACGGCAATGGCACCCCAGCAGCCCAGCACACAAAGTAGAAGAAGTGCATAAATTTTTGTGAATTTTCAGCAGGACAAGTGGGGAAAGGGTTTGGGTGTGGAGTGGGGTGGGGTGGGGTGTGGGGGTATAGTATAAACAGAACATAGCATAGAATTCGGAGACGTAGACGTAGCTGGAGTCAGTGTCAGAGTCAGAGTCAAGTGCTGATTCAGTTCTCTGAATTATGACGGCAGGCACTATGACATCCCTGCGTGTGTGTCTCTGTGTGGGTGTGTGTGTGTGTGTGGGTCCTTTGCCTCAATGAATGTTCTGTTTATTCAGCAAGTGTGTGTGCGGGTCTGTGCGTGTGTGCCTTGAAAAATCCAATCCCATATTTATGAGTTCCAAACAAATAAAGCAGTTGGATCCTGGCATATTCATAATTTCGGACAGCTCAGAGCTCAGAGCTCAGTGGCAAGTCGTTCGCTTTTCGCTTTTCGCTTTCACTGATTTTACATTCATTTAGCCAGCTCAGTGCTTGATTTCATTGCAGCCAAGGCAAAACATTTATTATTAAACGACATTGCACGGCTGTTGTGGTGCTTTCTCCTGCTAGATTTGTCTTGGCATTCTTTGATGAACTTTTATTAATCTTATGTCACTCATTGGCTGCCCCGATGCATCATTTATGCACTCACCACGCCATTCCGACTGCAGACAGCCGAGCCACAACGAACAATGAGCTCTGTGGCGGCCTGACCGAATGTGCAGCCACCTCAGCAGCTCAGCAGCTCAGCCACCACAGCAGCAGCTCTCCAGGCAAGCGCCACCAGCGCACGGGCACTGTGTAGAAAAGTGTGCAAAAGTGAAGCACAGGATGGCGCTCAACCGAGCAGAGCCGCCTGTCTGCCTGTCTGCCGGTCTCCTGGTATGCTGGCATTCCGCTCTCCTGTCTGCTGGAGAACTTTGTCATGTTGTCACATGGCTACAAATCCCATTGCCTGCCTGCGTGTGTGGGGGCGTAGAGTTGGCTGTGGAATGAACATCAGCGAAATCATTTGGCGAGCCGCAAAATCGCATCAAAATATTGCGTTTGTGCGTGCCGAGTTCCGTGCCCCGTGCCAACCCACCAGCCCACATTGTTCCCCAGTGTATGTGCGTGCCTCTCCCTCTCCGTCTCTCTCTCTCTCTCTCTGTGTTAGTGGGCGTGGCAGCACTATAGAGCATGGCGGAGGGAGGGGGCGCAACACCGTTTCACTCTGCCAATGGACACAGCCTGCAATTTGTTGAACTCCATCAACTAAGAGTTTTAGAGCTGAGCATACAATGGGGGCAGCAGGAAGGCAGCAGGGTGGCAGCAGGGGGCTCTATTAGGTGCGGGTTCCATTATTTGGTGATGTGAAGCAGTGCCCCAAAGACTGCTTTCATATCCATTGTCAAGCAGTTTGCCAAATGGCGTGCCCGCCGCTCAAATAGCAGCGCGTTCCAGCGACCAAAGTTCACCATTCGGACAGCGCTGGCGGCTTAGCTGGCCGCTGGTCTGGGGCTTATGGCAGCCATGTGTGCACAGCGTTTGGTGTTGCATATAACTCTCCATCTTTATGGCTTGTATTGGCAGGCAGCGGTAAACTTATATTAGCCACATGTGCCGCAGTCTACTGTGGAGCCAGCCTGTGCCAGCTGTGGCAGCTGTGCCTGTTCCGCCCCTGGCCCGTGCCCTGTTTAAGCCATTATTTTCAATGCTGTCAATACGTTGGGCACCATCCCCCCACCAGCTGCCATTTAGCTGCGGCAGCTCCTGCCCCACCTGCGGCACCACTCGCGACGCTCCGCTCATCTGCTTTGGCTGGTAATTTGCATTTAAATTTGCCAATGTTTTGCCTTTTTCTCGTTTCTCGCTTCTCGCCGCTAAACAAAAGGCAGCCACACGAAATCCGAGTGAGTTTGCTGCTCTGCTCAGTGACAAGAGGAGGGTGCCAGGCTGCCAGGGGGGGTTATCAGGGAGAGCGAGAGCAAGCGAGAGAGAGAGAGAGAGAGAGTTGACAACTTTGCAATGCGTTTCGCTTAGATTTGTTTAATATTTGGCCGCAGGACGTCGCAGGATTGCGACTCACAACAATAACAACAAAAGCCAGCAAAAAAAAAGAAACAAAAAAATGGGCGAAATTCTTAAGAGTTCGCCCACAGCCACGCCCCGCTTTGTGTGTGGCTTTGATGTTGCTTTGTGGGAATAAAAAGTGCGGAAAGTTGTCAGCAGGCAGAGCTTCAGAGAGGGAGAGAGAGAGAGGGAGAGCGAGTGAGGGAGAGAGCGGCAGGCAGCTGTAGCCAGATATTAAATAACCTTTCGGTTATTGGCTTAGTGAGTGAGCGCATCCATCCCCCCATCCCCCATCCCCCCACACTCGTATACCCCTCCAATCTAGTGCCAGTGCCATATTCCTCATTTTCTGCTTGTTTCATTCCATGCCATTCCATTCCATGCCGTTTTGGCTTCGTTTTATTGCCACAAGTTTCGTTTGATAACCCTCGGGGATAACTTTTTACAGTTGACAGTTTTTTGTGCTGTTGTTGCTGTTGCCACATTGCCAGAACCTCGCCCTAACCTTTTGACTGAACGACGACCCTTATAATACCGTTAACAGAGTGGGGTTACACCGGCGCTGGCTGACAGAGAGACACAGAGAGGGAAAGGGAGAGAGAGGAAAACTTTTGGTGCGGTCCCCCCCGAAAAATTTGACATAAAAGCTCATTAACGTGATATAAATTAGATTTTGGGGTGTTAGTGCAGAACACTTTTCGGATACACTAGGCCACACTGTTCGGGCCACACTGTTCGGGCCACACTGTTCGGGCCACACTTGGCCCGGTGTCGCCTGCTTAATGGTTGGGAGGGGCATGCCCCGATGCGAGGCGAGGCGAGGCGGCTGCTGAATGGCAGGCAGCCCAACTCGTTAGGCACAAGAGGATTTCGGATGCGCTGCCCCGACGTGGAGTAGTTTTGTCCACTCAAAGAGGGCGGGTGGCTGCTCGAGCGAGGGAGGGCTGCTGGTTGGGTTCTGCGTTTATTACTTCGGCATATTTGATCGCTCCTGATTATGGTGCCATGGATTGTGTTTGTCTGTATTTTGGGACTGGCCAAAAGGTAAACTTGCAGTTAAATTTAAAGATAATTGTGGCATCATTTGATGCTTATGCTGTTGGTTTTGCTGTTGCTGTTGCTTGTGCGCCCGCCGTGTGGTCGCCCTTTGTCTGTCTGTGGCTTAATGTCTTTGGCTTAATGTCTTTAAAATAACCCAAGCGAATGCTGCTGCTTGTTCTTGGCTTAGTGCTGGCTCCTTGCGCATCCTTTTGGCTGTGCAAAAATATAACAAAAATATCCATAAACGTGTACATCGAACTTTTGTGTGCTTTGCCTGGCACCAGCTGCCCGCACCGCCCCCAACAGCCCCCAACCGCCACCCGCAGCGTGTCACCCACAAAATATTGTAACCAAAACGGACAGACGAACACCCACTCTCTCGCTCTGTCTCTCTCTCTCTCTCTCACTCTCTGTGTGCGCGTCTCTGCTACATCCTTCCACGCACTGTTTCCATAGTCATCTAATATTGAATTTGCTGCTGTAACTCGCCGCATTGCTTGGCTCTGCCTTGTTTTAATACACTGCCGCCAAGAAGAGCCTGTTGGCTGCAGTGAAGTCTCTCTTTTGCCGTGGGCATTCCTTGGGGTCAGATCGCAGCATGGAACAGCATGGACTGAAGATCTGCAGCCAGGAGAATGGACGCCAGCCCTGGCAACACGAACTGCACAGGTATCTGGCGCTTCGGCCATGGAACTTGCTGTCCTGCCCGTCTGCTTTTTTTCTCTCTGCGAGTATTATATATGCACAAACAATATTCATACACCAGCTGGGGTGCTGGGTGGTGCTGGGGGGTGCTGGGGGGTGCTGGGGGTGCTGGGTGGTGCTGGGGGTGCTGGGGGCTGCAGCTCTTGGGTTGAGTATTTTTGCGTGGGTGCTAGCTGCTCCGTGTCTGTTGTTTCAAGCGCCCCAAACTTTTATTTTATTTTCGTCTGCTTTTATTGCTATTTATTTTTATTTTTATTTTATTTTTGCTTTTTTTTGTGATTTGCTTTTGTGGGCTTGCGTGTTCCGACCGACGCTAAGCCCGAGATTTATGTACTAAGCGAACGTTGAAATGCAAAAAAAAAGAAACAACAGAAAAATGAGCAGAGAGCGATGGACAAGCAGCGATAGAAGGAGACAGAGTAGGAGACAGGGAGACAGGCAGAGAGGGAGAGAGGGAGAGGGAGAGTGGGAGCGAGAGATTGAGTGGAAATAAAATAAAATACATTTTATTATTTATATTTGTCGTGACTTCGATTTATTATATGGCCAGAGAGAAAGTCTAGTTGGCTATTGTCGGGGATAAGCTGGAGGCCGAGAGCCAGACCCAGAAACAGAACCAAAACCAGACGCTGCGTCGCATATGTCTCACCCGATGCCCCCCCACAGTCCCCCCACAGTTCCCCCACAGTCTCCCCCCACAGTTCCCCCCACAGTCGCCGCCTCTTCCACTTGCTTTTCCTTACTGCTTTCTGGCTTCTTTTCGTGTATAAATACGGCTACTAGATAAATTTCCATGGAGCAAGGGAATGTTGAGCCGCTCCACGTTATTGCTGCAAATACCCCTGGGAGGGAGTCTATAGGGGGGTCTGCTGGGGGCCTAATATAAAAGGTTATTAATCCCAATTTCAAGTTAATTTCAGCCTGAAAAACTCTGGCTTCCAGCTTGTCTCGCTCCCCACTCAAGGGTGCCGTGGCGTGGCCGCTCAATTCAATTAGAATGCCAAAAATCATGTCCGCTCCCATTATAATTACTTCCGTTCAGCTTGTGACTGCCAAGCGCCCTGTCCCCCCCCTCAACCATTTCCCTCCGCTCTGTTGCGCCCTGCCCCCCGTGCCTGCGATGCCAAAGCCAAAGCTCATTAGTGGGACAAAACACTTTGTCTAATGCCAAAAACTGACCAAAACAGCCATGCAATGGAACACAACGAAGTCAAATGGAATGGCAGCGAGGGGGACATGGCATGGCCTGGCCTGGCCTGGCATGCTAATGGCATAAACCTATTTTTATGTACCAATTTTAGCATTAAGAAGGATAGGCAAAGTGGGAGTAGTGCCGCCCCTGCCCACCCCCAGCCCCTGCCCAGCGGAAAATCAAATTGAAGCAAATCAACAAATTAGCCTTGTCAAACTTCAAGTGCTGCGCCAGTGGCGGGCCAGCAGGGGGATGGGCAGTGGGAGCGGGTGCGGGTGCAGGACCCCCAAAGTGACCCCCAAGTGAAGAGCGGAGAGCTGGAGAGCTGGAGCGCTGGAGCCGCTGCCAACTTCAGTCAATCTGTCAATATTTACTCATTTCATTTAGTCAGTTTCAATTTATAACCATTCAATGGAATTTCGCTGGCTCTTCCATCCGCCTCCCCCTACCATCCCCCATCCCCCACCACCCTCTAGCCCTCCCGTCACGCATCAATCGCTGTCTTAGCCCCCCCTCCCCACCCGTGAGGCCTTCTGGCGGCAGCATTCATTCCATTTGCGCCTGCACCCACGCCACAGCCTTGGCTTCCCGGCTACTTATGCACGGAGGAAGACGTTCGTTGCCGGGACTGCGCCTCCGGCCCGGACATCCATCAGTCTGTCAGACAGCGCTGCGGCGTGGAGGGAAGCGTGGGGGAAGCGTGGGGGAAGCGTGGGGGAAGCGTGGGGGTGTGTGTTGATGGTCGTTGCGTGTTGATGACACCCTCAGGGCGGGACATGTTTCTGGGGGGGACCTGCCCCTGCGACTAAACCATGCGCACCGATCGGACTGTTCAGATAACTTGGCTCCAGTGCCAACATCAATATGCCCAATGGTTATGGCTTGCCTGTGGAACAGAATCGGTTCAAGTAACCACACAGCAAACGGTGGCAGGGGGGCAGATATATTTCTTTATTCGGGGCGAGTGTATATGGAGGGCGCGCACTTAATCCGATATTATTGTGGGACGGGGCTAAGAATCAGCGCTGGAATTTGATTTATCCAAATGAGTGTGGGACTCTTCTCTGCTGGGCCGTAATTGTCTCAAGCTGCCTGCCTTTGGACTTCCAGGACGATCGAAAGCGAAGAGCAGCTCAGCTTCGTCGCAGCGTTGTGGCGCTGAGTTATCAAAGCGATTTCCAACGATTTCCTTTTGACAGACACTTCAGTTTTAGTTTCTTTTTTTTCTTTTCTTTTTTTTCTGTTCTAATAGCCGGCATTTTGTGTTGCCGCAACCCACCCACCAAGCCCCCGCGAGCCATGGGCCGTGGCCCATTAAAAGTTGTAAATTTTTCTAAGTAGCTCGCCCTGCCCCGCCCTGCCCCGCTCTCCCACCCATCTACCCACTAAAAACTTGAGGCATTTCAATTGTTTTCAAGATTTTCATTCATTTTGTCCCCTTATCAGCACTCCCCACCCCTCGCCACGCCATCAGCCATGCCCCTGCCCCTGCCCCAGCCCCATTCTCGCATCTCTCATCTATTTAAGCAGTTCGGCCGCTCTGTCTCGAGCTGCGTGGAGGAGAAACTTTTGGCTGGGCGCTCAATTAACGCTTTTGGTTTATGGCCAAAGAATTTGCTTAAAAGACGCCGTCAAGTAGGCAACACTTTCGGGTACCCTGTGGGAGGGCATTATGAGTGTTAGCCACAGTGCCAAGCAAGATATATGAGGGATCGGCCACTGCAAACTTATTTTTATTTTATTTTTTAATTATTCTTATTCTTATTTTATTTTTTTATTTATTTTATTTTTACTTTATTTTTTTTTTATTTATTCTTATTTTATTTTTTATTTATTCTTATTTTATTTTTTATTTATTTTTATTTTATTTTTTATTTATAGTTTTTTTATTTTTATTTTATTTTTTATTTATTTTTTATTTATAGTTATAGTTATTTTTATTTTATTTTTTATTTATTGTTATTTTTATTTTATTTTTATTTTTTTTTTTTTTTTTTTTTTTTTTTAAGGAAAAACTCAATAAAACAATAAAAGGCAACTCAATTGGACTCTGTAAATATATGATTTGGATCCCCAAGGGTATCAAATACTGCGAACCACGATTCTGGTCCTCTACTTTACGTTGCTGGCCGTTTTTTTGTTTGCCCCTTTGATTTTTGCTTGTGGACCGGACGGGCAACAATTAGGCGCGCCCGACCAAATAATGCCAACTCAGCGGAGTTCAGGCATCATAGCGGTAACTCAAAGTTATACCCCACCCCGCAGCCCAGCCCAACCGCAGCCCTTCCTTCATTGGGCAGCTTCCACAAAATGGCTTCATTTACAGCTAGATCCAGAGCCGGAGCCAGAGCCGGAGCCGGAGCCATAGCCAGAGCCGAAGCCGGAGCCAATGCCAGTGCCAAAGCCGGAACAACAACAGCAATAAGTGAAATTTTCACAAGCTTTGGGCAAAGCTTTAGTTGTTTGTTAGCCCTGCCCCTGCCACTCTCCCACTCTCCCACATTCCGTATTTTTATTTTTTATGTACAAGGGTAGGGGGTGGTGGGGGTTAGGTTTGGAGCAGGCTTAAGGGCGGAGTGGGTAGGGCGCGGGTGCCTGTCGTCTGGTTAGTGGCGGGCATTGGTGGGGGTACTGGGATAGCGCGCTGAAAAAGTTTTCCACTTTACAGAGAAGACGCAACTTTGTAAGACCTCCGGTCGTTCCAAAACTTCCCCCAAGCCCCGAGTAAAAAATACATATATACAATATATCGCAGATATATAAATAAACGCATATACCCGTACCCGTTGTCGTAGTCGTAGTCGTACCCGTTGTCGTTGTCGTATATATTTTATGCACGAGTATGGCATAGTGGAAATCTATTTTCGAATGCCAGTCAGGCCGCCATTCAGTGGGTGTCTTCCCACTCCCCACTCCCCATTCCACCCTTTTCCGCAGCCGCAGCCCCAGCTTCATCTCTCTCGCTCTGCGCATTACAAAAAGTATTTTTCATTACATTTTTTTCCAACATTTCAGCGCCGCCAAAGTCCGGAGAGTCCTTTCGCCTACTTCGAGTCCGTGCGGCACCGCACCACCGCACCGCACCGCGCCACGCCACACGTTCAGTGGTGGGCTGCAGCTCCAGCCCCAGCTATAGCTCCAGCTATAGCTCCAGCCAAACCAACGTCGACTTAATTTATAATTACGATAATTTGCGCATTACGTTTTCTTTTGTTGGCCTGCTTCGGATGCTGATGGTGGCTGCTGGGTGGCTGCTGGGTGGCTGCTGGCTAGTGGCTGGTCTTCATCAGGCGCTTCCTGCCATTGGGGGAGGGGGGCAAAACTTTTGTTGGTTAGTTTGCATAGCGCGTGGGGGCAGGGACGGGCGATGGGCTGGCATTGGCTTTGGGCTGCGCCTGTGGCCCGGCCTCTGATGGGGCTGATGGGCATCTGTCTTTCTCTCTCTCTCACTCTCTCTCGCTCTCTCTCTCTCTCTATCTCGCTCTAACTAAGCTCACTCTTCTTGGTAGCTCCTGATCGATCCTTACACCAGCTGTGACTCTTTTCGTTCTCCCCGACTCTTAGACTTCGCTCCTATCCAACCTAACCTCATTCGCTCTCTTATCTGCCACCTAACCTCACTAATTTGTATGTTGGAAACTAACCTCACTCTCTGCCAGCTGCAGCCGATCATTACACACTCTCCCTCTCTCTCTCTCTCTCTCTCTCTCTCTCTACTACCTTACCCCATTGCCTGTCTCTTTATCTCTCTGTCTTGCTGTCTCTCTGCTGCCTAACCTCACATTTTGCGCCGCTTAACCTCAATCTCTATTTCCGTTCCTTAGCCACCACCGCACCTCAATCTCTCTCTCTCTCTCTCTCTCTCTCTCTCCTCTGCTTCTGCTTCTGGCTCAATCTCTTTCCTGTTGGTTCTTTTTTTGGTTGTCGTTGCTGTTGCTGCCCCTGCTCCACTTCTTTTCAGCCATTCTCTATCTTTCAGCTGCTTCTCCTTCCTCTTGCTGCTGGCCGTCGCCGCGTTGTCCTTGCGGCTTATCAATAATGTTGATTCCACTCTGCGTCGCATAATTGAATTCTGAAGTTGTTAAGTCACAGCGCAGCCGAATTTACGCGCTGGGAATATGCCTCCTCCCACGCCCTCAGCCAGCCCTGTCAGGCCAAAAAAGCCACCCACTAGGCCACCCACCCACCAGCACTCGGCGCTGTTCGTTTGCTGATTGATAATTTGCCAATTAGAAATAATGAAGCGTGTGACATTAAATGCAAGACAAGCAGCAAATCGGGCCAAGTCCCCACGTCCCCACGTCCCCACGTCCGCGTCCCCAGCGGCTCCACCCCATTGGCCCACTGCTCGTTAGAGCAGCCACCCCCCGTGCCACGTGCCACTGTCCCTGTCCCTGCCCCTGCCCACGCCATTGCCACATACAGCCATCCATCTAGCTATCTATATATAGCCTATATCTATGTGTGTGTGTGTGTGTGTGTGTGTGTGTACCTTTTAATATAGTATTTTTCACCCTATTTGAAGTGGGGCCAGCAATCCTGCCAAGCCAGGCCTCCCCCCCTCCCCGGCCACTGCCCCAATGGCGATAACAAATTTTTGCTTAGAAGGAAGTGGAAGCTCTTAAAATCTCATTGCCGTGCCGTGCCGTGCCGAGCCGAGCCTCTGACTCACCTCTCTCTCGCTCTCTGTGTGTCTCTCTCTCTCTCTCACACACACACACACACACACACACACACACACACACACACACGCACACGCTCAAGTGCCGGCAGTCGTTAGGCACGGATATCGAAAATTTTCATGTCTTCCTTTAGTTTGTCTTAGTTGGTTTTGCCAGCGCAAACGACAGACAGACAGACAGAGAGAGGGAGGCAGTGCAGGAGAGACGACCTGAACATAGACAGGGGGCTTGGGGTTGGCCCCATCATTAGACTGCTTGGGCCAGCATCCCGTCAATCGGTGGCCCCTGCCTCAGCCTCAGCCTCATTGCCATTGACATTCCCATTCCCAGCCTCAGTCTCAGCCTCCGCCTGAGTCACAGCCTCCGCCTCAGTCTCAGCCTCCGCCTCAGTCACAGCCTCCGCCTCCGCCTCCTCCTCATTTCTCTCCATTGCCGGAAATTTATAGTCCTTCGCAGACAGCGCAGGGCAGAAGGAAGCAGAAACGGCTGGAACGGGCTCCCTGCCAGGACGTAGGTAAATTCGCATTAGCATTGGGGCCTCGGCCACACTTCGCCTGCAACTTGATGCATTCGCCGGACTGCTGCCCGGCATGCACACGGCCGACGGGCTGCATGCATATTTCTTTTAAGTGGCTCATTATTTTATGGTATTTTTTCCCTCGTTCCTGGGCCAATAAATATGCCAATGAGGGCTGCTGCCAACCCGCCAACCCGCAAGCCCGCAAACCCGCAAACCCTCAAACCAAAGGTGTTCGAGAGCGTCTTCCTGGCTAACCGCAGCCAGGGCGATAGACAATCAGCCTGACGGGAAACTCTACAGCATCATCCTTTATCTCATCAGCATCATCATCATCATCATTATCGCTGCGTTGCGCTGCTCTGCGCTGCTCTGCTCTGCTCATCGACGACTGCCAAAAGTCAGCACGGGAATTAAATTAGAACCAACTTGTCTGGATGCCATTCAACTTCATCCCCACTTCTCAGCACTTAACTCCAACACCGAGCACACACGCACCTGCCCACCCTCCACCCACTCAGCCATGGGCACACCTGGTGCTTCCACCTGTCAACAGAGGCAGCAGCATAAGCAGCAGGAGCAGCAGTAGCAGGAGCTCTGCTCTGCTCTGTGGGTGTGGCTGGGGCTGGGGCTGGGGCTGGCTGCGGCTGCCTGGCATCGCTCACGTTAAGCACATAATTACAATTCTGCTTTATATTTACGTGTATTTATATTACCTTTTCTTGTTGCAACATCGGAGCTGCTGCTTAGCTGCTGCCTAATAGCCAGCGAATCCTTGCACGAACTGTGGATACTCTGCAAAGGTTTCTGCGCGTTTCCCTTGCCGACGAAATTAACGAAAATAAATGCAAAACACATAAAATAAACACCCGAATGCACTGCCCGCTTCACACTGCTAATGGGATCAGATCTAGCCGCTGGGCGGGCACAGGACGCACAGGAAAACGGAGTCAACCCTGTCCCTAGGGCATGCCACACGCACACACCACCCCAGCCTGCCCCTGCCTCTGCCACTGCCCCCGCCATACACCATGCACCTCACCTCCCACACATCCAGCAGGCAGGGCTAACAGGCCTCGTCGTCGTAGTCGTAGTCGTCGTCGTCGTAGTTGACGTCGACATATTTCACGTTGATGTATGGTTTAATTACATTTACGTGGCTGTTATGGGGCCGGGGCGTGGGCACAGAGGGGGGCAGCGCTGCAGGCAGCGGGTTAAGTTGAGGACCTGCGACGCTCCCCGAGCCGTTCATTTATTTCATTTGGCCACGCGGCGAGAGGGTGAACGACACGACAGGGTGGAGCGTGGGGCGTGGGAGCGTGGGAGCGTGGGAGCTTGGAGCGTGGGAGCGATGAGCCTGGTAATGGGAATCGGAGGGGGCAGGCGAATGAGGCCAGGAGACAGATGTCTCTCAACGCCTTTTGTTTGGCTGTCGTCGGTTGCCATTATCCAAGATGTCGCGCGATAGGCTCTGCGCCGCTCTGTGCCGCACCCTGCGCCTTCATAATAATTATCAAGCAAGTGACTCGCTTCCCCCCCTGCACCTGCCCCTGCCCCTGCAGCCCGGCACATCCAGCGCAACTTTCGCCGAACTCCTTTTCATGAGCTGCACGTCGTCGTCGCTGGAAAACTTTCGCCTTCACCTGGCGGCGCTTACGTCACACGGCGCACGGGCAAAGTTTTCCTGGCAATATTCGGGCCTGCTCTGGATGTGGCCGGCAGGCGAACGACCCGCTTAAGGATTAGTTCGTGGCAGGACGCCAGCGCCTTTGGCTGTGGCGCAAGTGGTTCCATTAGGTTCTCTGGATCTTTAATTGAAGTTAAGCGGCAAGTTGATGTCAAGTTGTGCCCCTCAGCCTGCCCCAGCCTGCCCCAGCTGCCACCCAGAGCTCAGCCCATATAATATTCTGATTCTTAGTTAGTATCGCTTGCCAGTGCGCCCACCAAGCCCCGTTTTAATGCGCTTTGCCGGCCGGCCGCCCGCCCCTGCAACTGCCGAATGCCGAATGCCGCTGGGACTCATTAAAAGGCGGACTGGGGACTGGGGACCGGGGACCGGGGACCAGGCACTGGGAACTGGGCCTGATGCTGATGCTGGCGCTCTCTCTCTCATTAAGCGGCTAAGGCTTTCTGCTTGCCTTCTTTTTGTGTGCCTGCTAAATGCGAATGAACTGCCACCTGGCAGTGGGCGTGGCTGTGGCCCGCAGAGGGTTCTGGGGGTCAGCGACGTATTTGTGCTGGATCCAAAATAAACGCCGATCCGTGCCATGCGCTTGGCCAGTCACCAGCTACACGGCGCAAAGTGGAGCGCTGCCGCTTTCGCACACTCAACTGCGGCACAGTGTTGGACAGCGTTTGCCCAACGCTGCCGTTCGACAGCTACTTAACTTAATTAAACATAAGCAACTGGCTTACACGTCATAAACTGCGAAGCCGCAGCCGCCGCCGCAGCCGCAGCCGCAGCCCAACTCCCTTCGGTTAAGCCTTTTATTTGTATTAAATTCTTTATGCGCGCTCGTGTCCCTTTCAATTTAATCATCTACCTCAGGACTCCATCTCCATCTCCGTCGCCGTCTCCAGTCTCCACTCCAGTCTCCATCTACAGTCTCCATCTCCATCTCCACTTTTCACTCTCCAGTGCACCGCGCCCGCCCACGGGCTGTGCTCTTCATTAAGCTTTCGCTTTATCAATTCACCACCAATTACCCAGCCTTTGGGGCTGGGCTGCTGCTGCTGCTGCTGCTGCTGCTGCTGCGGACTAACCGCAACTGTGACCGCATTTTAACTTCGACTCCAGCCACACGCAGGCAACGACTCAAACGGACCGCGCTCTCTGCCTCACCCTCACCCTCCCTCCCCCCTCTTCCTCCCCCTCTGCCACTCCCTTTGAAGGGTGCACGAATGGTCGCCCTGGCCGGTGAAGTGTAATTTCTGCACTCTGCCACTCTGCCAGTCCCACTGCCACGCCCAGCACTTGTGACTTGTGGCACATGGCTGCTCGTACTCCGTTGCGTCCTTTAATGGTTTTTGCTGTCACTTTTTAGTGCTTTTTAATACGCTTTGCGAGGCTTTGCCACGGCACGAAGTCAGCCCACTCCCCTCGGCTCGGCTCGGCGCGGCTCGGCTCTGCCTTCCTGTTCGCCAGCTTCCGATCCGATCCGCTCAGATCCGATCCGCTCAGATCCGATCACTCCGATATCACATAGTTCCCCACACAAATTATCCCACACTGCAAGGACTCTCTCGCTCTCCCTCTCCCTCTCCTCTTTATGCGGAACTCATTTTGCTGCTTCATTTTTCTCTTTTCCTTTTTGTATTTGTTTTGTTTTTGTTTTCGGTTTCGTTTTCGTTTTTGTTTGGTTGTTTTTTGTGTGGTTTTTCCATTATCTTTGACACTCCTTCTTGACTTTGCTTGTCCTTTTGTTTTGTTTTGTTTGCCTTGTGCTTTCTGCTTTCTGCTCACTCTTTTTGTGTGCTTTTCTGTGGCTCTTCTGTGGCTCTTCTTCTCCTCTCGCTCGTGTTTCGCTTACTTTCCAGCAGATTTTTATTTATTTATGAGCAACTTGACTTTAATTAATATATTTATCGCTTCAATAATTCGCATACAACTTTGTGAGTGGCACAGCCCACCACAACCCACCGCTTGCCGCACTCTGGCACTTCTCCTTCAACTCAATTACAGCTGCCACTCTCTTTGCTCTCTCTCTCTCTCTCTCTCTGCCACTGTCTGTGTCTGCCCGCCTCTCTGTGCCTCAGCCTTTATCTCATCTTCGCGTTCTTTCATTTAATTTGGAGTTTTGATTGGAGCTTCCCGCCCTTCAGCTGCTTCGCTCTTTGCCGCTCCTCCGATTGTTTTCAACTAAATGCAATAATGAGCCAGCCCTGCCCTGCCCTGCCCTGCCCTCCCCTCAACAATCCGTCTGTCCCACTGCTCCTGCCCACACCACTCCCCCAAACACCTTTAGAAGTTCTGGACTGAGCCCTGCCTCCCGCTGGGCGATGCTGCTGCTGCTCCTCCTCCTCCCAATGCGCTTTGCGGCCTTTCAAGTTTGCTCATTAGAAAATCTTTCGCAGTAATTCGCATTGTGTGTGTGTGTGTGTGTGTGTGTGTGTGTGTGTGTGGGGGGTGGTAGAGAAATTCTTTCATTGCCCGGCGTAAAACTTGCGCCGCGCACTGTAAATTATATTCCGTCGGGTGTCAGTTGCCTGTCATCCAAGGGGCCAGCGGCAGCACTCTCTTTCGCCCTTTCTCCCGCTCTCCCGCTCGCCCGCCTGGCGTGTGTTGTGCATAAAAATGTCAAAAAGAGGCGGACGGCGGACAAGACAAGTTTTCCAAAGTCTGGCATAATAACCCGTACCCGTGCCCGTGCCCGTCCGTGCCCGTCCGTGCCCGTGGCCCAGCCCAGAGACTCTGCTTGTCAAAGTCCCCACTCGAAACGGCAGTCAATTAGGCACAGCAGAGACTTGTCCAACACCTGCCCTGCTGCCTGCTGCCTGCTGCCCGCTGCCCTGCTGCCCTGCTCCCTGCTCCTGGCTCTGTGCCGTCCTCCTTCATTTTCTCGTAAAATTATGCGCACTTTGCATTTACATTTTGCGGTTTTTTGGCCAAATTCGAATGGGGAAAAACAGGCCGGCAGGCCAGCAGCAGGCCAGCAGCAGGCCGGCAGCAGGCAGCTTGAGACCTGCACAAAAGCGAGGCTTTAGCTGACTTATTTACTTAGTTAACTGAACGTTAAACGTTGGGCAAAGAGGCGAAATCATTTCTTGTCTTAAGCGCAAATGAATCACTTAAGTTGAGGACAGCAATCATAACAAATAAGGATAACAGTGTTGCAGGAGCAGCACGCAGTTGGCAGGAGTGCCAGTGGCCAGGCAGCACAGGCACACAGGACACACAGGACACGCAGGACACACAAACAGCAGCAGCAACAGCAGCAGCAGCAGGAGAACATTTTGAGAGTGGCGAGGAGATGCCTCTTTGTGGTTTGAATTGTTTTGTGGCTCAACTTTTCGCAGCCAAAACATTTTGGAAACAATGCTAAGACGGGAGGGGGGAATGTCCCCAAAACAAAACAAAAAACGAAAAAATGAATTGTAGAAGGTGGCTTGAGGATTGATAAGGAGGTGGTGGAGCAGGCACAGGGCGTGGGCGTGGGCGTGGGCGTGGCTCGTGGCGCGTGTCTAATAGAAAAGCGATAAGAATTGTGGCCACTGCCACTGCCACTGCCACAGTGGCACTGCTGATAGGCAGCCAGGCGAACGCGCTTATTCCATGGAGAGTCATTCGGAAAAGGTCACCTAGCCAAGTCACTCCGCAAATCCACAAAGCAGTGGAGGGAAAGGTACGGCGGGCACGCGGCCATTGAAGGTCAAGGGTAGCTCTGAAAATCATGCAAAAATAGAAGGACAAAGAGAACAAGAACAAGAACAAGAGCAGAGGAGCAGCGGAGCAGCGGAAAAGAAGCTGGCGTCAAAAATAAGCCAACTGAGACACGCCTCGCCAGTCACAGCCACAAGGAGCAGAGCGTCACAGAGGAGCGCCAAGGAGGAGGACCCGCAGCTGGGCGGGTGGCAGGCTCGGAGGGTTGGCTGTAATATGATTAAAAGCACCTCATAATCGTGGTCAATGGGGGGAGTAAGGAGGCGGCGATAAAGAGCAAATAGAACGAGAGAGGGAGAGCGTAAAGTTTGGGCGCAAAAGGTGTGCAGCGATGCGATAAGTGCGAATGGAACGGAAATCGGAGTGCGGCAGCAGAGCGAAGAAATCAAATTGAAGCAAAAGCAAAAGCAAGAGAAAAGGAAAAAGAAAAAAGATAGTGGAGCAGAAATAAAACCCGGGAGAAAGATAACAAAAACTGTTCAAATCTGGCAGAAAGATAGAAGAGGGAACTGCCCCTAACTAGCCGCTGCAACGGGATCGGAAATATATAATATATAATATATATATATAAATATATATATATATATATATATATAGATATATAAGCTACAGCTGGTGGACAGGACTCGGAGACGAACCGCAGCAGGAGACAGCAGCTGCCAGAGGAAAATATATCGAAAGAAGTTTTTAAATCGTTGAAATATTCCGCCAGAAGCCACTCAAAATGGTTTCCCTGTCTCTCTGATCTCTCTCTCACTCTCACTCTCACTCTCTCTCTCTCTCTCTCTCTCTCTCTGTCTGTCTGTCTGTACTCCCCGCTCTTTTATTGTTTTTCTTTGCTGCTGCTGCCCACTTTTGCCCACTGTCTTTGTTCATCTTTCAGGCGCATAATTAACGCGATTCGCATTAATTGCGCTTTCTTGTGAGGCGCTTTTCTTGCACTGCTCCTTGCAGGATGCTCGCTGTGCGGCCTGCAGCTTATTTCACTTCCACCCCACACACCACAGCGAGAGAAAGCGGGGCAGAGAGCGAGAGAGAGCGAGAGAGAGAGAGCGGAAATGGAGAGCAGAACTCGCGGCTGGCCAAGCCGCTTTGCAAAATCCCACCATAAAAACTTACACAAATGACATCCGGGTGCACACAGGAACAGGGGAAACACACACACACGGTAGTAGCCTCCCTCTGCCCCTGTTTCATGTAGCTGTTTTGGGGCGCCACACACACGGCTGCCACGTTCTGTGGATCCCAAGCCGCAGCCCAGCTGCCCCGTCCGTCGCTCTGCTAAGAAGCTGCAGGCACGCAAATACCGCAATGGCAGCGGCAAGCGGCAAGCGGACGAGGTGTAAAATCGTGTTTGAGCATCAAGCGGATTCATCGAGTGGGCGGCGGGCGTACAGTGAGGACTGCCTGTAACAGAATTGGCAATTGGCAGCATAAGCCACGGCAGCTACCGCATAGAGGTATAGAATCGAGTGGGAGCGAGAGAGCGAGGGAGCGAGGGAGTGAGAGCAAGGGAGCGAGAGCGAGAACGGACATGGACAGAGTTGCAATTTATATTTGATTCGTGGCCCTATGGCTGGGGGCTGGGGGCTGTGGGCTGTGGGGCAGTCGATTAGTTGCCGCAGCAACAAAATGCCAGGCACACGCTTTCTGCCACCTCCAACCACCTTCCTCATGCCACACAACAAATAGCACACACCTCTGCCGCTGCCTCTGCCGCTGCCTCATTCAGCTGCCTGCCCTGCCCTGCCCTGCCCACCCTGCTGCCTGCCTGCCCTGCCCTGCCTGCCCTGCTGCCTGCCTGCCCTGCCCTGCCCTGCCCTGCCCGCCCTGCTGCCCGTTACGGCAAGCGTATCAATTTGATCATGCGTATCCTTTCTCTTTCCCTTTCTCTTTCCCTTTCTCTGCCACCCACCCACTCACCCTCCTACTCTTTCTCTCTCGCGCCACTCGCTCTTAGCCAGCGTTTTCCATGTGTGTGCGCTAAATGCCGCAAATTGAAATATGGTTTTCGATTTTCAGTTTATATGCAGCCATCTATAACCAGAACCGAAACCATCTACTCACACACAAACACACACACACATCTATGTTAGTGCCATTCCCTGTCTCTGTCTCTGTCTCTATCTCTGTCTCTGTCTCCCTGTGTGTGTGTGTGTGTGTGTATTTGTATTATTTTATCATCGTTTCGTTTACTTTTCAAATTTCAAGTCGTTTGCGTTTGGGGGAATGGGAATGGGAATCAGCAACGAGGTACAGCACCAGCCGCGAACCCATGTTCCAGTTGAGCGATTGCCATCGAACTTTGCTATCGAATCATCAACCCAAGCCAGCCCAATCCACATAGCTACTACATATACATATGTAGGAGTTGTAGGGGTAGGGGTAGGGGCAGGGTGGGCGCGCTGCTCAGCTCTGCATGGGATGCTCAAATTGATTGGTCCGGGCTTTTGTGCACGGCTATTGTGGGCAGAGTGTGCAGAGTGTGCAGAATGGGTTGGGTGTTGGTGCAGAAAGCTGATAAAGTTATCGACTACAGGCAGCTATCGAACTGGACAGTTGGCGCCACCTAAAGGCATAATGTCGAAAAGGCAAGTCGCGGGAATGCACAGGAAAGCAGGCAACGAACTAATCGCATTGCCCTGCATGATCTTAGCTTTTAGTTATCGAATTTGGATGGAAAAGTTACCCAGTGCAGCGCTGCCATTTAACTTGAACAGGAATGCAACGATCGTTGATCGCTGTGGGCTGTTTTCTGTCTATGCATATTCGGTGTGTGTTGTCAGTTCTGGTATCGAGGAAGGGCTTAGTCGAGCAGGCACACCACACCACACACTCTTCCAAGTGCGAGGGCAACACATTGTCCTGCCAAATCGTACAATTGGTCAGCAGCCATCTAAGCCCTATCCGAATACAACAAGAAATAATACAAACAACAAAAACATACATATATGTATGCATAGAATATTCTTTTTTTTTAAACCGATTTCTTGCTTTTCTCGCGCTGTTTGTGCCGCTTGCTGACACATTTCGCCATTCACTTTTCACGCTCAGCCACACAGCGGAAAAGAGCTTTTCATGCCGGCTCTGCGTGTGTGCGTGTGTGTGTGTGTGTGTGTGTGCGTGTGTGTGTGTGTGTGTGTGTCGCTGTGCCAGATGCGCGTGAAAATAAAGCGAACATTTTGCATGCCTAAACCATGCCAGCCAGCCATGGCCCGGCAGCCCAGGCAGCCCAGCACCCCAGCCAGCCATGGCCCGGCACCCCTTTGCCAATTTCCTTTCATCGCATTTTTGGTTAGCTTTTGATACCCGATATTTGCCTAGCCGAAAAAAGAAGGGGCGCATGTACATTTTTTATGCCTGTAAATGTGCCATAATGTCCATTACGCGCAGCCAACAGCCGAATGGAGGCATTTCCGACTATATAGTCGACATATAGAAATTTTCATATTTCATTAGCCTGATGCCAGTGGCGGTTAAGACTATCCATTTCCCCAGCCCAGCTGCATGGAAGCCGCTGCTAATTGGAAAAAATGCTTCATATTTCATCAAAGAAAAAAAAGTTGTGTTTTTTTTTTGTTTTGTTTTTCTGTGGCATGGAAACCATATTAATATATATAGTATTCCTTTTGATTCGATGGCTGCCTAATATGTATGCCGGGTATCCATCCCACTTGTTTGCACTTTTTATTTTTTTTTTTATTTTTATTTTTATTTTTTATTTTTATTTTTTATTTTTATTTTTTATTATTTTTTTGGGGTAATTTTTTATTTTATTTTTTTTTTTGTAATTTTTTATTTTATTTGGTGTTTGTGCTGCTGCTTTATAGACTTTTCGATTTGTGTGTAGCAGCTGTGGGCGTCTCTTTGTGTGCCTGTGCGTGTGTGCCTGCGTGTGTGCCTGTGTGTGTTTATCTCTCTCTCTCTCTTTGTGTGCCTGTGTGTGTGTGTGTTTGTCTATTTTGTCGTCCATGTCGGTTTTAGTTGCCAATAGACGGCTTAGCTAAATTTGCATTTATTGTTAAAATGTTTCATTTCATTTATTTGGCCCCAAAAAAAAAAAAAAGAAAAACGCACAAAAAAAAAACCAACAACGAAAAAAACTGAAATCCATGCCGAAGTGTTAGTTGATCTGCGTGTGTGTGTGTGTGTGTGTGTGTGTGGCGTGCGTGTTTTTGTTTGTATGTCAATTCAGCTGCGGTTGGGTTAGAAGAGTGGAGGGATGTGGCATGAAAGTGAGGCAGGGAGGGAGCGGGCTTTGGTGCAGAAGAATGGCAGTGGGCGGGAGGGGGTGGGAGGGTGTGGAGCATGCATAGAAGAGGGGGCCATGGGACAGAAGGGACAGAGGCTTAGATCGGGCTGGGCATGGGCATGGGCATGGGGTCACTGGTGGGAAGGGTATGGCGTGGTTCGGTCTATTGGTTTTCTGGCTTTGGATTATGACAAAAAATTTCGGGACTAGTGTGAAATGGCAGGACAGCGGTAAGGGGTAAGGGGTGGGGGGTTAGCGCTGGGCGCAGATGGCAGCATCCATTGAAAATGAGTGGCGGGACGGAAGTGTTTCGTATGTTGGGTGCACTTTTGACTTTTTCCCCCGCATTTGCTGTTGTTGTTGTTGTAACTTCAGTGAGTGATTGAAGTTGATTTACTTTTGGTACATTTTTGTATTTTATGTATTTTATGTGGCAGCATCCGAAGCCACCCAAAGCCATCAAAGCCATCGACAGCTGCTGCGTCATTCTGCTCTCTATTTATTGTGGCGGAGCTTGAGTTGTGTTGGGAGTGGATCTGGTTAGGTTGAGCTGGATTATGTGGGCTGGCTGGCTGGCTAGGATTGGATGGGATTGGATGGGATTGGTTACTTATATGTGAGGATAGACATTCGAATAATAAAGGTGTGGCAGGCAAAGGATTGAGCGGACGCAGGGATGCTGCTGCTGCAAGGCAAATATTTTAGCTGAAAGAAGAACTCAGAGTGGCGCAGAGTGGCGCAGAGTAGCGTAGATCTAGCGCCCAGTTAGTGTTTGAGCCTCCAAGATCTCCCTGGTGTCTCCTGGCTGTAGTTGGAGTCCAGTTGATGAATTTGGAGCGCCTTTGGCTTCTGCTGAGTGCAGTTGCTGCTTGCATTTGCTTGATTGAGCGCGTCAAGTTGCATGGCATCTGCCATCTGAGTTCTGCGATGCTTCCTTCCAATCAAGTCGGCCAAATAACTTGCTCTCCGGTGGGTGCTGCATGTATTTATTTTTTGTGCTGCTATTCGTCTGCCACAATCAATGTGTCCAATTACGTTCCCAGTTTTTAGGTTACCTTCCAGCTGACTTGATCCACCAGCAAGTTCTCTGGTTGGGTTCTGTCTGTGCTTCCCCCGCGCGCAGGCAGCTCCGCGAATCTGCCGCTGCCGCTGCCTCTGCCGCTGCCACTGCCACTGCCGCTGCCTCTCTGCCTCTGCCTCTCTACAGAATGTGGTATAACTCAATTCCAGCTTAAACAACAAACCGAATTGGAACGAAACGAAGTGAGCTGGAAACGAAACCCAAAGTGCAATTATACCCGAAAAAAAACAAAAAAAAAATATATATAAAAGCACAAAACAGAGAAGGAGGCCAGCCGCCAGCCGCAAAAAAAAAAAAGGAAAGGGGGGGGGGAACAAAAATGAAGCTGCAGTGCTGGCAGAGCTGGCAGAGAGCGGGGTAACACCAGTCCGAAAGAGAAGCTGCGTCAACACGTGACTGACAGGCCAGAAATAAACAAAATGTAGCATACTTTTGAGCGCTGAGCTCTTTGTGCCAAATCCCGCAGCATGCCTTCTCGGCCAGCCGGGGGGCATGGCATGGCACGGAATTCGGCAGCCAACCCACAGCCCACAGTCCGCACCACTCCGCACTCCACACAGCAGACCCTGCCTGCCTGCCTGCCTGCCTGGTGGCTGGGTCCATTTAAAAAGGCATTTCCCATTGCATTTTCATTCATCGCCCGTAATTGTGGTGTAAAAACGAACTCCGTGGAGAAGCCAGAGCTGGTGCTGGCAGCCAGGGAGCGGGCGGGCACTGAAAGGCAAATGGCAATAACTGTCATTTCGCAGCGACCTACTAAATTTCCTCAGTCGCAGCTTCGGCTCGAAGCCTCAAATGAAAATTGCTGACCTCTGCCCAAAAAAAGAAGGAGAAGAAAAAGAAGCAGCCTCACCACAAAGAGCCTAGCAGCACGTTTACTCCAGGGCAGGGGGTCCGTCCTCCTGCCTCCCACCACACACACACACACACACACACACGTGCAACAATCGTAATGGTCGGCGGTGGGCGGTGGGGGCAGGGCCAATGCATAATTTGTTATCTAAATTCAGGTTGTCTATCGCAGTGCCTGGCATTGCCATACTGATTAAATTTCCTCCCCTCACACGGCTCTCATGCATGTGAGATGGGATGGGATGGGATGGGAGACACGCAGGGCCCGACAGGGCTCGACAGGGCTCGACAGGACTCGAGACTTGCATTGAAAATAAAAACCTCCGGCTCCTTAACACGTTTCATGGCATTGAATGAGGAACGTGCTGTGTGCTGGCTACATATGAGAGCGGAGCGGAGCGGAGCGGAGCGGGGCAGAGCGGGCGCAGGCCCAGGCACAGGCACAGGCACTGTCCGTGCCAGGCCAACCCATTCGGCCCTGTCACACAGTGGTCTGTGTGCCCACCAAAAAGGTGTCTGTGCATCTGTGAAGAACTATTGCCGAGGAATCGCCGGAATGCTGCGTATGCGGTGAATGCCAAATATATATGCGAATTTGGAACCCAGCATTGAGGGTCGCAGCCCAGATCTTGCCCGCCCTAAATCTACCCCTAAGTCTGCATTTAAATTCCAATTTAGCAAGCATTTTCAATTGCGGTTTGTCATTCGATTGTGCTCTTGTCATACTGTGCGGCTTCATTTGGGGGTTCTCGGTGTCGGTGTGGGTTTCGGTGTGGGTTTCGGTGTGGGTTTCGGTGTGGGTTTCGGTATCGGTTTCCCCTCCCGCACAGACTTAGAAATGGGGAGCTGCCTCCCTTGGTTTCGTTTCTCCGTTTCGTACTCGAGGGCCATGTAATTTCAAGTGGCGCTGGCATTGCCTGCCGTCTGCCACTGGCAGTAGGACGAGCAGCACGAGCAGCACGGTCGTCGGTCGACTGCTTGTTTATGCATTTCCAGCGGCGCCCCAAGAAGCAACAGTCG
The DNA here is from genome assembly GCA_018150885.1 of Drosophila tristis. Taxonomy (NCBI): domain Eukaryota; kingdom Metazoa; phylum Arthropoda; class Insecta; order Diptera; family Drosophilidae; genus Drosophila; species Drosophila tristis. The sequence continues at coordinate 93,010 of JAECWT010000268.1, read as the reverse complement.
CCGCATCCTCTCCGACGCCTCCCAGCCACAGTGCGAGGCCACGTACTTCATTCGCTCTCGATGATGCAAAAGATTACCAAGTTGTTGGCATGTGGATGTGCTACGACGTACAACAACAACAAACAGCAACAAACAGCAAAAAAGGGAGAAAATAAAATAAAATAAAATAAACTTGGCTCTATGCTTGTGGGTCATTATGCAGGCCCATGACCGGCCCGACCCCAGGCTCCCAGTACCCAGTCCCCAGTACCCAGTCCCAACCGCATTCGTATCCATTTTTGGTGGCCACAGACCATCAGAGAGACCAGCGGCCTGACAGCCTCAGCATCAGCCACAGCCACAGCCGCAGCATCAGGCGCAGTTATGCCCAATGCCCGATGAACGATGTACGATCTTTGTGTGTGAGTCTGTGTGTGAGTCTGTGTGTGAGTCTGTGTATGTGTCTGTGTATGTGTCTGTGTATGTGTCTGTGTATGTGCCTGCTTTTTTTTTTTGGGTGCGAGTTGAGGGCCCAAAAGATTTATTTATTGCGGTTTTTAAGCGCCCATCTCCCGAGACTTCATTTGTGAGGGGCGTGCGCCTGAAGTGGGACTGGCAATCAAATTCAGCACGACTTCATCGCACTTCGTTGCCGGACTGCGGCATCACGCATTCGACATAGGCATGATGGGTAAATTGAAATGCTACGACCATCGATTGGGTACGGCTAGAAGAGTTCGCCCAAAGAGCAGAGAGTGATTTCTGGTCAAGTAACCGGCGAACGAGTGAGTGCAGCACCAGCAGGATCTTCAACGACGTAAAGTAATGAAGAATCCTTGTGGCACCAGCATTAAGCTCCAGTTCGCATGCTCCCCAATGAAGTAGAATGGAAAAAGAGGTAGCAAGTCATACAAATGTAAGCGGCCAATTACTGCCACCAGAAATCGCTTTCGCAACGAGCAGCGGGTATTCTTTTTTGTAATGTGCCAGCAGCGAGTAAGCTTCTTAGCAGCGAAAGTTCTTTCGCAATGATAAATAAGTGCAGTGGTACCTGCAATGCCATCGCCATTGCCATTGCCATCGCCATTGCCATTGCCGTTTCAGAATTGACAGCTTTTGTTCATTATCTATCGGAAGCCTTTCTTTTCTGCATCGCCCTGCTGTGCCCTGCTGCGCCCTGCTGCAGTCTACATTCTGCTGCCATTCTAACGCTCGTTCACGTGCTACTCGCTCTGAGTCGCCCGCTCATTGTGCGAAGTGCGGCACTCGAAACTTGTGAGTTTTTTAAGGGGCTGCACAGCGAGTGCCCAGACAGAGTGCAAGAGTCGAGAGTGAAATGTTTTTTGGTGCCTAATGGTTGCTGGTTTGCTGGTTTGCTGGCTTGCTGGCTTGCTGGTTGTTGTGTGTCGCTTGTGTCCTTGTGCCAATCAGCTTTGCCTTCAGTCAGTGCCACTTGTGGCAGTTCATCTGCCCGCTACCCACCCCACAATACGCTCCGCCAGGCGCCCCATTCATTGTGCTTGTCTGCTTGTCTGTGTCTGTGTCTCTGTGTGGGTGTGTTGCACATTCTTGTAAGTGCATCAAAAATTCTTAGCAAAGAGGACTTGGTCTGTGTTTTCCTTTTTGATTTAGTTCCCCTGCCCAGCGCTCTTTTGCCTTCGCTCCATGTTTATTTTCTTGCTTTACATTTTTCATGATTTACCCGTGCTGCATTTTTTTGTTGTTGCTCCTCTGCCTGTAGTATTTTCTTTCACATTTTTTTCTATATTTTTTTCGTTTCGTTTTTTTTTTGGTATTTTACTTTCTGAACCGGTCTGACGCCGGCTATTTTCTTTCTTGCCACATTTTCATGTCGTTTGCTGTTTCTGTTTCTGTGTCTGTTTGGTTTTTATGTTTTGCACAACAAATTTTATGTTGGCTTGGACGTCTTGATCCGTCTCCTCCGTGCACCCCCCACCCCCCACACACACACATACCTCTTCCCCGTCAAGGCTCCACCTCCACCTCCCCTCCCATACACAGCCCACACATCCCACTGGCTACGTGTGCCCTAGAAAAATGCAAAGAAAATTCCTCATTTGCTTTCTGTTGTTGCTGGTGGGTGGGTGCGGGTGGGTGCGGGGGGCTGCTGGTTGGGCGAGTGGGTTTTCAATTGAATTTAGAGCTGCTCTCGGAGTGTCCTCTCTTCACTCTCTCTCTCTCTCTCTCTCTCCCTCTCTCTCTCCTGTCTCGCCTGTATGTTGGGGCATTCAATCATGGCGAGGACTCAACATGACGCAAGTGTAGAGCCAAGGGGCAGCTCTGACTGATTTTTCTTGTACGTAATTCTCTGCTCATCCTCTACCCTCGGCACTCCTGCAAAAGGGCATACTCGTGCCGCACACGTTTGCAGACATTCGAAGCCATATCAAACATAATTTACTTGCTCAATTCCCTGCCTTTGAGACCCTTCTAATGTGTAAAATGTATCCACAAAAATGCATTGCGATCGGTTGAAATAAACAGACATAGTGGAGTATCATAGTTTGGTATTTATCGCGTAATTCCTCTCGTGTGTGGGGAGGGTATCTTATGGTCCGAATGCCTTTTGCGGCTCTCCTATTTGTACTAGTCCGTATATCTCCTTACCGTTTTTTTTCAATTTATTTGCTTGCTGTACAAAGCAACAACAGCAGCAGCAGCAACAACAGTGGCACACGTACACAGACCACGTAAACCCCTGCTTTAACCAATCTCTCCCCATTGCCATGCCCATTGCCATTGCCATGTCCGACTGCGATCCCCGGGCCCATTACTGGACTGCTGTCAGACGTGACTCTAAGTTTCACTTTGCAATGAAATTGTTTTTTTCATTTCCATCTCGCCTCCTGGTTGATTTCGTTGTCTGTCCTCTCATTCAACTATCCACCACACCCCGTCAGCCGCAACACTAATGGGTTAACTCGAGTTGGTTACAATCTAGCCCAAGGGCCCGTCGAGTGGGTTAAGCCTAAGCATTTGTCGGCCACACAGCCACACAGGCCTGAGGCCCCAATGCCTCCATTCCCGCATGCTCCATGCCCCATGCCCCCACCAACCCAGCCAGGATCAAGTTTAGCCTGCTGTTGTCCAGCAAATTGTGAGGATTTTTGTGAGTTATTGTTTGGATCCATTTGCGGTAAGTGTGAATGCTCGGACGGAGCAGAGGCTGTCGGTGAAAAGGTAATAGGAGAATCTCACCTGGCATGGGTCTAATCAATTTGATAGTTTTTCCCACCTCGGAGCTTATTGGATTGGAATTCTTGTGCGCTTTGTGTGTGTCTGTGCTTGTGTGTTCTGGTGTGTTTGTGTTTGTGTTTAGTTGGGTTTTGGTTGGTTGTTTTGCCTGAAATCGATTTATTTGTATTTAAAAGGTATTATTTTCTGGAGCTCGAGCTCGTACTCTGCTCGTTGCGTTTGCTGCGCTCCGTGCTACTCGCTGCTTTACTCTCCACTTGATTGGGGTTTTGTTTTTCTCGCTGGCTTTAATTTACTCTCTCTCGCTATTCGTTACTCTCCATTCTTTATGCAATACCAATCCTTCCTAATGCATCATTAGCTCGCTATGATTATTTTAGCTTGTTGCATTCGTGTCCCTTCTTCTCACACTGAGTCTGCCCCTGCTTCCATGCCCTCTGTGTGTTTTGTCTGCTTTTTTCTCTAGCTACTTTTGTCTTGTTTGTTTCGCTTGCTTTATTTCACTGGCATTGTTACTCCAACTATTTTTATTTCGTTATTTTTCCCTCACTATTTTTCCCCTGGAACTTTTCTCTCGCTATTTTCTCTCGCATATTTTTCGCAAGCCTGTTCTGCTTTTTCTTCTGGTCAGATTCAGTTGACTTGCATGTATGTGTGTATCATAGACTAGATCTCTTTTTCTCTGTCGCTATTCCGCTATCATTCACTTTCTGCCTGCTCGCTATCATTCTCTCTCGTCACATGTCACATGCCACTCGTCTCACGCTACCGCTGTCGTTGCTCCCATTTCGCTCAGCTCCACACTCCACAGTCCACTTTCTGCTCTGTTCTGTTCTGCTCTGTTCTGTTCTCTGCTTTGCTTGCAATGGACTTTAATTGGTTATCCCCTGTATTTTCCACCTTTCCGCACTGATCAGTTTTCACAACCCTCTCTTCCGGCCATCTTCCCGTTCTGGTTTGCCCACTCTCCTTTATGTCCTTTGCAATTTACTTTTTGCCCTTTGGCCAACTTTCAATTTGCTCCTCGCTGCCGCTGCCGCTGCCTCTGCCTCTGGCCATGGCACTGACTCTGGCTCTGGCTCTGGCTGCTCTTTTACACCTCCTCTTCCGCTCCGGGTTGGTGGTTTTGCCCACACCCAGCTCGTCATCGATCTGCCTGCCGACTGCCGACTGCTGCCTGCCGCCTGCACTTCCTTCGATCCGCTCGCTCTCTCTCTCTCTCTCTCTCTATCTCTCTCGCTTTGGGTTCGCCTTTGGCCATGCTCCAGTTTCTGTGCCATTTTCCCAATTGCTTTCTGTGTGGTTTTCCCCCCTTTTGTTGCTGCATTCAGTGCGGGCCGAATGCTGGGGATGCTTTTACCAAATCCTAGGCGTGATTTGCCGTTTAATTGTGCAGCAAGTTGCCAAAAACGCAATGAGTGAGAAATGGATATTTGGATATCTGACCTCTCTGCACCCCTTTCCTTTGCCACTGCTTCGCCCTCGTCCTCGTCCACGCCCTCGCCCTCGCCCTCTATGCCTGGCTCTGGCTCTGATTCTTTCTCCTTCTCTGGCTTTGGGTAGTTCTGTTTCTGCTCTTCTGCTTCTCTGTCTCCGTTCTCGTTCTCGTTCATGTTTCAGCCCAGTGCCATTATGCTGCTGCACTTTTGTGGGTCTGTATGGCTTTTTTTCTCTTTTTCTTTTTTTTTTCTGTTTTTTTTTTTTTTGGCCCCTTCAACTGTGAATTCATGTCCTGGCCGGGCTGCTGCCATGTCAGTTTAGACACGAGAATCGTTTTTGGCGGCATGCGTGATTTGCCAGCTGCCCCTGCCACCACCAGTCTCTCCATGTCTCTCGTTCTGGCCTCCTGCACTCATCAATAAGCCAACAAACTTACAAAACAGTCTGCGAATAGGGGCCAAGGGGCCAAGGGGCCAGGCAGCAGGACAGGGCAGGACAGGACAGGACAGCAGGGACCAGAAAGCATTACCATGGGACATGGGCCAGAGCTCCAAACAGGACAGACAGTGCTTTGCACTTAGGTGGGGTGACTGCCGCTCCATTTGATCCGACTCTGCCCTAACAGCGAGGGGATTTCGGCTCCATTTGATGCACCCCCTTCGCTCGCAGGCATTGCCTGACCTGCTCTCTGTGTACGACTACGTGCGCAAATCATTCTGAAAAATATCCATCAAAATTCCGCAAATAACTGCACGTGTCCTGTGTGAGTACGTGCGTGTGTGTGTGTGTCGCATGGATGTCCTGGAAAGTTACTTCGTTTCAATCAGGCATCATCTTTGGCACACGGCATTCATCTTTTACTTGGCTTTGACAGTCCCCTCAGTTCTGACAGCGGGTAATCCTGCTCTGGCTCTGGCTCTGGCGCTGGCTCTGTCAGGACTCCATCTCCATCCTCATCTTCATGTGCCCTTTCATCTGCATCTCTTATCTCCACTTCCAATGCCATCTTCTAGGACTTCTTGGCTGGGCTTCTTCTGCTTCTTCTTGAGGGCTCTTCTTGCATTTGATTAAGTGCTGGACGTCGTGTTTAGTGCGAGAGCATGCAGACACACAAACATACATATGTATGTATGTATGTATGTAGGTGTGGAAGCTGAACATGTGAACTTTCTCATTTGAGCTAATGATCCGTGTAATCTGCACCCGGAGCTGCTCCTGCGTGTGGTTGAGCGAGGCGGCAGGGCAGGGACCTGCGACTTGGCTTGGCTTGGCTTGGCTTGGCTGAGGCAAAAAGCTTCACATAATTGGCATAAGTTTGCACTTAAGTCAAAGCCAAACATACATTAAGAACACATATATACATGCACACATTGTACGTGTATATGTTTATATAATGTATACTCGACTCAGTGGGAGCCACTCCCAGGCGTCAACCTGGTCGCGTCGCGTCTCGTGGCGTCGCGTCTCGACTCGTCTCGTCTCACGGTAGATTTAACACACGGCAGAGAGCGTTCGATAAATGTCAGCAATTAAAAAGACGCAATGAATGTTGTAGCCTGCAAAAGGTGACAGAGAATCCATACCCATGCCCCTCCTCTGTGCGTGGGCGTGTTCGTGGGCTTGCCACGACAGTGGGCGTCCAATAGCGCGGTAAACAGGTGTAATATTTAAATGCCGCATCCGCCCACAGATCCACAGACCCACAGATCCCCGCCACGTACCCACTCCAGGCACCCAAAGCACACAAGCAAATATTGAATATTGTGAGGAATGCATGGAAACGGCGCGGAATGTGGCATCGGAGTCAACATTTGAGTGGGGCAAAACAAAACAAAACAAAATAAAATAAAACGTGTCGCGTGTCGAGTGCAGAGTGTAGAGCGGGGCAATCTAGCCACGGGCTTGATCTATGTAGCTGGATGAAAGCCAACTGTAAACTTCAAAGGAAAATCCACCATAAATTCAAAATAAATTCACATGCAAAATCCTTGGATTTATTTTTAATTTCATCACATAAAATATGCGTGAAATGTGTGTGTGTGTTTGGTTGTGTTTTGTTGTGTTTGGTTGTGTTGGGTGTAATAACTGCATTCCTTGAAATACTGGTACAGAGAGCAGGGGGCCAGGCGGCAAAGCGGCAAAAGGAATTTGTGCAATAAAAAGTGGAAATATTTCATGACTAGAAAATTTGTGTGTAAAATAAAACAATGCAATTGTCAGCGTCAGCTCGGGCTTCCTTCACTTTCAGTGGATTGGAATTCATGGAATGGAACTCAATTGACTGGAAACTGTCAAGCAGTCGGGCAGCCACAAATCGAGTAGGAATGCCTGCAAGTGGTGTGCGCTGCTTATTGGTGTTCAAATAGTCGCAAACACAGGATCAGCAGTCACTTAGCAGCGAGCCTCCAGTCACGATCCGCACAGCACTTAGTTATCGATACGGCATTTCTTTTATTTTTTGGGCAATCTCGTGCACTCTCTTTTACACTTTTCGCTTGTGCGTCTGCCTGTCGCCGATCGATGAACAAATCTGGGCACAATATGTAAACGCTTGGAATGGAACACTTTTCAGGCTGGTCTTTGTCTCACCCAAAATGATTGTTGTCTATTTATGTACGAAGGGAATTTATTAAATCTCATCCAGAGATTGATTCGTCATTGTCAGTTTGCCTCTTGTTCTGGTCTGTGGCCTTTCGCTGCGTCAAATGATTGATGGACATCTGCTGGAAAGTGGGAAGGGCTGGCGAAGAGCTGGCGAAGGGCTGGCGAAGGGCTGGCGAAGGGATGGCGAAGGGCTGGCGAAGGGATGGCGATGGGAGTCTCTGTGTACAAATTGGCAGGAGATTCGGGCAGTGGGGCGTATGCTAATGATGGGGTTGATGGGTTAGGTTTTTGCTGTTTGCTCAAAATGCAGATTTGTATTACTGCTGGCCCTGGCTCTGGCTTCTGGCTTGAGGTGCACCAAAAATATTTCAATATCAATTGCAACTTTTGCAATCTGCAGCCACATCTGTGTCTACATAAATGTGTATCTGCATCTGCATCTGCAACTGCAACTGAAACTGCATCTGTGCGATGCTTAATATCAATTTCAATTGTGTGACCGACTGAGAGATGCAAATGCAGATGCAAATACAATTACCAATTAACTCGGTTGATTTCTCGGATTCGGGTTGTTATTTCCATAAGCACACACACACACACACACACACACACACACACACATATGTATACTGTGGGGACTGGTTGCCAAGAATTTCGCTTCACTTATCTGTTGGAAATTATCTGGACTGTGAACCAGATGGAAGGCTACCACAGCATACGTACAGCAAGCGAGTGCGATTGCGGGTATATGTGTCAGCAACAATTGAACATGTACCGGCCACAAATGTAAAAGGGGACTACGAAGAACGGTGGAGGCTTGGCCACGGGTGGGGTGGAGCAGGGAGAAGGGCAGCGGCGTGGATGGCCCACCCAGCCAGCGCACCCTTGTGGCACGTGCTGCGATGTCTTCACATAATTAGCATTGAAGACGAGACGGCACAAAAATGCAAGTAATAAGCAAAAACAAACCCTGCCCCTAATTGAAGTGCCAACCCAAGGCCCACTGTGTGTGGGCTGCTGTGGCACGTGCTAAACAGAAAAGTTGAAGCAACCAAACCAAACCAGACCCGACCCGACCCCAACCAACAGCAGCAGCAGCAGCAGCAGCAGTCGTATCGTGTCGTGTCGTGGATAATTTGACAAGTTTTTGTGCTTCGGTGGCGCAATCTTTAATTTAAATGCCAGCCATCTCTTCACGTTTATCAGATTATTTGCGACAAACACACAGAAGCCACGTGAAGATACTACGCTATATGCGATACTCCATACATGTATGTATGTGTGCCCCCCAAAATGTATGTGTGATTAGCAGCTCACATGCCCACCTCCCCCCATGGCCACAAAGAACTGGGCTGGGCGCACAGTTGCCTGTCAGTGGCATTGAATTAGTGCTCATTGGTGTGTGGGAATGCAAGTGATTACAACTGAACTTGCAGAATGTTTTGTGTATCAACATTCAAGGATTTCCAAGAATTTCGCATTGATTTAGCCAGATTAGTTTGCCAGATTGGGGAGGTTGGGGAAGCCACTGAAATGTGACTAGCGAGCGCCCCAAACAGCAGAGCTCAACAAGTCTGGGGAGAGTCTACATAATGACCATGGGAAAACCCGCCAATCAAATGACTTTTGGTGGCTCCATGTTCGCGATGCCTTGTAGAGTTTACACAGCTGTAAGCGTCATCGTTGGCTTCCATCAGCATCCCAAGTCCCACGCAACTTGATTTCTGTGTCAGCATTTTGCAGCACATTATGGGAGGATATTTTCTCCGTTCGCAGCCTCCATGGGCACCACCTGGCAGTAAGAATCAGAGAGAGTAAGTGTAAGATTTTGGCAGCTCAATGCTAGCGACAGTGCTGGAGAGTCGATAAGATCGTGACTGAGCAGCGCGAGAGAGAGAGCGAGCTAACAGTCCGCTGTTAGCAACACCGTCAACAGACTGTTAGCTCAGTAGGACTGGAACAAAAGCCACAAACTGTGGGCAAGCAGTGTTTATGTTTGGGCTCTGCTTGGGCTGAGTTGCTCCTTCGTTGGCCCATTAGATTTCTCCAATGGATTTGCCTTTTATAGAGCTGGGATCTTAAATTAAGAATACTTCGCGGAATACCAAATGCAAAAGAATAATCAGAAAATCGGTACGCGACGGCACGGCACGGGACGGGACTCCTTTCGGTTATTTAATATTCTTATCGCTAATGAAGTGTTTATGGGGAATGTCAGGAATTGGTTTGCCAGGATATTACTTTTCCCCTCTACATTTCGCTTTCGCTTTCGCTTTCACCTTCCTTGCCTCTCCTGGCCCTTAACCTGATGCCGTTGACTCAATTACACGGCGTTTGCCATGCAATTTGTGCCATCCCCCCCCCTCCCCTTGGCCACCCTTGGCACACATGTGTCCGTGTCCCTCCTTGCCACACGGAGAGATTCGCAATTTTCATTTAAATTTTTACCAGATTTTTTCATGAAAATATTTTTGCATTTGCAGCATCCGGCGACACGGTGTCCCTTCGCGTGCTGCCGCCCGCCCACGCTTTGTGCCACATGCCACCACTGAAAATAAAGAAACAACAGCAGGAACATTTCCGAGCCCCATAAAAGCCCCGTCAGCACCGTCAGCACGCCCCCCACCCCCCCTGATGCCCGACGAAGGGCGGAAGCGACAACATTTTATGACGGTCACATAATAACATCGGAGCGTCGAACGGTTAACGGTAAACGGTCCAGCGTTCCAACGCTGCCGCGTTCCGCAAACAGGAGGAGCAGGGGAAGGGAGGAAAGGATGCAAATTACGTGCCACATGAAGCGTCAAAGCTTTTGATTTCATTGTCGGCACCAGAGCAGAGCAGCAGCAGCATCCAGAAACCAAAACCAAATCCAAATCCGTAGTGGGAAACAAAGCCAAAAACGTCTCGCAACACTCACCCATTGATTGATTGAGTGATTGAGTGATTGAGTGACTGGTTGACTGATTGACCAAGCCGCAGTAGCAGCAGCAGCAGCAGCAGCAGTCTCAGAGGCAAGCAAAATCAAGCGTTCGATTAAAACGGCGCCAATTGCGATGGCGGCCTTTCTCGGTAACGACATCAGTAGCGGCAGCCCCAGCAGCTCCGCTGGCATACGCAGCAGCGCCACCGCAGCCGCAGCTGCAACGGCAGCACTCAACGGCGGTGGTGGTGGTGGTGGCGGGGGGCGTGGCGGTGGCGGTGGTCGCCAGGGAGCGGCCAATGGCGGCACTGGCAGTGCATCGAACTCGGGTCCATCGGCATCGTCCAAGTCGGAGAAGCAGGACGACAGCGAGGAGGGTGGCATTGGCATCCTCTGTGGCTGTGGCAACCGGGCCCCCAAGTCCCACTGCATATCCGCAACAGGTGAGTCCATCTGCGCAGCTCTTTGCGTTGCTTCCATGCCGATTGAATTAACATAAATCATAATTTAAATCTGCTCAGGCGTGCTGCTGCTGGTGCTGCTGTACACCGCCATGGGGTCGATCATCTTTGTGACCCTCGAGGGTGAGCTGGAGGACGGCAGTGCCGTGGAGACGGCTGTGGCCGCCTCCAAGCCATATCCGCGCACCGAATTGGCCAACGCCGAGATACGCTCCAGGCAAGTCTCAATGCGATCTCAGTCCATTATCGGATCCAGCCACTGATCGGGGACACTTTTGCCATTATGCTTTCAGAACTGTGGACCGCTTGTGGTCGATAACGGAGGACCTCAATATACTGTACAAGGAGAACTGGACTCGTCTGGCTGCCCAGGAGGTTCAACTGTTTCAGGTGAGTGTCCAGTCGCAGTGCCGGTCCCGGTCGCGATGCCCGCACCTTTTGCACTCGCTTGCTAATGGAGCATCCTGCCTGCGTCCGTCTCTGGGTTGCCATTCTTTTCCGCAGGACACACTGCTGCGGGCCGTTCGCCAGTCAAAGGTTTATCCACCAGGCGGCATCCAGATGAATGCACCGACCCACAAATGGACCTATGCCTCGGCCTTTCTCTACTCCATGACATTAATTACAACGATAGGTGAGTGAGAAGTGTCCTGCCCGTAGCCAGTACCCGTACCCGTACCCGTACCCTTAACCGTACCCGTACCCGTACCACATCGATTCCTCTTGATTCCTTTGTTGGCTTCATGTTGTTCTCTGGTTCTGGTTTTGGTTCTGGCTCTGGTTCTGGTTGCTGGCCCTTGCTTCGACTCTCTGGGCAATTTATTAGCCCCGGCCTGACGTTTGCCGTCGCCTGCCAAGTGCCAGAACCCAACCAGACACGTGTGCGTGCCCCTCGCGCACCCTCCAAGCCCTGTGTGTGTGTGTGTGTGTGTGTGCGTCTGTGTGAGACGTTGAGTGAGCGCCTCTGCCTGGCTGAGCAGCTGCTGAGCTGACCAGAGATGTTGGGACCTCTGACGCCTGGCTGGCCACTGCCACTGCCCCTGCCAGCACAGGATTGCCCTCGGCATACCCCCGCACTGCCCAGGACAGCCCAGGACTGCCCAGGACTGCTGTTTTTAATTAACAAACTGTCAACCGACGGCATCGATTCCGTTCGTCTTGGCCACAGCAATTCTTACCCCACTCCAGCCCGCCCCACCCACCCATCCATCCATCCATCGACGCTGGTGTGTGCTGCTATATACTATATACTAGATATATGTAGGTATGTATCAATATATATTTTTTTCAATTTACCAATGCGTGCTGCCGTCCGCCAGTATCTCTGATTTCAATTAGGTATATGTAAGCCGGGGGGCTAAGCAATTTCTCTGCAAAAAGGACGCACGGAATGCGTCATGAAGATGCATGCCAAACGTAATTAACATGTCCATGCACAGTGCCCCTCCACACACCCTAATCGAACACTGCCACACCCCACACCACACCACACCACACCACACCGCATGCCCGGCCAGCAGGCAGCTCCACTCAGCCTGTCCACAGGCGTTTGCTGCTCCTCCTCCTGCTACTGTTCCTCCTGCTGCTCCTGCTCCTCCTCCTGCTCCTGTTCCGCCTGTCTCTCCCCCTCTTGATCCTGATGTACATGCAAATTGAAGTGCTGTTGGTCGAGAGACACCAAAATAATTGAAAAAAATAATTTAAAATAACCAAAAAAAAGAAAAAAAGAAAGAAAATGGGAAACGCCCGAAGCCTACCAATGAATACTCTTGGAATAAACAAATCCTGCTGGCTATTTGTTCATCTTGCTGTGACTGCAAACTACTCCTGGAAGCTGTCAGAGTAAGTGCGGAATATGCTCAGATCGGTTGAGAGTTCTATGCGTGGCATGTGGCATGTGGCAGGCTCTCAATTATGATTAAAGGGTGTTTTAAATCGGCTAAGGGCAGGGTGCCTGGGTGCCTGGGAGGCTGTGCGGGTGGGGGGAGTGGCTGGCGCTTGTCCGCTCAACTATGAACACCCAGAGGGGTAAAACGAAAATAGACCGGACACGCACTGTGGGTGACACATGAACAAAAGTGGAGCCGGGGCCTACAGCAGGGGAGGGTCAGTGAGTGGGAGTGGAAGGGGAAGTGGAAGAGAGATGCGTGGGGAGGATGTGGTTTGAGTGGAATGGCTGGACTGATTTGTTCACAATAAACGCGCTGTTAAATCAATCGAATTTGTAGCAATCAGCAACAGCAACAACAACAGCAACAACAACAACAACAATAGACCCCATCCCTCGCGGCAGCACCACATCAGCAGCAGCAGCGGCAGCAGCGGCAGCAGCAGCACACTGCCCTGGCCCCTCATCACATTATGGGAATTGAGTTTGAAATCAAAACTCAATTTCGGACCGGTCGGTCGGTCGGTCGGTCCCCGGGCGGAGAGGCAGCGGCGGGGCAAGCGAGCAGGCAATCAAAAATCTGTCTAAATACGAAACTGCCTCACCCCGCCCGCACCCCATTGCAGTCCCTTCCCCTGTATGTGTCGCTACGGCCTGGCGCCATGTTTGTGTAGCGGCGAGTGTCATTGAAATTATTCTGACATCACTGTGGAGGGGATAGTACCGTTCCGGTATGTAGTTAAATAGAGACAGCGACAGACAGGTCCAGCAGGAGAGAGAAATGGAGAGTGAGTGAGTGAGTGAGTGAGTGAGCGAGTGGGGGGAGAGACCAACCTGCGGTTGTCAGTTGGGTAAACCGAAACAATAGCAACAGAGAGCGAAGGAGAGCAGGCGAGTGAGAGAGCGTAGGAGCGAGCGAGCGTAGGAGAGGGCGAGCATGGGAGCGTGGGAGCGAGGTAGAGCATGCAGGAACGCACATGAACAGACAAGAGCGGACAGCAGCAGACAGATGACAGAAGTACTCGCACTCAACATTCCGCATTCTGTAACCATTTGCTTTGGTACATTCTACGAGTACGAGTGCGAGTGCGAGAGCGGATGTATCCATCGAAGGGGGCAGAACAAGCAGCAGTTGAGGCTGGCTGGCTGGCTGGCTGCTTGGCTGCTTGGCTGGCACATCAATCAATTATGAAACAATTTGTCGCAAATTGCCAACTGGCAATACTTATGTACGTATATGTATGTATGTACTTCGATTGTTTCCCAGCTCTGTGCTATAAATACACACAAAACCGTGAAGGGTGGCCGAGTATCTCCCAGTATTGTCCACTGTCTTTGTACAGAGAGTGAGAGCATAATCTCACCATTCTGGCAGTCACCTTGGATTTCGGCCAAAAAAAAAAAAAAAACGAAGAAAAGTTCTTTGTTGTTGGTTCTTTAATGGGCTTGGGGATTGACGACAGGCGACAGGCGGCTGGCGGCTGGCGGCTGCATGGAGAGATTTTGTTTCGGGGTGCTACCAAAACGATCGTCAGGAGATTAAGTCGGGCCGGGGGTGGTGGGTGCACTGGGGACTGGGGACTGGCTCTGAGACAAAACCATTATGCAAAATTCCCATCGATTATGTGCTGAGCCCCGGTCCCTAGCCAAGGGCCTGCCCTGCAGACGACCAGGGAGCACATTTTGCTCATTATTCAATAATGAAGATATTTTGGATGGGCATACGCTTGAATGGTCCGTCCGGACGGACGTCTCTCTGGTTGGACGTCTGCTACTGTCTCTGCGCCTGCCCCTGCCCCCTGTCCCTGTCCCTGCCACTGTCCCTGTCCCTGCTACAGCTACTGTCTCTGAGCTATTTTCGATGGCTACCTTTATATGGCGCCATACCCATCCACAGCCACTGTCTCCGTCTGGGCCCAGGACATCGTTCAATTAAAATTCCAGCAGATTGGATTTGTCTGGCAGTGATACATACATATGTGTGTGTGTGTGTGTGTGTGTGTGTAAGACTAGGGCTGGCTGGGGGTCGCAATGATTGTTTAGCTTCTCGCACATAAAACAAATCGCATTGCCTGCAAAGCCTCGCCCCCTTGATGGATCGCTTCAGAATAATACCTTCCGCCTCTAAAACTTACGATAAATTTATGTCAATTGTCTGCTGTGTGAGTGGGAATTATGGAGTGCGTATTTGATTTGCATTTACGTGGATTCATTCGCATTCGATTAGCATAATGATGATTTCGCCAGCTAATCGATGACTGTCGAGCAGTCGACTCCGCCGACTGTTTTGTCATTTCGATCCGGCCAAAATATTTGGCAGACTCTGCCCCAAAAATTGAATGACACAAATAACTCCGGTTCATTGCCTACTTAGCGGCTCTGATGGCGATTATGGATAATTAATATTGCGCATACGCTGGCTGCTGGCTGCTGGCCGCTGGCTGTGTGTGTGTGTGCGTGTGTCGTGGGTAATAAAATTAACACATCTGATCGTAAATATAAACCATGGCACTAATAAATATACCCAGGCCCCCCCACCGCCCCCCTACACACATCATTTCGGTCTCGAAATTCTCCATTGTCCGTTGATTTATGTGCTGCACTGTGGTCGGGACTGTGCCAGGCACCCACCCAGCCAACCACCCACCCACCACGTCGCCACGACAACAACGATTCAATTTTACAAACTGCATCCAGAGGACACTTCCGCTGTCCAACACCACAGCCCACGTCCGTTGCCGAGTGACCCCAGCCGGCGAGACCCGTGAGACTGTCACACTGACTGTCACAACAGCCTGGACAAGTGGCAGGGCATTGACAGTGGCCGGGACGTGGCGTGTCATTAGGGCGTCGCATTATTGTTAATTGGTTTGTGGCTAAAGTGCCGGGCAAAAGAGTTCGGCCTGATATATGAGGACTGGGGAGACCCCAAAAAGTAAGCAGCAGTAAGCAGAGTCAGTGGCAGTGGCAGTGGCAGCGGCAGTGGCAGTGGCAGTGGCAGTGGCAGTGGCAGCGGCATTGGCGTAGTGATATTCAATCAATAAGTAAATGTAAACTGGCAGCCACATACGAGTACACTCGATTGCCTCGCATAAATCTTCAGTAAATATAACAACGGAAAAAAAGCAGTACCATCGATTGGGACTTCGGGGGTTTGGTGGCCAGTCATCTGCGTACAAACAGCAGCAGCAGCAGCAATCTGCCACTCCCACTGCCAGTGCCACTGCCAACTCCCACTCTCACAGCACAGCAGAGCACTTTGACCTTCTTGTGTTGGATGACCTTCAGCGGGGCCAGACCATAAACTATTGCCATCGATGTAATGGCTTTGTCTGCCACTTCCGTTTGCCATTTTGAATTACAAATTGCAGAGCAGGGCAGGGCAGTGCACGGCAGGGCAGGGCAGGGCAGGGCAGTAAGCGCGTACCAGTGCCAGTTTCCGTATGCGTTCGAATGAATCACGATTTATATGTTGTTTACCTATTAGTATGGCCTGCATTGTGCGAGCTTCCTTTAGTTCACACCCATCCGCAGCATCCGCAGCATCGACGCTGTCGGCTGCTGTCCGCTGCTGTCCGCTGCTGTCCGCTGCTGTCCGCTGCTGTCCGCTGCTGTCCGCTGCTGTCCGCTGCTGTCTGCTGCTGGTTGATAACTTTATTAAACACTTTGACCTGCATTATGTTCACACGATGGCGACGGCGATGCTGCTGCCCACTTTGCCCACTTTGGACACGCTCTATTCCACGCTATGTGTCCCCCCCACTCGACCCCACGCTAGACGGCACGTCACGTCCGCTGTTGTAATATTATTATTACATAATTTGTGTGCCAGAAATTGTGTATTCGCCCCGTTGCCCGGCCTGGATGCTAACTATAATCGTTTGTGACACGCGCCGTCAAAATAGCCATGGAGCCAGTGATGCTGAACCATTTGAACCGTTTGCTGGCTGTTTGCTAGTTTATAATTGGAGAGACGGGATTCATTTTACGGCATTTCACCATACACAGCGGATGATGCTACTGTTCAAGGGGGTTATTTCAATGGCAGCCATAGTCATCGCTCTCTTCCTGTTCATTAATTTATGTTGTATGTTGATAATTAATAAATGCTGCAGGCTGTGGGGGAACAGTGCCACATGTCCATGGGCTGACATTTAAGGGCGATTCCCCACATGCACAGGTCTCCGATTGCCAGCTAACACAGCGAAAGCTACGAAAGCGGCAAGCAAAACGTGTTTGGGGCTCCTGCACGGAACTATTTCGGAGCATTGGGGGAGCGACAACGCTGATTTGATTGGGGGGCGTGGCAGCGTAAGGAGCAAAAAGCGCGGCTGCGGCAGTTTATTTTATTTTATTGCATTTCGCAGTCTCATTTTCATGGCTCAGACATACTGTACATGTGTGCTGTGTGTGCTGTGTGTGTGTGTGTGTGTGTGTGTGCTGTGTGTGTGTGTGTGGTGGGTGTGTCAGTGTCAAATATAAAACAAATAATGCCAAAAGCGACAACAGCCTGCAAGAACAACAAGCACGACTACAACGACGATATAAGAGGCAATCACAGATAAGTCAACATTCCGCTGACGAGGACAACGAACTACAAACGGAGCACGACGAATGGAAGCAAGCCCCTTCGAAGCCAGCCAGCCACCCAGCCCCCACCCTCCTCCTCTAACCAAACGAATGAACGAATGAACCAAACAAAACAACAAAAGGAAGGCCAGCCTCGTGGCCAGCCGAAGCACTTGATACCCTGGCAAAACGATCCAAAAATATACACAAAAAGTTGCGAAATTCAGGAACTAGGCACTCAAGCTGATCGGGCATACATGTATGTATGCATAAGGTGCATATATGTGTAGGATCTACATATGGACATTGCAAACATTTGCTCAATGTTCGAATACCCGCTGCAAGGGCAGGCAAGGGAATGAATAGGCGGCTGAGTGAATGAGCGAATGAACGTATGAAAGAGTGCCTACGCCTTGGACATATTATGTGGCAGAGTCCCCTCCCTCACACACACACACATAACGAACCACTCAGCGCTTTTATGTGTGTGTGTGTGTGTGTGTGGGTGGGTGTTTATCATGGCGCCCCGCATCCGCAGCCGCAGCCGCACCCGCACCGCATCCGCCCCGCCTTTGCCCACATTTACCCCAAGCGGCTTGCACTGTCAGCCCTTGACATGCTGCATACATTTTTTAATGTCTTCCTGTTCAGAAACAACACCAACAACAGCAATAATGGCAACGGCAACGGCAACGGCAACGATGAGCCCTGAGAGGCCTGATATGTGTCAAACGCTAACACGCACGCTGCCTCAGGCCCCGCCGCCCGCTCTGCCATAACATACATTGCCCCAATGCCACGCTGCCACACTGCCACGCTGCCACACTGCCACACTGCCACACCCAACCACACTTAGCCGCTGCTGGTTCTCGTTTCTGTGTAGTTTTTCATCTCGTGCAAGGCTTACTGCAGCCAATCCATCTCTGAGCGGCGAACGTGAGGGAGGGAGAGTGAGCGACGGGCCAGGAGAAAGAAGAGATATATGGCAGAGATGTTATGGCGAGTGTTAACAAACGAGACGGTATGCAGAAATGTAGAGGAAAAGGACATGCAGCGAGAGAGGGGAGGAGAGAGACAGAGGGAGAGGAAGAAAGAGGAAGGCGGAGAGAAGAGCAAGCGAAAAGACTGTAGAATCATTTGGATCAAATCGAGTAGCCTAAACGAAGGAGAGCTTCAAGAGAGTGAACGAAAAGGGCCCTCAGACAGACAGCGAGAGAGAGAGAGAGAGAGAGAGAGAGAGAGAGATCGCGCTGCGAGGCGTGGATCCCCGCCGTCTTCATCGAGTGCCATTTCAGGCGTAAAATGGTGTCAGGCAGCTCTTTGTTTGTGTGTCTCCCCCTCCCCCTCCCTTTCCTTATCCATTTGCCTCTTAGTGCCGGAAACGGAAATGCTCGAGGCACACACGCACGCACACACACACGAGTGCACACATAGACGTGGCCCAATCAAGCGGAGCTCGCTGTCATTTTGTTTGTAAATGTCGCATATCAAAATGCTTAATAATGTCATAAAAACCGAAATTATTGCCCAGCGAAGGCATCACAGAACAATGCCAATAATTCGACTTGGCTCCACACCCAGCCATACATACATATATACATATGTACATATATGTATACAGCCATACCCAAGCCATGCCCATGTACACATATGTGCATAAATATGCTGGCTGGCTGGCTGGGTGGGTGCGTGTTGTGGGGGATGGCTTGTGTCGCAGCCGCCATTCGAGTGGCCACTCTGTCTCCTTAACCTTGCAGCTGCCACACATACAAAGCGGCCGAGCGGAGGGAAGGCTGAGGCGGCACAGTTTGCCAGCGAACAGAAAAAGGGAGACAGAGACGAAAACTAGTGGAAGATGTGGCGACTGTGCTGCGTTAGCTGAAATGTATGCACTGCTTGCATTTTCCTCTCTCTCTCTCTCTCTCTCTCTCTCTCTCTGTCTCCCTAGCCGCCTTCATCAGCGTCTTCAGCGTGCTCTTCTACTGGCTTTGGTCCTCTGTATTGGCTTGAGTTGGAATTTTTTTTTTTTTTTTTTTTTTTTTTTTCGCATGCATATTCTCGTTGAGGGCTGTGCACACAGAGCACAAAAAAATGCATGATGAATGTGTAGGCCTCTCTCTCTCTACGCTGCGGGTTCTCGTTCTCTGCCGCTGGATCTGGAGTGCTTGACAAACTGTTATACATTGACAAACTGTTGGCCCAATTTGATGGCTTTCGGCATTTTGTCAAATGAAATCAATTTTTACTTGCAAAGGCTGCCAGCTCGGATGGATTCTCTGATGGATTCTGCTCTGTGGGTACATTTTTGCATGCTGTGTGTCGTATGACAGCTTAACTTGATTTACCAAACGAATTTTGTTTCAAACAAAACAAATCCAAAAGAAAAATACAACAACAACAACAAAACTCTGATATTTCTGTGCACGGATGGGGAATTCATCAGCCGTACGCTCTGATTTATGGCACGATGCTGAACTTCACCTGTGGTCAATGCTAACCCGACACTTTGATGCCACGGACAAGGATTGAAGTACTTTTTGCTGTTCTGTTCCACTTGAGATGTGCATACATGTGTACATATGTATGCGGTTATTTATGTACAATGAATGGTACACTGAAGTGCTAAATGAGTTTGGCAGAAATGTGAAAGAATGCAGCTGCCATGCCTCTTACTTCGCATCCGCCCAGCCCCTGCCCAGCCCATGCCCAGCCCATGCCCAGCCCATGCCCCTGCCCATCCATAATCATTTCTGGTCGCTTTCTCTGCCAATTTTCGCATTTTTATGCATGTTTTGACATGTTCAAGCATCGTTGGCGTCACTTCACTTCACGATGTCAGCCAGCCAGCCAGCCAGCCAGCCTGCCAGCCAGCCAGCCATCGCATGCAACGTTTTATGGCTCTCACACACAGCTAGCGCAAGAGACATATACAGATACAGCCAAATACATACATATACATACGTATATGCACGTATTTATATACATTTGGCATGTACAGTGTTTATGTGGTGCCGGGGAACATTTTGTCTACGGCTGGCTTTTGTTTCCATTTTGTGCTTTCCATTTGTTTGACAATTAAATGGGCAGCAACATCCACATCGACATCGACATCGACATCGCTGTCGGCGTCGCTACGTCGCTACGTCGCTGCGTCTCGATAACGATTTTAATAGGCCATTTAATTTTTAATTAATTCTTCAAGCGCCAGTTGCCATGTCATAAAAATGTTTGCTGTCATGTTTGGCTGTTGCTTGTCCTTTGTCCTCTTGTCCTTTGTGCTCTCCCTTTGACCCCGCTTGGCTGCCTTGCAGCTCCCATTGCAGCTGCTCTGGTTGATGATGCTTGATGATGATGTTTTGGGGCGTTTAACGACATGTTTTTGTTTCATTTTGGCGGCCCTGCATATCATTATTATCGCCGCGATATTTCTTCTCATTTTCCATCACAATCCGCCATTCAGCTTTGCCGCTTGTTTATTGAACATTTGGCTATTTATGGATGGTGGTTGGCTGGGGGGTTGGTTGGGGGTGGGGTTGGGGGGGTGTGGAATGTGGAATGGGAAGCGCGTGTTTTCTGTGTCGCAATTTCATTACTCAAACTTGCCAGAGGGCGGGAGACAACCAGCCCCTCCGCCACCACCAACAGAAACAAAATAGAGAGCGGGCAGTAATATGTACAGTCTGTAATTAAAACATTCACTGGGCGAAGCAAAGAAACCTCATTGCCCACTCAGCCATTGCTGCTTGACCTCGGGTTGAGTGTTGGCGGGGGAGGGCATCCCCGCATCCCCGCATCACCGCATCCGCATCCCGCACCAGCAGGCGCTCCGCTCCTAGCCTTCGGCAGTGCCTCTCGACAAATATCCGCGTCCTCCCTTTAAAGCACCATGCCCTCCCGCCCCCACAGCCATGACCGGAGCCACCCCCATGCGCATTGTTTGGTTTTATATTTAAACATTTTTGTGACTCTCTTAATAGCTTTTTGTGAAAATTAATTTCTTAGCTATTAGAGGCTCTTGTCGACCCCCACTCCCCGATCCCCACCGCAGCAAACCCTGCCACACTCCACTACCCCCCTCACACTGTGTGTATGTGTGTGTGTGTGTGTGTGTGTGTGTGTGTGTGTGTGTGTGTGTGTGTGTGTGTGTGTGTGATGGAGGAGTATTTTGTAATTACTTTATGCCCGAAAATTGCCGTTGTAAAATATTTCTCGCTGGCTTTTGGTTTGGACTTTATAGTCGCCTAAGGGGCAGGACAAAAGCCCCACCAGGTTGTGGCCTGGATAGGGGGGTGGGCGGGGGGTGACTGGGACTCTGTCATGGCTATGGACTTGCCTTTGGGGCTGCGCTGCTCTCTTGCCACTATGGTACTATGTATAATCGAATTAAATGCGCTGCCCATCTGCCAAGATGAGCGAATTTTAAGAATGGTTCGAGTGTGCGCTGCAAATGAATATCGATTATGATTGATTGTTGTGCGGCTAAGAAATTAGTATGGAGCGATCATTTTTTGTAATTTGGAGGCGATTAACAAGTGTATAACAGTTTGTATAAAGTTTGTATAACAGTTTGTATAACAGTTTGTATAACAGTTTGAACTTAGTATAACAGTTGGTGGAGTGTGTTTTTTGTATTCAAGCATTAATGCAGTAATGTATAACATTTTGTATAACAGTTTTGTTTTACTTCTTGTATGCAAGTCTGGCGACTGAGTCGCTACCATACAGAACCATTCAATAGCATTGTTTGACTTCTATCGTCTATGCTTAAAACAAAGCTTACAAAAATCCTAACTGGCTGCTCAGATCCGCTGTGCAGACACCACTCGAGGAATCTACTTATCTGCGATACATACATGTACATATATGCCATACATACATACATATGTACCCATTCGAGTGGGAGTACGATAATTGTACGATTCCTCGTTTGTATTTGAAATTCGTTGAAGCACAACAACAGTCAACAGTGGCATTTGTTTTGCAATTAGCAAGAAATAAAGATGAAGCAAAGCCGCAAAAGTGAATAAATAGTTTTAATTAAAATACCTGAGAGCTGAAAGTAAGCAACAAATGCAAATTAAAACGTATTAAGAACTTAGAACAACATCTCTGTTGTTGCCTGCCAACTTGATGGAGGCATCAAGTTCCCCCAAAGAACAAGCACCACCAGCCAACCACTGCCAGTGTCTGTGGCTTCACTGACCGACCGACCGACCGACCGACCGACCGACCGACCGACCGACCGACCGGATGCTGTACAGAACGTGTAGGCTTAACCCTACTCTATTGAGTGCCCTATTGTCCAGTGTCCAGGGGGGAGGAGCGGCTATTACTATTACCGCCCCACAATCTCCATCTCGATTGCAAAAATTTCAATCCCCCAACATGGAAATCGTTTTTGCTCGTCCACAGTTTTCTTTTTGGGGTAAAAGTTTAGGAGCCACACAGCCAACCAGCACCCACTCCGAAATTCCCACGCATAATTGCCATGCTTGCCCTTGCAGCCTGGTGGAAATCTTTCCACAGAGTTGTGGCAGGGACAGGGACAGCAGCAGGGACAGCGGGCACAGGGACAGGGACAGGGACAGGGTGTGGGCGGCAACGACATGTGTGCGTCGTTAGTTAGTTAGTTATAACTACATACAATTTTATGGAAGCCATATTGTAAATGTTATAATTTTCACTAACAATTTTTAGCAACCGTTGCCTGAGTCGGGGGCGTGGCAGTGGGGCGGCACCCAGCTATGAACGATGGACACATCGTACACCCGTGCGGACCGGGCGGGAGGCAGGGCCACACGACGTATACTTACTGTACGTACATGCCTGTGCATGTTGTAAGCAGGATGATGATAATTTTCGACAACTTTTTTTTGTTGTTTGCCAGTGTGTGTGTGTGTTGTGTGTGTGTGTGGCACCTCAGGGAAGCGAGCGCTATGACAGGGACTCGTCGTAGTAGTAGTCCAGAGGCGACGCTGCCGGAACAGCCTACACTTGCACCGCCTGCCCCTTGCTGGCTGCCCTAGCCCTGTTCCCCGTGCACTCAAACGTGCTTCGTGTTTTAAAGTATTCTTAACATTAACATTAAGCAGGGATCACAGGGCATTGGGCTGCTGGGTGTGGCATGTGGGACCCCAAAAGCATTTTCTGTGTTTTTTCCTACTGATTTTTCATCATTTTATTTTTTATTTTTAATATTTTTGTGTGTGTGGTGTGGTGTGGTGTGTATTTTATTTTTCCCCCCATTCTCTTTCGGTCGTCTGGCATTTACTTTTTTTTTTTGCTTGCTATTGTCGTTTGCTTTTTCGTTTTGTCAGTAATAAAATTGAATACATGCACAGGCACATGCACATACACATACACCCATACACCCATACACATACGCACAATTTTACTCAATTATAAAAGTTTCCACATTAAAAGTTCATTGCAGAGCCAAAGTGGGGGAATGAACGCAAGTCCGAGGCGTTGGGATAGGTCGTGCCCAGAGGCAGCTGGCCTGGGCCTGGGTCTAGGCTTCGTGCTGGTCCTCGTTGCAAGTCCTGTTCCTGGTTTCTGGTTCTGGTTCTGTCTGGACTGTTGTTTGTTCCCCGATTCAGAGCTCTGGCAAAACAAACATCAAAGCCAAAGTGTCTCCGACAGAAAAGTTTCCATTTCTATTATTTTCTGTTTTTGAGGACAGCCTCAGCTCCCAGCTCCCAGTTCCCAGCTCCCAGAACGAAAGGGGAGGGCTGAGTGCCGAAAAGGTTGTTGTGCCACATGCATGGCTGCATGGCAGCAGGCAGCAGGGAAATGGCTTTATCCACTCCTGCTAATCTGTACAGTCTGCCCTGCTAATTTGATCAAGGATCAGTCCATGCGGCGGCAGCTGGCTTCTGGCTTTGTGGCACTTGTTAAGCTGTGCATTTTCCCTCTATTGTGGTGCATTAAGTTGCATTTCCAATGCTAAATATTTTCGAGCGAAAGTCCCTTGCACTTGCGCTGCTCTCATTGAATCTCCTACAATTATTTGAAGTGAAACCAAACATTTAATTGCTTCCATTTTCTTTTGCTGTTGCAGGCTATGGCGGCGTCTCGCCACGGACCCAATGGGGCCGCATCGCCGCTTTGATTTACGCTCTGCTCGGCATACCCATCATACTGCTCTACTTGTCAGCCATGGGCGATGCACTGTCCAGCGGCATGCGCTGCCTGTTCCGTCGCCAGGGCGGCGAGAAGGGCGGCGCAGGCGATGGGGATGGCGTCGACAATGGAGGCAGCGGTGGCAACGGACGCAAATCGGACAAGAAGAAGGCAAAGAAGGGCCACTACGGACACCATGGTGGTGGCAACAATATGCACTACGGCATGCCGCAGACCGTCTACCAGCAGCAGCAGCAGCAGCAACAGCAACAGCAACAGCAGCAGCAGGAAAAGAAGAGCTCTGCTGAATCGGAAAACGAACAGGGAACTGGACCCCGGGGCTCCGCCAGCGTGCCCATCTCGATCTGTGTGTGCGTGATGGTCTGCTATGTGACCAGCGGTGCCATACTCTTCCACCGGCTGCAGAACTGGAGCGTGCTGGAGTCGCTGTACTTCTGCTTCACCTCGCTGGGCACCATCGGCTTCGGCGAGCTGGCCCCCAGGGGCACACTCGCCCTGTACATGGCCTCCGCCTATATACTGGTGGGCATGGCCGTGGTGGCCATGTGCTTCAACCTGATCCAGGCCGAGATTGTGCAATGGCTGCGCAAGTTCAGCGTGCAGGACAACGTGACGCCCAAGGCCGAGGAGGTGACCCTCGTGTCGGTGTCCGTCACCCCGAAGCCCTCCTGACAACGACCCAGCGCGGACCTGCTGGGCGGCATCGCCGGCGGTCCCAGCACCTCCTCCGGTCTGGGCGTGGGCGTGGTAGGCCAACCACCCAACAGCCTGGCCCAGCACCAGACAATGTTCTTCGGCCCGGCCCACACCCTCACCCAGTACAGCTCGCTGCCACGCCGCAGCCACATGCATGGCGGCCACGGGGTCGGACCATCGTCCTCGGGAGCGGCCTTCCAGCGCAACACGCCCATCCGCCGCTCCACGGGCATACCGGAGCACCACATGGAGTACTTTGTGCCGCGCAGCATCAGCGAGTTCAACCTGTCGGGCGTGGGTGATCTGGCCCTGCCCCCGCCACGTCGCTACTCCCCCAACATGAACAACATGGGCATGGGCACGGGCATGGGCATGGGAGGGGGCATGGGAAACGGCATGGGTATGGGCATGGGTATGGGCATGGGCATGGGCATGGGTATGGGTCTGCCGCATGGCCTGCAACTGGGACCGCCGCAGACACTGCTATGTGGCGGCGGCCCCCAGCAGCAGCAGCAGCAGCACAACCACCGCCGCCACCGGCCCAGCTGCAGATAGTCACCCTGAAGCCGCGCAGCGAGAAGATGGTCACCTTCGAGGACGAGTCCAAGCAGCAGCAGCAGCCACCGCCGCCCTCCATTGTCTCCTCCGGCGTGAACTCTGTGACGGCGGCGACCACACATTGTCCCCACGGGGTGCCAACCACGCCGCGCAAGTCCTCCGGCATCGGTGGGTTGGGTGGCGGTGACATCTTCATGTGACCAGCCAGCTGACTAGCGGCGGCGTCCAGTGACTGCTCGCCAGTGGCATCCGGATCCGGTGTCGGTGTCAGTGCTGGTGCTGGTGCTGGTGCTGGGGCGGCATCTGAGCTGAATGCTGCGATGCGTCTGCGGGATAGCATTGACGAGGCGCTGTGCCCCAAGTCGGGACCGGCCCCAGGTGAGGTGATACGTGTCTAAGTGAATCAAGCCAAATGCTCACACTGTAAGTAATTGCACACACACACACACACACACCCACACTGACACACACCACACACCACACACACATCGCTGTAGACAGGCGGACTCTCCATACACATGCATAAATGTGAAAGTCAAGAAGTGTTGCCTACATTTGGGGGCTGCCAGTGACAGGACAGGATAGACGTAGGAGAAGCAGAGCAGCAACATGGCAAGCAGAGCAGCAGCAAGCAGAGCAGCAAGCAGAGTGTGGGAGGGGAGAATAAGTAACAATTTCCTTCATCTAAAAGTTGGTTCTTCGTCGTGTTTTTTGAATCTATAAACATTGAGCAAATATTTATTATTATGTGTGTAAATATAGGAAAAAAACACAAAACACAAGAGCATCCACAGGGAACAGAATATACGAAGCTTAGGGTGGATGTGTTGGGTTGGCTGGCAGCTGCAGCAGTACAGAATTATTGGCAGGCGGAAGGGGAAGGGGGTCTGTGTAGTGGGTTGTGGGTAGTGGGGAAAGCATTAGCAACAAACGACTAAATTAAAAGTAAAATTAAAATTCCACATGATAAATGCATAAATATTTAAATGGTGCATGAGAGTGTTTAACGTTAATGCCGAAAGCGCGCAAAAACCGAAATTAATAAAATACATAGCGAATACCATGAATAATAAATAGTAGTTATCCGCATGAGAGACGGGGGAATGTAGTGAGGGGAAACAAACAAAATGCAAATGCAAATGCAAATGAAAATGAAAATGACAAATTGTATAAATACCCGAGGACAAAGTTTATTTAAGCGATTTGTTAGTTCGTTTTTGCTTCTCTCTCTCTTACTTACTATCCGTCTATTTTTTGTTGCCATATTTTCATCAGCTTCTGTGCTTCTGGGTGGTTTGCTCAGCGGGGTGGTGGGGGTTGGCTGGGGGGCTAGTGGAAATTTAAATTACTTTTCCCACAGAGTGCTGTATAACAGTTGCATTGGAGACGGTAGAACGGTAGAAACGGCATTGTCTGCGTGGTTGGCAGGATAGCAAAATGAAATCTCTTTATATTTGGTATAGTTTGTGTGGTCGAATAATTTATTAGTTTAAAACTGTTATACTGTGTGGGGGTAACCAGCTGTTATACAGACTGTCATACTCGGACAATTGTGGAAAGGTAGCGTGAGTTTGCTTCAAACTGTTATATTATGCATTTTCGCTGCTGCACTTGCAACTGTTATATAAACTGTCATACTGTTCGAAATGTGAACATAAATCAAATGGTACCTTTTTGTGCACAAACTGTTATAATAGGTTTGAGAATGGCTGCTGTTATATTATCTGTTATATCTGTCATGAACAACTGTTATATTGCTGCAAATAATGACATCCCTTGACTTTATTGATTCAATGATTAATAACTAATTGATTATAATCATAATCAATGCACTCGTACACTGCTGGCATACATATGTATAGCTATCATTGACCTGTCATACAATCTGTTATACGAGTAGATCCAGCATTCAACTGATCATACAAATACATATGTATATATCCCATACGCCCCACAAATAATCTCTCACGCTCACTCTCATCTCACGCTCAGTATCTTCAGTTCTTCAGTCATTTTTAAGCCCCAGGGAATTCTACAAATTACCATTCGATTTATCAGAATCCCCTGTGGCATCTGCTTTAGCTCTTGTTGAGTGGTTTTTTTTGTGTTTTTTTTTTTTTTTTTAGTTCCCTGCACCGCTCCGCCACACTCTTCGCGCGGGGCAATTAGGATTAAATACTTTTTAAATACATTTTGATTGTAGGTAATTGAGCGCGTGAATTGTCATTTGTTGTTTGTTATTTGCTGCCGTCTGTCGTTTTTGCGGAGGTGCCAGAGAGCTGCCAGCCCGTTTGGATGCCTGTCATCCAAGTGGAGCTCATTTGCCGCACTTTAGCTGCCATTTGGTTGCTGTTTTTTTGTTGTTGTTTGGTTTTGTTTGTATTGTGTGTAGCCCTTCATTAAAATAAATAAATGAAACTTGAGTGTCCGCCCAAGCCCGCACGCGTGGGTGTGTGTGGTCGCTGTGCGTTGCATTTGTTAATTTTTTGCCGTACTCAATTTGTGGCATTCAATTAAAACAGTAAAATAGTGAAATGGAACCAGAAACCAGAAACCAAAAATCAAATAGGCTAGGCACTCGTACATACTCGTTAAAAATCAAATCAAAACAAAATGTAATACACGTTAAAGCAGAAACAAAAAAGAACACAGAAAAACGGAAGGAGTATAGGTGGGAAGGGGAGGCTTTCAATTAATGGATGGCGGATTGCAAAGGCGAAATTGCGAGCGGGACAGCGGGACAGAGAGCCCAGAGTCAGAGGGTAATTAGAGGGCAGGCAGAAACAGTCAGAAACTAATTCCGAAATCCATTTTGTGTCATAGCATAAACCAGCAGATGTCTACTATAGTATATACATACATACACACATATATATGCATATATGTCTATGTAGTTAATAACTAACTAACCAACTAACTAACGAACAGCAACCATACAGCTCGTACAGCAGAAACATAAAACATTAAAAAACTGAAAAAAAAAAGCTAACGCAAATATTGAATTTAAGTCAATGTAATTAAATTAAGTCCACTTCAACACTCACACACAAACAAAACAAAAACAGCCAACAAACCAACAAAACGACACGCATAGACAGACAGACACATCGACACACCAAAACCACAATATAATTAATAACTATCTGATAAATATGGGAAAAAAAAAAAAACTAAATATGTAATATGTGAGTTGTTTTTTTTTTGTCAAATTCCTAGCACGGTAAGTTGAACTCTTAGGCTAAGCTAAGCTAACCGGAAGTGGCTCATCGTGAGTGAGTGGGTGAGTGACAGTTATGGATAAATTACACCTAGTTCATATACTCGTACTCCTAGCATTAGTCCACTAAATGTGTGCGTGTCGGCCGGTATTTACCGATTGCTACATCACAAATATATACATATATGCATGTATGTATGTATTATGTACATGCGACTACCTAGGCATGGATGGACCGACCGACATACATTAAAATGTAGTTGTAAGCATCCATACATATACATATGTAGCCGTACACAAAACGAAACTAATTTAGCATTGAGCAAGGCAACTAGCATTTAAGTAAATACCGCAGTTTGCGACATATACATCTACATATACATACATACATATACAATATATATATATATATATACAATACTAAAACCGAAACCGAAACCAAACCAACCAAAAATTAAGTGAATAAATACATCATGAACAATTTAGTCAAATTTCAGTAAAAATGTTGCGTGTTTTTCTTACTTGCACCATTTTTGTGGTGTGGGTGTGCGGGTGCTCGTGAATTTTCATTCCCCAAGGGAATCAATCATCAGGGGATGCAGAATCATTAACCCCAGCGAAAACTACAGGCAAGCAGTGCCAGCAGACAAGCAGAGCAAGCATACAAGCGGAGCCATCAAACAAGCAGTGCAAGCATATAAGCAGTACCGCCCATTAGCTAGTAGCGATCTTAACCTCTCGTCTTTCTGTCTGTCTTTCTGTCTCATCCCTCGCAGAGATTTCCAAGCAGCCAGATAGCCCAAATTTTATATTTTAAAATTTCCATGTATCTTTCCTATGTGAACCAACCTTTCTGTACCATGTCGAGCGAGTGAGCAGCCGCTGAAGCAGCAATAAAGGTATGCGAAATATCTTAAATTAAAATGGAATTTGCGCAAAATCAATTTGCGTATTAATTGATACAGATAAAAACCGAATCGAAATCCCCCAAGCCGACATCGATGGCTAACCGATAAAAAAGAAACACAGACACGCACAGAAACAGAAACCTTTCCGCTCTTCGCTGCGCTGATGCGGCACTGGGTTTTATTTTTGTGAGTTATTTAATTATTTAATTAGTGTTAATAATTTATAACAAACAGTTTTGCAATCAATTCGCCTTTGAATGGGCGCGGCAGCGTTTTTTATCTGTGTGCATTTTATGGCAGCTCTGAAATGGAATCTCACTTAATCAAGAGGTGAGCCCAGGTGCCCGCTCAAAGTGCTCCTGTATGTCCTGTGTGGCCTGTGTGCTTTGTGCATCAGTGCGTGTGTCCAGCTCTTTTTGCCACAGCAATTTAATTTACTTCTGACAAATGTGATGCCCCATATCCTGCCATCCTGCCAGCGTCGACGTCGTCGTCGTGCTCCTTTCGGTCGTCCAGTGTTTGTCGAGTCTATAGATGAAATGTCAAGTGGAAAAGCATTAGCCCATCAAATGATGTGTAATGTGCTCGACTGTCTCTCCCTCTCCCCCTCTCTCTCTCACTCACTCTCTCTCTCTCTCTATCTCTATCTCTCTTGGAATGAATCAAACCAATGCACACACATGGACAGACAGACAGACATACGCTCGTGCACATTGTGTACAGTGCATTTCGAAACTGTAAGCCATTCAGAGCATTCCAAAAGGGCAAAAGTGCACAGCTCCAGCTCAAACTGAAACAAAACTCACAGGAGAGGTTATGACTGCAATGCCTGGCTTAATTTAATTGCATTTGCCGATGGGTACAAATATTTCCAGGCATAAAACATAACAGTTGAATGGTTGACTGCTTGCCTGGTTGACTGCTTGACTGGTTGACTGCTTGACTGGCTGAGTGGCTGAGTGGTGCACTTTTGGTGCGCACTGTACACACGCATATCTACAGTTATACCCAGATGCTATTTGTATATTTGTTCATGTGAAACTTTACAGAATTACCTCGATTAATTTTGTCAAATGTCGGCGCAGCAAAAGTTGTTAGAGCAGAATAATGGACTTATGGGGTAGCTCACTCACTGGCAGGCTGCTGGCTGTTGAGGTGTTGAGGGATAGGGATCAGCAGCAGCATTAGCATTAGCATTAGCCTCAGCATCAGCATCAGCATCAGCTGGATGATGAAAAGATCCAAGCAAAGGATCCCTTTGTCCCATGCATCTCTGGCATTAGCCGGGAGCCTGCAAGCGGCTTGAAGGGGAGTGCAGCGACAAAGGAAACGCAAGACACATCGAGGCAATAAATTCGCTTAAATGCTCTCTTTGTTCGAGTCATTAAAATCGCATTTGGAGGAGAACAAACCAGACCAGACCAAACCAGACCAAGCCAGACCAGAACAGAGCCAGACCAGAGCCAATGATGTTTGCCGCAGTGACTACGCGGATGATGGGGATGAGTGTGAGTGCGAGTGCGAGTGCGAGTGTGAATGTGGCATGTAAGTGCGAGATAGATACTGATGATGGTCTCCCATTTGCTTGTCGCTGCGGCAGTGCCTTGCCTGCCATTAACGCTGACTGCTACGTTGTCAGCACACTTGACATATAATTTGATTACGCATACGCATTTTATTAACTCATTTTCCGCGTAACGATGAAGGCGGCACCCAAGCACTGTGGCTGCCAGTCCACAGCCTCGCGCTGATGGGCATATGATATACTGTGCCGAGATATGACGGCCCTGTCTGCCATCCGCCACGCCACGCCACGCCACGCCACGCCACGCCATGCCACGCCATGCCACTGCTCGCACCCATTAACGAGGAGTTGGCGTTGTCTGCTTTGCGGTTTTCAAGTGGCTCTTGGCGGCCTCCAGCCTCGTGCAACATATTGTCTGACTCAATTACAACAAGCTTAAACTAGAGTTGGCAGCCCGCGTGGGCCAGCAGATCCGCGATCAGAGGCAGGCGAGGCCAGGCCAGGCCACTGAGGCAGGCAGGAGAGGTTGATGCCAGCAGCCAGCAGCAACAGCAGCAACAGCAACAGCAACTAATTTCTTTTTACAACTGTGGCAGTTCTTTAGCTTTATGGAAAGGCACACCCACACGTGTTTGCAGAGCCACACACACACACAACACACACACACACACACACACACACACACACACAGATATTTACAGCTGCTGCCAAGGCGAGTCAAGCCAATAACCAAATGCTGGGGGGTGCCCAGAAAGCGGCAATAGGAGCCGCAAAAGCGTACTGTTTGCACACATAGGCGGGGACAGATAGACGGACAGAAAGATAGAGGCAAAGCAGAGCGAAAGAGAGCTGGAGCGGGGGCTAGAGAGGGAGAGGGAGAGGGAGGGAGAGAGGCAACCACAAAACTTATGCCTTGGCGCAGGCAGCCATTGAAAAGTCGTTAGCAAAACGTCAGACAACACACGGCACATGGTCCGGGCGGGGGGGGGAGGGGAGGGGAGGGCAGCCCCACAGCATAGCCAAGGCAAAGGCAAAGGCAAGGGTCCAGAACTGGGTCTGGGTCTGGGCCTGGATCTGGGCCTGGTTTTGGGGTTTTGCCTTTGGAACTTTGCGGCTGGGGTTAGCTACACTGTGCGGACCTAAATAACTACCGACAAGCGGGAAGGAGCAGCGCCGAGTGCCCCGAGAGCTGCACATGAAAACAAACAAAATATCCATGCAAAAATTTTGGAAACTTGCTCTCGGATTATGACGATTAAAGTTGGCCGAAGTGGATGCATAATTGTCCCCAAGAATACCCAAGAATATGGCTCGGTGTTTCATAATGGAAGGAGGGAAGGAAGGCAAAGGAACGGGCACAGGAACAGGAACAGGAATCCCTCCCAGGGGCAGGCAGCACTCGTGGAGGAAGTGCTGGTACTGGTCAGGGAAAAACGAGAGAGCGGACATCCCCTGGCAGCATGATTAGAGCCGCTCCCATGGGAGCACTGGGATCTGAGGGCCCGGCTCCCCAGCCAATTGGAATGCTATTAACCCGCAGCGCAGCTAATGTCGCCCCGAGGCCTAGGCAGAAGGGAAACGGATAAGCGGCGGACAGGGACTCGGGCTGGTGGCATGGAGCATTGGCTGCCAAGTCTTGCGCAACCAAATTAAAAGTCCTTGCCAGAGCCGCACACCCCTCAGCAGCTCCAGCAGCTCCAGCAGCTCCATGGCCGTAGCCACTTCCGGGCCTCGGCAAAGTGCAGCCGCTTTGCGTACGCCCATAAATCTATTAAGACAATTTGGCAAAGCCAAAAGGCACTGGAAAGCAACAAAAAAGGAAGAAAGCAAAAAAAACCCCAAAAGAAAAAAGAAACAGCCCAAAATTTGGATCTTTTTTAAATGCTTTTCGGGCTATACCCTAGCAGCAGATGGTATGCCGATTCCGAGGTTCCCAGCACCAATAATCTCCGTCTGTTTAAATGCAAGAAAGTGCTGCCATTATTTGAGCTGAGTCGCTGCATATCTCTGTGCTGTCTGTGTGCATTTGTGTGGGGGAAAGCGGCAGGGGTATGCGGCACTTCGGCACCGGCGATAGCCGTGCACTTGGCTGTGGATGTGGATTCTTGGGAGCGCATTCAGCGCCAAAGGAAACCGCACGAAAAATTTGAAACGCAGCAAAGCAAACAAGTGGCGGAGCAGCGGGGTGGGGGTGGTGGCTGGGCGGAGGAGCGGTCTGGGGCTGTGGTTGGTGGCTATTCGGGGCGGCATTGGCGACGCGAGTTGAAACGCAGCGCAGCAGCGCAGGGAAAGCCAAACAAAAGTGAACTTTTCGTTGCTTTTTCGTTGCTTTTTCGTTGCTTTTTCGCTGCTTCTTTTTCTTTTTCAGTTTGCTTATTCGTATTTTTTAAGTACTGTCAAGGGTATCGCTATCTTACGTCCTATATACACACACAGCCACACGCAGGCACACATGATGCTGCGTGATTATATGACAAGATGCTGGGACAGCAGCAGCAGCAGCAGCAGCAGCAGCAGCATCCCTTGCATCCCGAGTCCAAGTCCAGGCCCTTGGCGGCATCCCGCATCCCGCATCCTAGCGCTGCAGAAGGAGCCATTCCAGCCATTCAAACAAGCGGCGCAGGCACAGCGGGCAGGGGGCATGTGCAGGGGGCACGCTGGGGGTCGCCTGAGCATCTTCAGCCTCTCAGCTACACCATCTGCTGCCCAGACTTGATTTACTCGTCCCCTACACGGCAAGAAATGGCATTTTATTTTGGCGATTCAGCAAGTGAAGAGATGCATTGAATGTATCGAAGCTTGGGCGCCCAAGTATACTGGGGAGTATGGGGGATGAGCTGCATGGGCAGATGGCAGCGCTGCGCAAAGGGTGCACACGCCCGCAGGAGATCTCTCAGGGGCCAGCACATAGCTCCTCCTGGCATGCTCCTATGTGATGTGCCAGACCCCAGCCCACAAAGGGGTTTCCTTTATGCCGCTGAATGTAGCGAAAGGAAACCAATTTCAAGCACTCATTTCTGTGAGTGTGCCAGCGGTCGCTTCGCTTCGCTTCGGTTCGGCTTGGGGGTTGGGGATTGGGGATTGGGGATTGGGGATGGGCTGGCAGCCGTGGCAGTGTTTCAGGCCGTCGCATTCCCGTTAGTGTCAAGTTGGCGCGAAGTCGCTGGCTGTGAGTGCAAGATACTGTCATGCCACACCACCCACCCCCACACCCACACCCACGCCCACTTTGGCCTTGGCTCTGGCCCTGCCGCATTCTGTAATAATCTATCAAAAATTGTACGCAAACAAAATGTGATTTGGCTCCACGTGCTCGGCATATGGCCCCGCACCGCACCGCACCGCCCCGCCGCCCCCTATCAGAGTGGTCTCCCTTTCTTACATCCCCCCTTTCCGGCCCCGTAAACCCAACGTGTTTTCTGCATAAATTTTGTCCTGGCATTTGGCAATTGCTTTGAGGATGCGAGTGCCCTGCCAGGGCTCGGCTGAGCTCCGCTCTGCCCCGGTGCCATTCCTTGTTTGCCCATCTGCAGATTGCGATTGTGATTGAGTTGAGTTGACTGCGAGCAACTGCAAGTGGAAGTGGCAGTGGCAGTGGCAGTGGCAGTGGACGTAGAAGCAGCATTGGAGTCGAAGGATGTGCAGTCGAAGGAGCGGCAGGCGTCGGGGGCCGTGCAACTGGTTGAGATTGCATTGAGACCCGGAGTCCCTCGATTCTTGGGTTTGCCTTGTGCAGCGCCGCTCAACTGCCTGCCCCAGCCGCAAGTGCCCCGTAGCCCCGTAGCCCCGTAGCCGCACGTTGCACCAACAACGCCAAATGGCTGCGGTTCCATTTGTGGCATGGATAAGCGAAGGCTAACAAGCAGCCATTGCCGTTAATTGAATCCATTCTGAAGTGTCCTGTCGCCTGTCCTCTCCCTGTCCTGTGCTGTCCTGTAAACTAGAATTAAGCAAGAATTAATTAATCGTGGAGATGGCGACTCCACCTGCCGCTGGGTTCATTATTTTATTTTAATTCGTGGATCGTCAGCAGCTTACAGTCCGGGGCACGACAACAACGACTCCCCCACCCGTTGCAGCACTTTCATGGGCCATGTTTTCCTTCTTTTTGTTTGTTTTTGCGGCTTTTTGGTGGTTCGCTTGAAGGGTGAGAGGAGGGACGGAGGCACGGAGGGACGATGGGAGGTGGCACGGAGGGAGGTGGCACGGTGGCTGTTCCCACAAATCTGTTGAACTTTGTGCCATAAACAACTTTGCTTTAATCGATTCTGATTCGATTGGAGAGAAGCTGACTTTGAATCGCTTTTTAAATCGTTTTTGTTCGAAAGTTTTGTGCCATATCTGAGCTGCCGCAACTCGCAGCTCCACGCCACTCCTTTCGCTCTCCCTCTCTCCCTCTCTCTCTCTCTCTCGCTCCCTCTCTCGCCCAGGCCCCACTGGCAGTCCCTGAATCTGTCACTCAATCTCCCTGGAGGCAGCTCCACAACATTACTTGTGTGCCGCTTTTTTTTAGCAGAGCGACAAAAAGTTCAAACGCAACCAGAACTTTTGCGGCATCACATATGTATGCCCCACAATGCCCCACTATGCCCCTGTGCCACTGTGCCCCCCTTTCTGGCTGCATCCCTGGCGATTGCTCGTCAGCGGCTGTTGGGTCTGCTGCAACATCCTTTGGCTTGCACTCAAACTCGAATCGAAGACGAGCGAGCCGTTGCAATGCGAGGCGCTGCGAGGCGCTGCGAGGCGATGAGACTTTCCCTGTGCCATTTTTGGTTTTGTGGCCAAAACAGCGCGCAAAAGGTAGTGGGGTGGCGGTGGGGCAGAAACCAATGCCAACAGGCAGCCAACAGAGCGCCGCCACAGACAGAAGGACAAAACAAAAGGCGAGCGAACGAGTCGCAACGAGCAGTAAACAAATTTCGGCTGCCACAAAACGCACAGCAGCCAAAGCCAAAGACAAAGATACAGATACACCGCTGCAGATGCAGATACAGAGACAGATACAGAGACAGATACAGATGGAAAGAGATGGCAGCTGGCAAAAGCGATAAGAGTGGGTGGAGTGGGAGTGGCAGTGGGAGGCGGAAGAGGGAAGGAGAAGGTGCAGACAGGAAGACACATAAGAAACTGCAATTTGTGTCACAGCTGGGGGACGAATGGGATAGACAGAGAGACAGAGAGAGAGACAGAGAGAGAGAGAGACTGAGAGAGAGAGACTGAGAGAGAGAGAGACTGAGAGAGAGAGACTGAGAGAGAGAGAGAGAGAGCAGGAGGGGGACACTCTGGAACAGAGCGAGAGTCAACCAAAGTGAAATCCTATAGAAATTGCATTTGCGGCAGCAAAAATTTGAATTGCAATTGCAGCAGCCACACACTTAAGCCCCCCCCAGCGCCCCCTGCCACCGCCCCCTGCCACTGCCCCTGCCACTACCCTCTGGCCCCACCATCTTGCAGGACTTTCTTGCTGCTTCAAAGTTTTCCTCTTTTTTTTTTTGCGTTTTTTCTTCCTTCCATTTTATCCGAAGCTGGCCAACGCAGGCAGCTAGGAGACAGTCCCAGCTTTGGGGCCAGCAGCTCGTTTATCAAAGCCAACGCTTTGAAATTCTGAAATGTCTTTTCCGCTCGCCTGTCCCCTTCCCTCCCGCCCTGATAGGGGTACCTACGATAGTGCTGCTGGGCTCCAGGAAGTATCGCTGCAAATTACGTTGGCGTTGGCGTTGGCGTTGTCGCTTAGTTTTTTCCGATTCGAATGCGCGAACATGACAAATAGATTAGCCAAAAAGTTGGCCACAAGCAGAACCGAGCGGACAGGGCGGCCAGGGCGGACAGGGCGCCGGAAGTCCTGCGTAATGATGACGGGAGCAACTGCAATTAGGGCTGGGCCGGGCGGGGCCGGGCTGGGCTGCGCTTCAAACTTTCATTCTGCTGCGCTGCTGCTCGTCCTGCTGGTTGCCCCTGCCCCACCGGCCAACACTTCAAATGTCAAACACACATGAAAAATGTGCCCTGCCAGGCGGCTTTAAGTAATAACAATTTGGTGGCCGGCAGCGCCCCCAAAGGAAAACAATGCGCAAAAGCCAACAAACTGAGTGACTGCGCCCAGGTGGGCACAGCCCTGATCTATGGGTCTCCCTCCCAGAGTCCAGATGTCACCGCTGCACCATTTTATGGTTATTCATTTTTATGCAACACGGCCAATTGATGGCCGTAATTGCTTTTATTTGCCCACTGCACATCCGCAGACAGAGCCAGGAAATGGCCGTGTGTGTGGCATGGCAGGAGGCCTGTCAAACATCAGAGCGGGGCATGGCACAGGCACGGGCACGGGCACAGGGCACGGGCACAGGCACACAAATGGCGACAAATGTGAAATCAATTACCTCGAACGCAAGGGGAGAGGGCGAGGGCCACTGCCACGACAGTTGCATAAATCTTTAAGGCTAGCAGATAGTTTAATCGGTTTAGGGCAGCGCAACGGGCACAGGGCAGGCCCCTGCATATGCCGATATTAGGAGCTGCTCCAGCCATGAGCTGCACCGGAACACGGGCACATAGCCGCTGCACGAGGAGTCCCAGCCAGCAGCGGCAAGAACCCAAATCCAGACCAGCCAGGATCAGTGGGCTGCCCGATTTGCGCGATCAAATTGCTGGCAAAAATGTTTCGATTTGTGTGTCAACTCCGCCAAGCGTCGCTGCAGCTGCTGCGCGGCTTTCCAGCCCATCGCAGGGCCCCCACTCATCCGCCCCCCTTTGGAGCCTTCCAAAGGGCAGACAAACACGAGTACAACTTGCAAATAGTTTGGTTTGAGTAGCGAAAATTGAAAACCAAAGTACGCCCAGGCCCCCGCCACCAACCCACAAAAACGAGGGCCTAGTGGGTGGTGGGTGGTGGGGGTAGCTGAATGACGGCCAAAGCCGAAACAGCAGACGAAGAAGAAACGCGGCCAAAGACAGCAGAGAGCGGAGAACGACAGAACGACAGAACGACAGAAATAATAAAATAGGAAAACTTTTAGCGGCGCATTAAGTAAACCGAAAAACTGCGACTCTGTGGTTGTCCTTGAGAGCAAGGTGGGGCGGGGGTGGGGGGGGGGGGCGGCAGTGCGAAAATGTGCTGCTAACTTAAATTTATGCGACACACCGACCAGTCCCGCTCCCCTGCCCGCCCACGTACCACCTCTCATACGTAGCCCCTTGGCCAGGAAGTGGCCGACAAAAAACAAAAAAAAAACCGACCGAACCGAACTGAACTGAAAGAATGCCGCAAAAAAAAGCGAACGAGCGAGCGAACGAATAAACTCGCATAAAATTCAAACGCAAGCGAAAAGTTTTTGCAAAGCTCAACCGAAAAAGCAACCGCCCCCGCCGCCGCCGCCGCCGCCCCATTCTGGTGTGTGCCCTCCCCAAGGCAGGAATTGGAATTGTCGTTTTGGAGCAATCCGTTGGCCAGCGCTAGGGCCAGGGCCCAAGCCGAAGCCCAAGCCCAAGCCCAAGCCTGCCAGCCTGCTGCGGCTGCTACGGCTACGGCTGCTGCTAGTGCGCTGCTGCTGCCCCGCCACTCTTGCCACCGTTGGAGGCCGCTGGATGTTGAATGAATGCCGAACCATGTTGCCTTCAATAGGCCAAGAACAATACACAACTGCGGCCCACAGAGAGAGAGAGAGCGCGGGGGAGAGGGAGAGAGCTGCGAGGCTGCACCCAGATGGGGCCAAGGAATCAGCGACATTTTGATTTATTTATTCCGACACCAAGCGGCAGCCAAGTGACCCAGCCGGCGCACATACGGCGTACATATGTACAGGAGGCAGGCATGTACGAGTATTGCATGGGCGGAAAGTGTGGCATAATTAACCAGGAGGGAGCACTGGAAATGGCACAGAGTGGCAAGGTGGGGGCTGATTAGCACATTGACGGGCCGCCCGTGCCATGAGATGTGGGAACACAGGAGAGGTCTGGGGGCTAACCCAGATCCTGCCCGAGGAATTGTGCAAATGAGGCAAGCGAGCGCACACGTGGGCCCATCTCCACTCCACTCCACTCCATCTGCAGCGCCGCAATCAGCGATGCCCAACACTGGAAAAGTGGCATCACATTGCCCAGACTGCCGGTCCTTGAGCTGGCCAACAAGTGGAGCGAACACAGCAGCTCCAACTTATTCCAATGAAAGCGAAGAAATTTCCAAAGAATTTCTTGTAGTAGCTAAAGTGGAGACTTGATTTCCATAGAAAAATCAGTGAAAATAGATAAATATTCTGAGGGCCGAAGGTAGGTGGGCGAATCGTGGCAAAAGCAAACTTCAAATACACCAGAAAGTGGAGAGAATGTGGCAAGTAAAGAACTGACTGAGCAAACTATACAAAAACGAAATTGAATCGACTTTGCAGTGCTTTGCAACACTGATTCGAAGCTTGCAAACGAGTGGAACGGAACTCGGAGCGCACCCACACCCAACCCAGTTCGAGTTGCTATCCTGTCTGTCCTACCCTACCCTACCCTACCGTACCCTGTCCTACCCTACCCTACCCTACCCTACCCTACCCTACCCTGTCCTGTCCACTGTCCCGTCCAGACCCTGTGTTCCGTTGGGTTCGGTCACTGGATTTGGTACGCTTGGCTCGCTCATTTGGTTTTCCGTTTGAATTTCCTTTGCACTCAATGAAATTTCAACTTGATTTCCGTCGGGCATTTGTTACTTATATTTTCAGCACACTCTCCCAGCCACCCGCATGCCACCATGCCCCCCATACCCATGGCCATTCTGTGCGAGCGGACACCCAGCCACACACACGGAGGGGCTTCGAACAGTTGTTGACACCTACCGCTGGCGACAGCTGCCCCACACTCACACGTGTCTGCAGCTGTATCAGTAGCCATGCTGCGTGTGTGTGTGTGTGTGCTTGTTTGTTGATTTGGCTTAATAGTTACCAGAGGCAGAGGCAGAGGCAGAAACAGGAGCAGGAATAGCCATAGCCATAGCCATAGCTGTAGCTGTAGCTGTAGCACCTCCCTTTGGCATGTGTGGGCGTCTGGCCTTGGCTCTGGGGCTGGAAAAGGAAAAGTAAAAAGTAAAAAGAACGAAGAACGAAGAAAAAAAGTAAAAGGGAGCAACGACAAAAATAAAGAAACATATAGCCAATTTGAGGAATCCGCTTAAGTGCGACATTGATTTCCGTCACTGATACCCAACACATGTCCCGCCTCCGAAAAGGGTGCACGGCGCTGACAGATCACAGGAGCTGGCATAGGGCATAGGGAATTTGCATTTAAAAGAGGAAATTGTGCAAATTGGAATTTAAATTCTCACGCGTAGCTCAGCTCCTGCCTGAGGCACAGTCACAGTCGCAGCCACAGCCACACCAAATCCAAACAAAAACCAAGGTGCTGCCTCCTTTCGTAAGATATCCATAAGACATTTGTTGCAAATTAAAGGAGGATTCTCCGCTTGTTCCGCTTGTTCCGCTTGTTCCGCTTATTCCGCTTGTTCCGCTTGTTCCGCTCGCCGGTGCTCCGTCGCATGGTCTGAATGAGACCCCCTTTTCTGTTAGTGTAGCAAATGAACCCAGCCATGCGGTCTACCCACACTTGGACACCACATGCACACACACGGAGCCACCCACCCACACACGCAAAGCACGCCCCTCCTGGCTGGCTGGCGCCTGTGGCAATCCGAGAATCTATGGCAACCGGGGCATGCCCGAGCAGTGTATCCATAAAATATTGTTGCCAACAGATTTTTACATGCAAAGTTTCTATTTTTTTTGTGCCAGATATTTTCTTGAAATGTTCAACTTGAAGCTCGAGCCCCCCCTCTCGGCACCGCCCAGCCGTGTCACTCCGAGGGGTTCCAGATTCGATTTAATCGGGTGAGGCGCAGGGGGCTCTGGCCAGCGGACAAGTTTGTCAGTGGGAACATACGACTTGTCATTAATAACTGAGCAATTGTATTGCAGGGCCAGGATTGCGGACTTAGGATATGGGATACGGCAAGGCCAACTGCAGCAGATGTTTCCTTGGAGGGTAAGTTGGGCGTGGGTGTGGGTGTGGGTGTGCGGGGGGGAATGCATTGGTCAGTGGGTGGAAAGATGTGTCAGTGGGCCAGCAACTGGGATTGAAATGAACTCCCAGTCAACCGGAGCTGACCAAAAAGCAGAGCAAGTAAGAATGCAGAGCAGAGCAGAGCAGAGCCGAAGAGCCCAGAGCCTGGGCGGTTGATTGATAGAGTCGAATAGAATCAAATTGAATGGAATGGAACCCATGGGAATTGGAGAAACAAACAACGGATGGGAACCGAAACGTAATTGATAACAACGAACCGATGAAAGGGGAAACGGAATCGATGAGGAGGCAGAAGCTGCTTAATAAGACGACAAGAAATCAAATCGAATGGAGCACATAATAACGGAACGGAACGAAATGGAATGGAACGAAATGGAATGGAACGGAACGAAATTGAATAGAACGAAATGGAATGGAATGCAACGAAATGGAATGGAATGGCATTAAGCAGCGAATAATGGGAATAACACTGCAGCGAGACACATTTCAGTTGATTGATAAGCAGCGGCAGAACCAAGTGGCATGAAACGGAATCAATTGCAGCCGGTGGGAATACGCAAAGGAACGCAAAGGAAGAAGCTCAATGAGGAGGAGAAAACTAGAAAATGAAACAGCATAAATGAAACAGGTGGCAGCAAACGAAACGATGGGAATGCAACGGAATGGCTGAGGTGTAACCGATAGCCTCAATTAACGGTTGCCCTGGCTACCAGATTGAGAATTGAAATGAAGGTAATTAATTGGAGTGACACGAATGGGCCCCACCCCACAGGGAAGGGCAGCAACCAAGTCTCCGCTGATCGCACTGAAACGAAATGACTTTGACGAACCCCGAAATATCCACATCAAGTGGCAAAATTATAAACAGGCAGAGCCGAGGGGCCAAAGGTCAAATCAGGCATTAGACATTCATTCATTCATCTTTAAGTCAGTAGTTGATGGACTCCTGTTCGGGCCCAAGCGACAGACGGCTTCGGGCTTCGGGCTTCAGACGGCTCCAAGCAAGAGGCTTTCAATCAACATATTGGCCACCAGGACACCGTCGCCTCAGCTGCCGTCCCTCGTCCCTGGTCCCTTGTCGCAGCTCCACCGTGGATGATTAATTGTGGGGCAGGCATGCTAACAATGTTAATTTGTCATATATATCCGCCTCCCCGTGATCCCTCCTGGGGTGTGGGGTGTGGGGTGTGGGGGGGCATGCCAAGATGGCAGACAGCTCGTGAGAGAGACAGAGCAGGGAAAGCTCAAAGAATCAAATTAAAAATGTATAATCGCTCTTATGGGAGCCAAAGGGGGTTGGCAGAGCGAAGCAGCAAGAAATGGGAGACAGGAGAGAGGAGACTGGAGGCTGGTGGATGGAGGATGGAGTGTGCCGTGACGAGCAATCAAATCAATAATTCATGTTATGAAAACGTTAAGAGTAACGATAATGCCCGGCATGAGATGAGAAGAGATGACTCGACGCGAAGCGAGGCGAAGCGAAGCGACTCGCAGCCAGCAGCAGCCAGAAAATGGGCTTGGGTGGGGCTTGGCTTGCTGCGGCAGGAGCTGTGTCGAAAATTCATCTTGGGGTCGA
This sequence comes from Drosophila tristis, assembly GCA_018150885.1. NCBI lineage: Eukaryota > Metazoa > Arthropoda > Insecta > Diptera > Drosophilidae > Drosophila > Drosophila tristis. Next base: position 50,251 of record JAECWT010000268.1, on the reverse strand, counting down.
ATTTTTTGCAGTTGCAGGTCCTCCTTGAATGGTTTAAAACGGATGCAGATACGGGCAGGGTACGGGCAGGGGCACGGGCAGGGGCACGGGCACAGGAGACGGACACCAAGCAAAGCAAATGTAAATTTTCAATGACAACGGTAAGTGCATGTAAATGCAAAACGACGATGGCGAGGACAATGGTAGGGTGGCTGGGGGGGTATGTGCGGCAAGGGTGAAGACCAAAAATAGCGGTGAGGGGTAACGGTAACGGCAACTGTAACGGCAAGGGACACGGACACGAACACGAACACGAACACGAATACGGACACGGACAAACAACGAATGGAAACTAAATGAAATGAACGACATTGCACAGGACCACAGACAGCACATACAGACACAGACACAGACACAGACACAGCACATGGGTTATTTATGCATGTGTGTGTGTGTGTGTGTGTGTGTGCAAAACTGCAATTCAAATAAATTTTCATCTATTTCCAGTTTTCGGGTTATGGTTCTGGGTTGCGTTGCGTTGCGGGTTTGTGGATCCTCCCGTCCCGGCCCCGACCGCTAGATGCATGTGTGTGTGTGGGTGTGGGTGTGTGTGTGTGGGTGTGTGTGTGTGTGGGTGTGTGTGCAGCAGCAGCAGCACTTACCACTTTGGCTGTATTTAAATACTTGCACGATTTCCGGTTGTTAGCGCTGCTAAGTTTCAAAATGGCTTCCCTTCCACTCTCAATACACACACACACAAGCGGACCCGCAGCCCGACAGCGGCAGATGCACGCAGGAAGGGCGCACTGAATTCCGTTGCATACTTTTGAGCATGGCCATCGACAGGCAACGTGAACGTGAAGCTGTGCTGCGGCCATTCATTGCTGTTGTAGCTGTTGTTGGTGTTGCTGCTGTTGCTGTTGCTGCTGTTGGTGTTGCTGTTTGTGTTGATTCTATTGCTGCCCTTGTTGGTGTTGCCTTTTCTATTGTTGCGGCTGCTGTTGATTCTGTTTGTGTGGGGGCTTTCACTTGTAGCTGCTGTTGGCGCTGCCTCGCTGTTTGTTTGATCTCTTCTGCTATTGTTGTTGTTGCTGTTGTTGTTATTTTGCCAATGTTGGTGAAGTTTTTACTTTGGCACTTGGTTTATTTTTGTGTTGGTGCTTTATTAATTTGTTTATCTATTTGTTTGCCTGTGTTGTTATTGGCATTTCGTTGGCTGTTGCTGCTGTTGCTGCTGTTGCTGCTGCTGCTGTAGTTCTGTTAATTTGTACAATTTTATCATTGCAAATATGTACAAGGCCCGAGTGACCTGCTAAAATTGAACGAGAGAGTGAGAGAGAGAAGCAGACAGAGCCAGACAGCTGGCTGGATGTGGCTGATGATGGCTGAAGCCTTCAGCGGAATGACACAGAGGGATTTCAGAGAGCCAACGCTGACCAGTGAGTGGTGCTAGAAGATCACCTCAACCCTGGCCGCATTTTCGCCGTTGCCGCTGACTTATTTGCCCCCTCCCCGCCTAGAAAAAGACAAGCGTCGCAACAAACAAAATGCAATGCAATCATCGGCAGAGCCAATTCAATCCACAAAGCCAAACAAGCAAAACACAGCCATGGCCAAGCGCCAAGCGCCAAGCGCCAGCGGCCCCAAGTAAACCCAACGAACACACAGTGCGAAAAAAACAACAGCAATATATTTGCGAATTTAAGCCTGATACTCAGCTGCCGAAAATTCATGGGCTTTTCACTTCCACCTGTTCGTGTGAGCGGAGCATCCTTTTTTTTGCGCCCGCATCTGTGTATCCTGTTCGTGGAGAGTATCAATATCCTGGCGGACACTGGCAGCACAAGTCATGCACACACAGTGCCATAATAGTAGCTGAATATTGCAGCAGATCATCAAAACTCGTCGAAGCTGTGTGTTTTGTTTTGGGTTCGCTGAGTGCAAATACTCGCTGGTACTGGTGCTATTTACCTTATTTATATTTTTACTTTTTGTTGCAGTGCAGAAATTGGAGAGTGCTCCTTCGGCTTGCAGCCAGAGCCAGAGCCAGAGCCGTGCCTGTGGCACTGTGGCACTGTGGCACTCCTCCCGCTACGCCGCCCACGTGCTCCTCCCTCGCGGGGCACTCTCTTTGGCATTTCATGTTATCCTTTCTTTTCTTTGTACCCATTTCGCTGTTGGCTGTTGTTTTCTGCTGGTTTATTTTATTATTCCTCTGCTCCCCCCCCCCCCCCCCACTCCACCCCGCTCTCCTATCTCATATTTTTTCTGCATTCTGTGGCGGAAGTTCATTTGAGGAATTTCTCTTTGGAATTTCAGGTGTGCCGTTCATTATGTTTTGTGCTGCTTTCACCTGCTCTCGAAGCGGACCGCCGCCTGCCGCCTGTCGCCTGACCTCCCGCCACCTCCCGCCTGTCGCCTGATCCCATCGCCCAACGCCCATCGCCCAACGCCCGCAGTGCTGTTGTCTGTAGTCCGCAGTTGGTTTTGCCGCCATTGCCAATCTTTGAATGAATAGTCTGATTTATAATGATTAATGCCTTCCAGTTATGTGTCGGACATTTGCAATTGAGATGAAGATGGCAGCAGCAGCACACAGAGAGATAGAAACACAGAGAGAGAGAGAGAGAGAGACAGAGAGAGGGAGAGGGAGAGAGAGAGAGGGAGAGAGTGGGAGAGCGAGCGAGCAAGAGTGATAGCCAGAGGGAAACCGAATACAGTTAGTCAAAACAATTTGTGGCCACACCTCAACCGCAACTCCGCCTCATCCCTCATCCCCGCCTCTTAAGCGGCTCCCACACGAAACGATTTCCATCGCCACTTACCGTTACATTCCCGCGCACAGGCACTCGGGCAAACCCCCATGAAAACCCATCGGTGCAAAACTTATCGTAGAATTTTCGCTCTATCTGATTTCAGTCATCGCTGGCTGCTGCTGCTGCTGCCGCTCCCCCTGCTCCCTTTGCCTCTCCCTCTCCCTCTCCCTTGCTGGCCTGCACTTGCACTGATACCGCGATAAGCAGCTTACCCGAGTGGAATTCAGCGGAGTTCGCCTGAGACTGATTGCATTTAGCTAACTAATGAGATGGCAGCCGCAGCCGCTACCCCAAGCAACCCACCCCACAGTCCACACAGCTCCACACAGCTCCACCCCACAGCCCCCAAGCGGACCCTCAGCGCTGTGTTACAGTTACATAGATTTCAATTTGGCGGTAAACGCTGCTCCCATTTCAATTTTCGTTGTGGCCATCATAAAATATAATTGTTTTTCCACTTGCCCCGAAAAGTGAAAAATAAACTGCCAATTCCACAGTGGCGACTCGCTAACAATAAGGCTAACAACAACAGCAGCAGCAGCAGAAGCAGCAGCAGCAGCACACCAACAATGGCCAGAAGTAAGCCATTTGTTCAACAGCTGCAAGTCAGCAGGAATATCGTGGGGCAGCGCGTGGCGTGGCGTGGCACGGCGTGGCGCGGCGTGGTGGCGGGGGCAAGAGAATATCGTCGAACCAAACAAGTGATTCGCACAAATAAATACCCCTTGTGGCAGAAATGTTTGGGGGCTTAGCCACAGCTCGGCACAAAGTGCGGGTGGGGCAGAAAACAACGACCGCAGCCAAATCGTTAGAGGCGTGTTAGAGTGTTGGGTTTAAGTCGTGGCCGAGTGTCGTGCAGCCAAAACAAGGGGATCATGCAAGCGCCCGTACAGGGTGCACAGCGGCAGAGGTGTGCCAGGGCTTGGGGAGCCGTGGGGCAGGGTCAGGGGCAGGGGCGCAAGAAAATTGCTCGACCACTGGCTGTCTGCGTGGGTGCTGCTGCGAAGTCTTGAGCGGAAGCCGAGCGCCGCTCCACTTACACGAACGCAGCAGGAATATATAGCTCTGCTCGTACATACATACATGCTCGCATATGTATGTGTATGTGTATGTATATGTGTATGTATATGGCAGGGGGCCTGCGATTTTTACCTATGCGCCTGGGAGGCGCGAGCGAGCCGAGCCTCGCCAACACAGAATCCATTTAAAATTTAATGACCAGAGCGTTGTTGCTTTTGTTGGTTTTGTTGCTTTTTGTCGGTTGTTGGCCCGTACGGTTGTAGCCCCGGCAGCAGCAGCAGCATCAGCATCAGCGGTGAGGCAATATTAAAATTCATTAAAAATGATTTGCGTAAAACGCAATTTTATTTTTTCATTCCCGCAAAAAAGATGGAAAGCAGCAGCGCAGCAGCAGCAACCAAAAAAAAAAAAAGAAACAAAAAAGGAAATATATAGAAAAAGTGGAAAAAAAGAGAAAACCAAAAAGCGAAAAGCAAAAAGCGAAAAGCAAAAAGCAAAAAGCGAATATATAACAAGCGCATATAAAAAACAAGCGGCTGGCAAAATAAAGTACAACACTTCAAAATGAAACAAATAAAATAAGCAAATAAAATAAACAAAAACAAAAATAAAGCAAGCGGATCGGATCGGCACCGAGGAATGGCAATGGCAGTGGCAGTGGCAATGGGAATCGGAATCGGAATGGACATGGAATGTGGAGTGTGGAGTGCGGAATGTGGAGAGGAATGGCCATAGGATCCATAGTCCAAATATGCGGCGTTGCCAGGGGTCGAAAGGTTGCGGGGCAAGTGGCAAAGGCAAAGGCAAAGGCAAAAACAAAAACAACAGCATGATGGAGCTCCACTCGCACCTCCCAGGCACAAATGTTGATATTTATATACTTCGGTTGTGCGCGTGTGTGCGTGTGTGCGTGTGTTTGTGCTCACAAAGGGAAACCCTACGCTGTGCATAAAATTGGCCTAAATATAGTGTGAAAGGCCCGCAAGGCACCAAATTCCATATCTCCTTTGACTTTGACTGGTAAAAAGTGAACATTAATAGTAAAAAATAAACCAAAATTCCTCCACATCAAATCATAAGATTATTCAGTGTTATTCCTTTCTATATGCTTCTATCATAATTTCAGTTTATTTGTGTTGCATGTTCCGTGATACTAAAATACTAAATATAAGAATAAAATCCCCCTTCTCGTTGCAGCATTCTCATTGTTCTAATCCCAGCTCTGCCATCTGCAGCTGATGGATCATTCGTTTTCCATTTATTGCTTTTGCCTGTGTGCTCCTGTCTTTCGAGTGCTTCTCTTCTCGGACTGTCTGCTACTCCCCTTGATCCCTCTGCTGCAGCTAATCGGGCACATTCCCCTAAGCTTCTTACCATCTCTTGCCATCGCTGCGGCTAATTTTAAACTTTATTCTCTTAGCTTTATGGCCTCATCGAGTTTACACTAATCAGCTGATTGATCAGCTTTATGCTTTGGCTGTTAATTTATTTAATAGCATCATCCGCACTGCCCTTTTCCCATCATCTCGCTCTCCCACAGCGTGACAACTGCTCACACTCTCTGCTCGCTCGCCCCCACACTGGCTGCTCATGGGGTGCGTGCTTGTCCGCCCCTCTTTTAATCCACTGGCCACTAAAAAATTAATGCAAAAAATGTCACTCACACACACACGCACACACGCAAATGCACATGCACAGTGCGCTTACACAGGCACACATGAAAAATGAACAAATTTATTGCTTTCCATCGCACTCTCTCTCTGATAGGTGAGCGCTGCCCCGCCCCGTGCCACGCCCCTGCTTGCGTCACAAAAGTGAAATATAAAAATAACACAGCAAAAAAAACACAGAAACTTGTAAAATATTGCGCTAGGCATTTATTTGCAACAATCCATGCATTTTATATGTGTGTCCTGCTATGGCCGCGGGCTGCGTGCTGCGTGCTGTAATTTCCATGTAGACACAACAAAAAAATAATAAAAGAACTCGCTGATCGAAGCTGCAGATACCCAGGATGGTCCACCAAGACAGGCCATTTATAGCTTTATATTATAATTTGTATTATTATTTATTTATTATATGTATATTTGTGGTTAGAAACTAAAATAGAAGTTTATGGTAGCGCATGCCATTAGTTAGTATAGTCTTCCGTCCAGCACAATCAGCAGACCCTGCAGCAAGGGCCTGTTTAATGGGTAATGGGCATGCCAGCAACAAACAGCCAGCACCTTGTCGCTTTTTCAATTTTCGTTTCATTTCATTTCGTTTCGTTTCGTTTCGCTGCTCTTCTCCGCTGCTTCCGTGTGGGGGCGCTCTTTGCTTGTCATTGAGTATTTTTTGATAACAGTAAATACGAGTATATACGGGCTTGTGTATATAGAAATATATCTGTTTATCTGCATCTGTATTATATTACTTGATTTGATTTGATTTGACTGGCACTCGCACTCGCATTTATATTTATATATTTTTTTGCACTTGTTGTATTGCGTTGCCCCTTGCAAACATTTCACTGTCTGTTGCCCATTTTGAGTCCCCCGGCTGATTGTCATTGAGTGCCGTCTGCCCGTCTGCCCGTCTGTGGGTAGGAGTCGCGATTTTCGGGGCTCATTAAATTTGATAAAGATTTGTGCAAAAGTTTCCCTTTGTTGGCGTGGCTCAACTTTTGACTCCCACCAATGACTCCTTTCATTCCGTTGCTTCCTTTTCTGCTTCTGCTTCTGCTTCTATGAGTTTTCCGTTTGAGCTCGTGTCAATCTGATTGTCTAGACTCCAGAGAGATAAGAGAATGGTCGAGTGAGGGAGAGGGAGCGGAAGGGAAGGTGTATCCTCAGTTACACGATACCTTTGCCACCGAGAGATTATTTTATTGTCTTCAAAGTTTGTTGTCATTCACACTATTCCGTATCGAGCATCAAAGCGGGCGGGTGCTGTGGTTACTGAATGAATTTGACGCTCCAAGTCTAAGGGAAATTAAATGACGTGAGCCAGAAGTCACATGCCGCCGATTGCTGGGGGGATTTTAAGACTCCATTCGTGGCTGTAAGCGCGGAATTGGCTGCAGCACCTCCACTCACACTCCTCGTGTGTGATTTCTTTTTTTCTGTTCTTTTTTTAAGAGCCAAAGAGTGCAAGAAGCTGCCTGAGGGTGAGCTGTGGGTCAAAACACTTTGTCAGAAAATTCTACCGCTTCAGCGCCCCATGGCTCGAGCCCAATTAGTCCAAAAGGTGACAAAGAGCCAGACCAAGCCAGACCAGGCCAGACCAGGCCGAGCCCAGGCCCGCACCTCCCCCGGTCAGCTATGGGCACCTATGGGACTCTGTCCGGCGCTGCCCTGCCCAGCCCTGCCCAGCCCTGCCCTGAAACAAAAAAAAAAACGAGGCAGCTGAAGCCCCGCAAATATGAAAATTGAAAGCCAGCATTTTTGAGTGCTATGTAAGCCAAAAAGGAAAGCAGACCCGCCCCCACAGGGCTGCCTCGACTCCAGCTTACCCTTTAATCTTTCCTCTCTCTCCCCTCCCCTACGCCTAATCCCACAACTCTCTCAGCAGTTTCAGCAGCTTTTGCTACGCATCAAGCAGTGGCTCACAATCATTATGCCCCCTGGCTGAGGGTATTAAACAGGGTACTGCCGCTGGATGGAGCTCTCTACCTGTCCTCACATGAGCAGAAGCTGTGTGTGTCTCTGTGTCTGTGTGTGTGTGTGTGTAGTGGGGATGGATGCTGTTCCAGTGCGTTGTGCGAAAAGCAGCGTAAAAAATGCTTAAGCCAAAATGGGATTAGAAACAACAGAAGGGACAACAGAAGGGACAGCGCCAGAGACAGAGCGAGAAGAAGCTTTGGCCATGGCTTATGTGTGTTTGTGTGTGTGTGTGTGTGTGGGCAGATGTGTAGGTGTGTTGTTTTCTCTGAAGTTGCCTTTCCCATTGCCATTGTTGTTACATTTCTATGTTGCTGTTGCTGCTGCTGCCGCTGCTGCTGCTGCTGTTGTTTTTTGAGTGGCCGCACAGCTGGCGCTCCGAACATACGCACTCTGAAAGCAACAGGAGCAGCACGAAAAACTGAATAGAGCGATGGGAGAGCGAGTGTGAGTGGGAGTGGGAGAGGAGAGCCAACTCTCAGCTGTAGCTCAATGCGAATAACGGGTGTACTCCTGATACCCTGAGTGAGGCACAAAATTAAAGAGAGCAGAGAGCCATTCCACTCTCCGCTCTGCGGCTTCGATATGATCCGCACACAACGACTAAGCAGTATGCTAAGCAGTTCTGCAATTTTCTGCAGCGTAAGCCACATCGAAAGTCTCAATATGGACGGGATCCAAGAGAATTTCGTCTTGGAAGTGTATTCAAATGTCGGCGAGAGCGCAATTGCTCTGCTGTGTATTTTTCTGGTTGCTAACAAAATTATTTAGTACACCCGCGTGGCTGGGGATGTTGATGTCCGTGCAGCTAAACAGCGCGCAGAATTCAGTGGAAAAAAAAACAACAACAACAAGAGCAAGAGGAAGAGGAAAAGGCACAACAGGAAAGACTGGGGGGCTAAGCGCACCTGTCCAGGCCGTGGCGCGCTGGCGGATTGGACTGGACGGCAGGGCACGGCACGGGACAGGACTTTGAGCAGCAACTTTGTCTGGTTGACTGTTGCAGGTTCATCAGGCATAGATGTCACAGATAGTACTCGGCCCGCGTTCCACCCGACGAAGTGGCTGTCTTGCTGCCGTGGCGACTCCACGCTGCTTTTGCTGCGCTCCGTTGTGCCACCTCTGCGTTGCGTGGGGCATAAAAATCGCATTAAAACTAAAGCAAATGTCGCTGCCACCGCACCCCACCGTACTCCACACTCCAACGGCAAAAGCCACTGAAGACCAAATCCTTGTTCACACGCACAACAACAACAACAACAACAGCCCCACAGCCACAAAGCAAATCCGTAGAGAGCGCAAGGCTAACGGTGGATTTTTCACTTTTTTATGGTCTCTCTCCACATCAGCACCCGCTGTCACTCGCCCCAGCCACCCACCCACCGTGCACAGTGGGCTCGCATTGGATTCAATCAGCGCAGCTGCACATCAACTTTAATCTTTGGTTAATATCCAATGAAATTATATGGGATCCCAGGTACATTCATCTCAGAAGTGGGGCCTTGTTGATCGTGGAAGTAGCTCTTTGGTTTGGGCAGAATGCCGAGCTTTTGCCTGTGGGAATAGTGTGTACACACTATAAAAATATTACCCAGTTTGGGCTGCATAAACTGGTCCAAAAATAGACAGGGTTAAGCGCGAAATTAATTAAATGCTTCAACAATTCAAATTGCAACATTAAATATTATATATTATATACATATATATAAATTATATATTATGTATATATATATTATATATTATGTATTTATATATTATTATTATGCCTTTAAGAATTATAATGCAATTGATTTTTCGAAATTGTCTCAGTCTTAAAGTGGGTTCGATTTAATGGTTGAACATGCAACAGTTTGAAGCCACTGTGCCCGGCTGTGGCTTTGGCTTTGTGTCTGTGTGTGTGTGTGTGTGTGTGTGTGTTTATGTATTTGTTTGTTTGGCCAGCATTATTTTTTGTACCTTTCTGACTTTTACCGTCTTCGACAGCAGGGGCCGAGCGCCTTTTGATGTGGGCTTATCAGATATCAAAGCGCATAACTGATAATGCGGCCCCATTGAAGGAGAAGCTGCCCGCACAACAGGTGGTCGAGTGCGGTGCCACAAAGAAACGTACCACAGCAGGCAGGAGCTGCTTCAGGGAGAGCACAGCACACAGAGTTGTAGGTTCAGCACTCATAAACATAGCAACAAGAACAGGACAATACCCAACTTACTAACTAAATTTAATCTGAAAAAGTTGTATGGTGAAATGTTAGTGGAAATGTTAGTGGAAATGCTAGTGGAAATTCTAGTGGAAATGCTAGTGGAAATGGAAGTGCTGCTCCTGCAGTCAAAGGTGAATCGAAGGCAAAGATTTTCTTATCGAACTTGAATATTTTTGCTGTTTCTTTTGTGTGGCTTTATTTTGTGGATTTTGTTACGGCTTCGTTGTGGCCTCCATTGATTTTCTCTCTCTCTCTCTGTCTCTCTGTCTCTCTTTTTTTTTCTTTTCTTTTCGTTTCTTTTCTGTCGTCTTTGACCTTGCCTTGGCTGTGTGTGTGTGTGTTTTCGGGCTCGACTCCCTTTTCTGATTTGTTTATGTTGATAATGATTCGAATGTTGTGTCGGTGCTGTCGGCCCCAGGGCTCTTTGCCCCATTCCGCCTTCGCATCCCCGGATTCGGTCGTATACCCTGGCTGAGGGCACCCTGACTGTCCGGCTGTTCGGGCAGAGGATCGGAATAAACCTCCACAATCGATTCTACATGCAGCATCTGTATATTTTCAATTGGCGCTCTCTTCATGCCAAGTCTGAGGAGATTTCTGGTGAAAGTTCTTCCGGCTATCCACTCCACTCGAATCCATGTACATCCCAGATCCCAGATCCCAGATCCCAGGCCCAATCCCAATCCCAGTATTATCTGCCATTATCTGGGCATTGGCTGCTTGGCAAGGGTATTCCCACTGTCGCACCCGCAGCTCCACCTCTCCGGCGAGTTGTTTATGAGCGAGCAGGTCTCTCCGTCTGCCTGCCCTGTGCGCCTCGCCTGCCGCTCTCCCTGGCCTGGCTGTTCTCTCATTATCGCGGCCATCTCTCAAGCGCTGCCGGCATATGTTAGTTGGCATAAACTTGAAAAGCCTCCGCCGGCACACAAGTGTGTCCTACATGTTGGCTGGGCGGGCGGATGAAGGGCTGCCTGTCTGCATGTAAACATAAAATCAGCTAAAACGTTGCCACACACACACACAGGCAGAGGCAGAGGGTGAGCGAGAGAGAGGCAGTGGCAGTGGCAGAGGCTGAGGGGCACACAATTTATGCCCCTTTTTGCCGGAGCGGAGCCTCAACACGGTCCGTACACCTTGCGGCATTTAATATTTGTGTTTCGCCCGGCACGAGCAGCCACAGCCACAGCCGAACAGCAGAACAGCAGAGCCACAGAGTCCCGCCATAGTCGCGGCTTTTCAAAAAATGTTTTCCACTGCAGCATCCCCTTCCCACCGCTCCAATCCCATCGCATCCCCTCCCATACCATCCCATCCCATTCCATCCACCCTTCTAATTCTTCTTCAGCATCTCAGCTCCCTGCTGCCTGCTGCCTCACACGAAGGAGCGCGTACAGTAAAAGCGCTCTGGCCGGACAGCTTCCTAGGGCGTTGCCTACCCCCTCCCAATCCGGATAAGTTTTTCAATCCCAATCCTGCCATTTACCCCTCCACCATCCGCCTCCGCTCTCTCTTAGGCGGACATCCCTCTGGAATACTTCACAAAATATACAAAAAAATCTTAATATCAAATTTGCCTGCCAAAATGCTTCAGCCAAAGTAGGCAGTGATTTCTGCAACACCCAGTGGGATATGTTACGGCAGATATTAAAGTTGATTTCCTGCAGGTTTTTCCAGCAGAATCAGATCACCATTTATCGATCCAAGGATCTGCAAAGGGTATTTTGAGCTTCTGTTTTTCTTTGCTTTGCTTTCCTTTCCTTTGCTTTGCTTTGCTTGGCGTTACTTTAAAAAATTGTCAGTTATTTTTCTTGCTGTCGTCGGCCTAAGTGTCCGCCTGGAGCGAGTCCTGACTGTATCGCTCTTTGTTCGTGCAAATATAATAATGTCAGGTCTGCGTCGACTTGTTTACGCTTTGGCGGAGGCTTTCGCTAAGGCAATTTATGATTGACCGCATGTCCTGGGGGGCCAGGGCCAGGACCGGGACTGGGACAGGGACAGGGACCAGGTCGGGCCGGGCCCTGCCGCAATTGAAACTTTAGCGCAAGCACGTGCCAAATGTTTTCGGCTCTCGGCATGCGACGATTACAACGGAAAGCCATGCCACCCCATGCCACCACCCCCATGCCTCGGGAGGCATCACTGAGTTTGCCCCTTCCCCTTCTGCTCACAGACCCTGCCCCACCATCAACGTCGCGTCGCCCCCAAAGGAATTCGCTTAGCGGCAAATGGTGGGGGCGGACTGTACCTTGTAATTACGTGCAAGTTAGGCCCGTCAAAAAGTTTTGCCCGGCTGCACAGTGCACTTGAACAGTCCTGGGGACAGTGTGCCCCCGCATGGCCAGAAAATCTCCCCACACAAAAAAAAACCACCGCCCAAAGAGGTGGAAAAATCGTGTCGTCAGCGTTTTTGTCTGTGTTTGGTCTGCAACATAAACAATTAATTGGAGTGCAACAGACATCGCATTGTGCGGCTATGTTGAACAAATACGGCAAATACGGCAAATACGGCAAATACGGCAAATATGGCAAATATGGTAAATAAGGAGCGCAAAAAAGCAAGACGGACAGCTATAGGCAATAAGCTAGCCGACCATGAAATACCTGCCATTCGGATATAGTTTTTGTGCTCGCTTGGAGGCAGCAACAGAGCAGCAGAGCAACCCCCACCAGCCACAGACAATGCGGACTCGTTGGGGTTTATGGTCTGATACTGGTCCCTGATCCCTTGGATCAGCAGATAAAAGCATTAGCTAGCTTGAGCCTTAAATTTGACTGCATTGAGAACGAATTTCGGGCCTGTAAATATAAATATAAATAAATATTCATAGCAGTCACAAATGCTTTGCCAGGTATATATTTTTAATATATGTATAATTGCATTTAATCAACAATCAACAAACAACAAACAAGCTGGTCGACAGGTGGGCGTGACGCAACTGCAATGCACTAAATCCGGCCCATAAATTAAGCGTATAATCATTTTTTTTTGTTGCCTATAAATACAAAAAAAGATATGCATAAATGTACTCATAGATACGAGTACATATGTACATATGTATGTATGTAGTATGTGCATGTGCACACGCATAAATAAATTGTTGCTGTTATTGTTATTGTTGGGTGTTGTGTGCTGGGTGTGCAATCAGTTAGATGTTTGTTTAAATTAATTAAATTATCATTATAATTGATTAGCCAGCAGTGGCAGTTCTCGAGGGAGCGACTGACAGGCACAGAGCCAGAGCCCCAGCCCAGCTCAGCCCCACAGAACCTTGAGCCCCAATAAATGTGGGGAGCTGAAAGGGAGTACTTTATGCCAAATGGGTTTTGAAGCATCGGATAAACAATAGAATATTTTATATTTCTATAAATCAAAATCACCCGCTCAATGCCACAAGAAGGGAAAAGATTTGTACGCTCGGAATGGGGTGGGGGTGGGTGGGTGGTGCAAATAAAGTGTCCATGCTGCGTGGGAGTACGACGTACCACAACGATTATTTATATATAAATAAATATGTACATAAGCGAGTGAGCGAGTATGTGTACAGTCATCTGTGTGTTCGAAGCGCAGCAGGGAGACAGGACGGGACAAGAACAGACACGCACGCACGCACGCAAGACAAGGGCAAGCAGTGAGCATAAGAGGCAAGCAGCAGGCAGCAAGCAGTAAGGACAGACAGGGGGGGCCGGAGACGGAGACTGACTAGCTGACTGCGACTCAAATGGCATGCAAACAAGGGAGAAGGATGGGGACGAGGGATAGGAAATGCTTGCGTACATGCCGATCCACCACGCAGAGAGCACAGTGAGCACAGCGAGAGGGAGAGTGGGAGAGCGAGTGAATGAATATTGGGAAGTGCGTTGTGATTGTGTCGCTCAAACGCAAGCAACAACAATAAAAAGAAAGAAAAGAAAGAAAAGACCAGCAGAGCAGCTTTTTAGCCGATGAAAGCCAACAAACAAAAACAAAACAAAACAAAACCAAAAACAAACAAAAACAAAACTAAAACCAAAAACAACAATTAGAAACGCAGAAACGCAGAAATGCTGCATGACCAATCGACTTTCCCAGGGATTAGATGCATATTTCGCACAAATATTATATGTATGCACATGTACATCATGCACTCATTTAACAGGCATTTATATGTACATACATACATACATATGTGCACATGTAGTTAATGGCCCAAGACGGACTGCCAGAGATCGAAATACTGTTGGCTTTTAGCTTTCGCGAACAAGCGCAGAGTTTTATGCAGCCCACTGACAGTGCAGTAAGCTGTGGCAGTGTGGCAATAATTGTTATATAATTAATAATAGTAATAGTTTATGACAAATATAATAATAACCTGAAATTGATTCGCTTTCGTTGGCATTTGCTGTGAGCAATACCAGATCAGGGATCAGAGATCAGGCAGCAGGCGGCAGGCAGCAGAGGGGCTAAAAGTAAAATGTGCATCGAATGGGAAAAGTTATCTATCGATAGCTATATACATACATATCAAACAAGATCGGCTATGGACCATTTTTCGCCTCTTCTTGTGTGGAATTCGAGCGCACGAATGCCACTGCCACTTGCAATGATTGATTTCGCCTCCATTTCCCAGCTTTGTTTGAACATCTTTCAAGTGCCTTCCCCTCATATACATATGTACATACATTCATGTGTGTGTGTGTTGTGTCTAAGCTGCATGCATATGCATACTCGCACAGAAGGAACTAACTTCGCCGCCTTCTTGGCTGGGTCAGTTCCATCACTGCGAATGGAGACTGAGGAGACTGAGACTGAGACCGCAGCTGAGACTGAGACTGAGAAACGGTACTCGGTTTACGTTTACCCCCATGCACCGCCATGCGCCCCCATGCTCCGCCATGCTCTAGCACGTGTCCAGGAGCAGGCCATCTATCTGCTATCAACGAGTACAATCTGTGTGCAGCAGCAGCAGCAGCAGCGAGGAGCATGTGTGCCACATGGATGTGCATATGTATGTTGTATATATGTATATGTAGTGGCATGGGGCATGGGGCATGTGTAAAGTGGGCCAGGGTTGTGCATGCTTAAGTCAAAGTGTTCTGTCCACAAAACTTTGTGCCTGGCAAGCAGGCAAATCGAAGGGGGGGCTGACGCAGTGGCTGGGGCTCTGAATTTGTGCGATTTATGAAGCATATGCACATAACTGAAGGATGGAGCATGCCCGCACAGACGCAGACAGTGAGACATGGCGACAGACAGACAGACAGGCAGGCAGGCAGAGCGACAGAGAGACAGAGCGACAGAGCGACAGGGAGCAACAAATTGTCATGCAGTGCAATCCAAAAACAATTGCTGGTGGTCGGACATGAACAACATCATCAAGAACAACGAAATAGATTGATAAACATAGACAACAGACGGCGCTCCACAGCTACACAAGCGGAGAGAGAGAGACAGAGAGAGAGAGGAGACGCACTGCTTGGCATTGTGTGAGCGAGTGTGGAGTGGCGTGGCGTGGCGTGGCGTGGAGTGGCGGACTAAAGCAGTCAAATAGTTGAGCAAATTGAATTAATAATACTTGTGGGTGGGTGGGTTTGTGTGCGTGCGAGGGGCAGGGGCAGGGGCACCCCATCCGCCTAATTGTAGCAATCATCAAATATTGTTGCATACTTTGAGACAGATTGGCGCACTTGAATTCCATTCAATTATTCCACTCAGAACGAACTGTCGCCGCTTGCTCCAGAGATTCTCCATTCGCATTCACTGCGAATGCTCCGGATTGTCATGCACTTCGTCCTTCATTATGTATGCATACGGATGTTAAAGGAGCATTAGCTAGCGGAGTTATTAGGGAGGATTCCAAATGCAATGCAGAGGCGCCAATAAAATAATTCTGAAGTATTTGCCCATCTCTCTAGGCACTCTACAATGATTCTCTTTCTACTGATTCTCTCTGTGCCAGAGCCCATCGATACCTAATGAGCAGCGATGGTCGGGACGGGTCAGCTGATTGACTCGCCGACTGCCGAGTGCCGAGTGTCGAGTGCCGACTGCCGAGTGCCGAGTGCCATAAACAACCAACCGAAGGACCAGCAAATTGAGTGCCTGAAATCTGAGTGGCTGCAACATTTGTGCAATTTGTTTTGTGTGCGTGTTTGCTGCATTAATAAATGTGTGGCACAAGTGGCACAATGCTGTGACTATGTCGGATCTGCACTGACTGTACCTGCGCCTGTACCTGTGCCTGTGCCTGGAATATGGAAATTTTCACTCCAGCTGCGCTTATTTCGATAAACAAATTACACACACACCACTGTATATATTTGGGCTGTTTTCGGGGGCTATTTACTTAGCTAATTTAAGTGTTAATAACCCTTTTGGGCAGCCAGCCAGCTAGAGCCGTTCGCCACCCAACCTGAGTCGGGTTGCGTTTGGCTCTGTGGCTGTGTGGCTCTGTGGCAAATAGTCAAATGCAAACTATTTGCCACACATTGAACAACAGTTGCATAACGGTTGAAGGAGAACGAAGACTCCTGCTGCTGCTTGCCCACACTCTCCTTGCTGCTGGTGCCGCTCTCAAGGTTGCTCGACACTATCAGCATAGTCCCTTACCTCCTGCCACTGCCACTGGCCATCAGCAATCCACATCAGCACCCGCAGCGAATGCAATTTTAACTATGTCCCACACACACACAGAGAGACACAGACACAAGCCAGCACAGACAATGCGGAGTGGCACTCCATTAAGCATATAAGTACACCTATTAATGGTCAAAAAGGAAGCCAACGAGCGACCGACAACGAACAACCGAAATGAGAATGAAAAACGAATTCAGGATGGCTGAGAATGGTTAAGGTTGGTGGGCGGGCGGGCGGTTGGGCGGTTGGGCGCGGGGGGTGATGGCATGCGGAGATAAAAAAATGTAAAAAAAAAGAAAGAAAGAAAAAAAAAAGCACAGGAACAATATTACACTTTATACTTTTGCCACATTACAAAATGGAATTTCCTTTGCTTTCCGCACAGAACCAAACGCTGCCACACACAGGGGCTACACACACACACACACACACACACACAGGGGCTACACGGGGGCTACACAGGATACATATAATGTAACTCATCTTAAGCACATTAAGAGATGGCCCAGGACCTGAGGGTAGCCAGCAGGATGAGCAGAAGGAGCTGCAGATGGAGATGGAGATGGAGAGGGAACAGCACTTGCGGTTGGTGGTTGGGCGGTGGTTGGGGGGCGGTGTGTGGGTCTTGGGTTCGTTTGGATGCTCGGCTGGCTGGTTGAGTGAATGGATTAAAAGTCCATCAGAATGTACATAAAAGTCATTGACTTAACAACAGTGCGGGCGCAGTGCGGTTTCGGGTTCGAACTGGGGTTGGGTTGGGTTCGGTTCGTTTCTGGCCTGGCCTGGCCCGGCCCGGCCTGGCCTCAATTGTGTGTTTTTCTTCGTGGGGTTTCGTGGCTCTGTCGCTCACCCAAGTGATGCGCCACCTGAGCAGAAATCTTGAGCATTATACTCTACCATTTTTGCATGTGTGGCCACACGTGTAGTCCCCGTGTAGTCCCCGTGTAGTCCCCGTGTAGTCCCCGTGTAGTCCCCGTGCAGTCCCTGTGCGTCCCCGTGCGTTCCTGTGTGTGTCTCAGTGTGGCAGTGTGCCTTGCCATGTGCCCTGCGCCATGTGACTGCGTCGGCTGGCTGGTTTCACATGCCGCACGACAACACTGGCGCTCGCGTGTGAAATTAAATTGTTTGTTGGTTCGCGAAAAATGAAAATAAAGTTGTTTGTTGCTGTTGTTGCTGCTCTGCTGCTGCTGGGTCTTGTCATGGGGGGGACACGCTCGTTGTTTTTTGGGCTCGGCTCCCGTGATGATATGTCACCTGACAACAGCTCCACACATCCCCTGCCTGCCCGCCTGCCTGCTGTCTGCTGCATGCTTCCTGCCTGGCATCCTGCCTGCCTGCCTGCCGGGCTGCCTGCCTGCCTGCCTGGCTGCCTGCCTGGCTGCGCATGAGGTTTGTCTCATATACCAATCAAATTTCGCGGTCACATGGGAGTTTGTGGCGGGGCCAAAACGATGATTAAGCCGGATTAAATCGGCTACCGAGGGGCAGATATGCCGAATATGCTTGCCGGCGCCGAGGAAAACCGAAAAGTCAAATGTGAAAAGTGCGCTGCGATCGCAGTGCAGATTGTGCTTGAGCTCAAGAAGCTCTCAAGCTCTGCCTCAGCCTGGGATAAGCTGGCACGACTCTGAGCTCTCAGATAACCCTCCGGGGAGACTCAAGCCCTTGTGCGGCCGGGCGCAGGCTGTAATCAGACCAGGAAACATCATCAATTTGCATTATCACCTGCCCGTCCATTCATCGAGCGACTGGCGGGACACCCCCGGCCGGGGCCCGGAATCCGCGTTTATCGTTTTGCCGGCCATGAAACGCGGCTTTTGTAATGAGCCGAGCATGATGCTGAACGAATGCTGAACGAATGCTGTCGAACGGGAATATTACCAGAAACGCCATGCCCCGGGGGCCGCCCCTCGCCGGCGCATGCAAAACTTTTTGCCAGTCATTCAATTTGCTCTGCCAATGCCAATGCCACTGCCCCTCCCACTCCCACTCCCACTCCTACTCCCACCTGTCGTCCACTCATCCAAAAATTCGCTGCTCCTCCGGGCACCTTCCACCCGTGCGCCGCAGGGCTCCACCATTATGGAGTGTCCAATAATTATGCTGCGGTTTCGTTTTTTTGGGTTTTTTTCCGGCATCGGGCACTCGTCTGCGGTTATTGCCAGGGGCATTGTCTACATGCTGCCATGGGCACGGGCCCGGGCCCGGGCTCCGCTCCACACAGCAGCGGGCAGTGCAGGGACACCGCATGGCCACTCGTCACTCATCCATCACTGCGCAAACGCATTCATTACGCAAACATATTAGTTTATTGGCCAGGGCCAGGGCCAGGGGACAGCGCCAGAGCCGGCAAACCTCAAACTCATTGAACGCACTTGAAGCGTGGCTGCACGACCCCAAGCCCTCTCCAATCACAATGCCTAACGATGCCAAACCGCAGGCCTGTGTGGGCGAGATCCCCCCTTTGACCCGTGCTGCAACTTCTACTTCATTGGGCAGCCCCCACCATAGCCACCGATCCACGGTGCAATGCATTGCTGGCCGCCATTCAATAATTTAATAATAACTAAATTGCAATTGTACTTGTGCCACTCAGTGTCGTTGGGCATTTGGTTTTTGGGAGCCTGCAGCCCAGGGTAACCCAAGCCAAGTCCCCTGCCCCTCGCGCGTTGTCCCCAGAGCTGCCATGTCATCGAATTTTCCGCATTTATGAGCGCCTCTTCGCTGCAATGTACACTATTTGCTGGCTGCTGGCTGCTGACTGCTGGCTGCTGACTGCTGCACGGGCGCGGATTACTTGCACAGTTTGCTGGGCTGAGCCCAAAATGTGGGCCCAACATTCTGCACTCGAGCTATTGCCCCCGGCCAGCAGGGCCCCCCACCACGAACAATAATTCAGCGCCGTGGCAGGCTTGAAACCGTCAACAGATTTGCGGCTTTGCCATCGAGACTGTCGCCAGTGCGCAGTGCTCGCACTGGCCTGCACTCAAAATTCATATTTAAAGCTTACCCACAGCGGTTCGCAATGCTCCCAAATAAAGTTCCACGGTAGATACCCATGCGGCCAAAGAACTGCACGAATATGCACGAACTGTTATGGCCACTTCGGGGGGGGATACGCGCACTTAAAGGCCTGTCTGCCTGTCGCAGCATTTCCATTGTCCGCCCTTGGTCAGCCGCATGCTGAAGCACACCTCAAGTGCAGCCAAATAACTAGCCAAAGAACCATTCCAGGGACACTCTGTCCCTGTGACATTATGTTCCTCCATAAAGTAATCCAACTGAAGCGGCAAGGGCCTGCACCCACACAGCCCACACCCCACAGCTCACAGCCCACAGCCCACACAGCCCACAGCCCACATTCATAATTGCACCATCTAGCCGCACAACTTTTGTTTAATAGACCCAATCACATATCCCACTCCATTGCCGCACGGCAGCGGCAGTGGCAGCGACAGTGGCAGCATCTGACAGTCCGCAGAGCCCGCCACTGCCGCTCGCATGTGGCGGCAGTGGGACCACAGCGCACACTTAACTCAAGTTTCATTCAATTATTGTTAAGCACCTCAAGTTTTCTTAGCCGCACACCGCAGAACGCCCACAGACACGCCCAAGCACAGACGCAGGCACAGGCACAGACACAGACACTGGCACATTCCCCATAAGCAGACCCCATAGCCCCTACTCAGACAGTGGCCCCAAAAACTAGGCCACTTGACAACGGACCCGAGCAGGGACTGTGATGACGGCGTCACCTACTCAGCGGACCCAAGACAAGCCCATAAACAGCATGTCAGGACGGGGCCTGCCTTCTCCTGCTGCTGCTACTGCTCCTGGTGTTGGCTTGGCTTGGGGTTGGGGTTGGGGTTGGGTTTGGGTTTGGGGTTTTGCAGTTTGACAAAAATGTTGTCGCACAATTTTCATGTTGGCCAAATGACGCGCCAAAGTCTACAAACACGGGCCAGAACACGGACATGGACCGGGACAGGGAAAGTGGATAGTGGCAGAGGGTGAGCCGTGCTTTCACACTTTGGTATCCCATGGCGCATCCACGGCCAGCTCCCGAGGCCTGACACCAATACTAATGCGTGCGATTAACATTCGGAATGGTTTACGCCAGTGGGGCCATGGGCCATGGGCCGTGGGCCGAGGGCCTGCAGGAATAGACGGCGAATCGCAGTCGGATACGGAAACTGAGACAGAAACAGCGACGGAGCAGGAGATGGAGCAGGAGACAGAGCAGGAGATGGAGCAGGAGATGGAGATGGGCGACGTAGACATCGCAGACATTCGACATCTACAGAAGCAGAGAGACAGAGCAGCAGAGACAGAGAAGCAGAGAGACAGAGACAGAGACGGTGGCTCGTGGCAATCGGCTGGCAATTGGCATGGTGACGAGCTGTGAAGGCGACTGCCAGGCAGTGCTCGGTAGGTTCCTGCAGTAGCAGTAGCAGCACCAGTACCAGTAGCAGTAGCAGTAACCCTCCCGGATACGGTCAGATACTACATAGGTGATTGCACATGTACGGGTAAGGGTAGGGGTAAGGGTAGGGGTAAGGGTTACGGGTAGGGGTATGGGTACGGGTACGGGTACGGGTACGGATACATATGTATAATGTAAGCCAACACGTTCACCCACGCAAACACACACGCGGGCTGGGCTGGCTGCATATGTTTGTTATAAGTTGCCCCTGCAAATGTGCGATAAACTACTTGCCACCCGGCGGAGGCTGCGGCTGGGGCAGCAGCAGAATCAGCGACGCCGACGGGAGCATGCTTTAAAAGAAGGAAGCTTACCCCACATGTACATATGTATCTATGCACATATGTATGTACATATGCATGTGTGCATGTAAGGTGTGGCGAGGTACGGCACTGCTGCTGCTGCTGCTGCTGCTGGAGACGGCTACACGAAAAATGGCGGCATGTCCTGTCTTGTTGCCGCAACGTGTGTCTTTTGGTTGCGCCCCCGCCCGCCAGCACTGGCTGGGAAAAGAAATGGCGTCCATGCTGCCAGCGGACACGTAGCGCGCATAACTTCGCTTCACTTTACGCCTATTTCACATAAAACTTACGCTTAACCAATGCACAGATCTGGCAATGGAAGGAGTGTGGCCTGGAAGCAGCCAGCAGCCAGCAGCCCCAGCAGCCATCGGTGGAGTGGGTGGATCTGAGGAAATGTGAGTGGTGGGCGTGGTGGGCGTGGTGGCATACTTTAAGGCAGCTTCTTTCCTTCTTTGGCAGCGAGGGAGTTTATTTTGCGGTACGATTTGATTTTATGCAAATGATTTGCGGATGTGAGTGGGAGTGGAAGTGGATGTGGATGTGGAAGTGGAAAGAAGAACTTTGCTACAACTTTCAGGCAAATCAATTCGAGCTTTCGAAAGTGACGCAAAGACACACACGCACACACACCACACATGTACACATGTTGGTGGGGGGTCCCATAAAAGGATGAGAAAAGAAAAGCGAAAAACAACAAAACTGCGCTAAAGAGTGATGCCAAAGGGGGGGGAAAAGAAAACAGAGAAAAGTGTGCAAAATGGGAGTCAAGGCGCCGTTTTTGCAATTTGTGTGCGACGCGTTGTCAAAATAGAACAGCAACAGCAACAACAACAGCAACCAACACTCGTCGTATGCTGCGGAAGAGGGAAAGAAGCAGCAGCAATAGCAGCAGCAGCAGAGCGAGAGAGTGGGAGAGTGAGAGAGTAGCAAGAGTCCCGTTGGATATTAAATGAAAGGTAAAGCCACGGCCACGGACCCAAACAGTGTGTGGGAGAGACGCATGAAAACGTCACAACAGAGTGAACATTTTCGAAAGCAGCAGAATGAAACTGTGTAAAAGCTACGCTCTCAGTCTCTCGATCGGAACTTCTGTATGTATGACAGCTGCTCTGTGGGCATGCCCAACCTTGTACGAGGGAACTTTGGGAACGGAAGAGCAACCAGCAGCGAGCAGAGAGCAGAGAGCAGTAAAAGCAGCGCACCAGCAGAGGAACAGTGCGCGACAAAGAAATATACGCAGTACGAAGTGCCAGGAGTAGGAGTGCTTTCAGTACTCAATATGTACTTCGATCTGCTGTAATCTGCTGGCTAACAGTGCAACCAATTATGTACATAGGTTCGCTCCACTCCACTCATCAGGTAGCTGCCCATCAGTCAGCACCGGTGAGCTGTTGTGAGCTGAGCATCATGCCTCACTGTACCCACGAGCCACGGACTAGTCAGACACTGTACGTCAATCCTCCGCTGTAGCTGTGACTGTGGCTGTGTGGCTGTGTGACTGTGTGGCTGTGTTTCTGTGTCACTGTTGCTGTTGCTGTTCCGAGTATTGTTTGGACAGCATACGTGTCGAGTGTTTATTTGAAGGTTAAAAATGCATAAACTTTTAAGCCCGCACACAGACACTAACGCTAATGGCTTTAATTATTAATATTTCAGCATGAAATTTAAATTCAGAGCATGACAGCAGGACAACCCACAGCGGGAATGTTACGTTATGGTCCCATGGTGGGATGCTGGGCATGGGAATGGGCCAAATGGAAAAAGAAAACCAAAGTTACTTCGCTCTCACATTTGTTTTGCTTGCCTTTCGCTTAGATCCGCTTTGCTATTGTTGGTTTAGCAATATATTAAAATTCAATTTAATACAATTTCAATTGCTTGTGCGTGCAAGTGCAACTGGGGAAGCGGCGAAGCGGCGAAGCGGGACGCGATGCCAGCAGCAGTTGCTTTGCCAAATGGCAAAAGGTGATGTGTTTGTGCAAGGATACCCCGTGGTTGGTCGCTCGCAGGGGCATATTGAACCTTACAGCAGAATGCACTTGAGCATCTTGTAAGGTGTGGATCGAGATATATGTACACAAATCAGCAGCGGAGTCTGAAGAAATATTTTATAGATTTTTCTAGGTACAACGCATTTACTTAGGCTCATATTTAATTTCCTACCGAAGTTTACAGTTACAAATTTGTGCTCGTAAAAGTCAACAAATATTCTGCTCTTTGGTTCGTCTCTCGCTCTCTCTCTCTCTCTTTCCTTTTCTCTTGCCTATTCCTGGGCAACGGGGAAGTCGCATCGTTCGGATATCTGTGTGCAGTGTTTCTTTTTGTGTCTCCTCTGTTTTCTGGTTTCTGTTTTCGTTCTCACTCTCCAGCATGCTTTGCTCTCCCTCTCTCGCACTCTCCCTGCAGCGCGTATTATTTTTTGTTTCTCTTCGCTCTGCTTTGTATGCAAAACGTGCGAAATTGTGTTGTTGCTGTTTGGAGTGCGTGTTGCATCGTTCAACACTGGCGTTATTTATGCAGCAACAGCAACACTGGCAACGGCAACGACAACGGCAATGGCAGTGGCAGTGGCAGCGGCGGCAACAGTGGCAACAGCACCGGAAACAGCAATAGCACCAACAACGATGGCAGTCGATGCTTTGTTGTTGCTGACATTTAATGAAGAGCCCACCATCAACAGAGACTGAAGAGCGACGAGAGTAGTTTCGAGTCGAGTCGAGTCGAGTCACATCGAGTGGGTGCGGCGGGGGCTCAGCTCGATCCTAGGCCAGTGCCACATCACAGAGTCGAGGCCATTCCATATACACACATACATACACACATACATACATACATACAAATGTATGCATCATGCAGCATGTCATGTCAGCTATTGTTGTTGCTGCTGCTGCTGTTGCTGTTGCTTGTTGTAATTTGCATTTCATTTTTCGCCTTTGTAGTGCAAAATGTCATTAAATTAAAGGGCAAAAGTGTAGAGCCCCAGAATCCAAGAGCCCCCCAACACTCGACAGTCGACAGTCGAAAATTATTCGGACTAGACGAACGAAGACTGAATTTGGAATGCATTTATGTCCAGCCCGAAATTCAAACAAGGGAAAGTGCTCCGAATAAAGTGACATAAATCAACTCCGAGTCCAAGTCCAAGTCCGAGTCCGAGTCGTAGTCCTAGTCCTTGTCCTAGTCCTTGTCCTGCACATGCAGTGAAAGCTCTTTAAAGGAACATTTAATCAGCCGAAATCTAAATGCAGGATGAACTCGCAGCTTAGAAGAACCTTAGAACCTTCCTTGGGGCAGGCAGGCAGCTCTCTCTCCGTGCTGGTTGCTCATTTGCATCTTTCACTGTATATTCCATTTGAAAATTTAAATTTTTAGTTGTTTGGGCTTTCCATCATCATTTTTGTGTGTGGCACGGAATGATTTTGCTGGAAATTTAATTTATTTGACACGCGTCTGCATGTCGATAAATGTGTCTCTGTGTCTCTGTGTCTCTGGCTCTGTGTGGCATCTATATATTCGCATATAGAATTTATATTATATTTGTATTAAATACACTACATGCATATGCATGTAGAAAACAAATAACTGACTTACATGCAGAAGTGCAAACGTTGGCAAACCTTCACCAAATGTTTGGTGCTGCACGAAAAAAACAGGGCAAGTGCAATGGCAGTGGCAGTGGCACTGGCACTGGCACTCGATCCAGGGGTTAGCCATAAATGTGGACTATGTACACACGATATATGTATACATGTGCATATACATCTGTGTGTGTGTGAGTATGTTTTTCCAGCGAACCAGGTCAGAGAAAACATGCAAAAGGGTAATGAACATGATAAATACACGGCAAAAATAAAATAAAGAAAAGCATGGGCAAATAAATTAATACAGAGTGCTTCCAGTGCTGCTCGAGCAATGGGGAGCCAAGGGTCGCAAAGGGGCGCAAAAGGGGCGCAAAGGGGCGCAGCGGAATGCCCCCAATATGTGGGCTGAATGCAGCATTGAAATATGATTTCTTCGACATTCAACATCGGATAACAAACAACAACAAAATGTAGATGAGGATGGGTTGAGGACGGGCAGGGCTGAATCATCAGCTGAATGAGGAGTGAAGGAACCCCGCGGCAGAGCAAAGAACAATAAGGGTAAGTAGCCATTGTAAATCAAACAAAATATATGCTGTATGCATTTATGGTATGGCAGATATGGCAGATATGGCAGATATGGCGGTATGGCGGTATGGCAGACCCATGGGTCGGCCACTCAAGCAGTTCCCCCAAGATGGCCAGCGAAATGCGTGAATGGAGCAAATCAATGATAAACCCAATTAAATGTGAAAGCATTCAAAGAGGAGGCCCAAAAGGAGACTGAAGAATGGCATCCACAACTGCCTTGCCAATTGGCAGGACGGACGGACGGATCCATCCCATTGGGATGCACCAGATGCCGCATCGACAATGTCAGTAGCAGCAGCAGCAGCAGCAGCAGCAGGAGAGTAGTGAAAGGGGAAAGGGAAAGGGAAAGGGAAGGGGAACGGGAACGGGAACAGGAAGGAAACTGGAGACAAATGGATGCATTTTGCATGCCGGCATTCCGGCATACTGAAATACCAAGAATCTCAGTTTCATTCTCGGCCCGGCCTCGGCCAGCCTGATGCAATTAGTGTGGACTCTGGGCTTAATCAAATGCCGTAGCCGTAGCCGTAGCCATAGCCATAGCCAACATGACCAGATAATTCGCCTTCCTCCCCCCCATCCCTGCTCTGTGCCATTTCATTCGCTCTTGAGACCTGTTAAAACTGCAGAACATAAAAATGTTTGCTACCAAGCGAACAATACAAAAGCCGCAATATTCACACTTATACAGCTGACTGGGTGCAGGGCAGAGAGTGTCCACCGCAGTGGCTAGGAGTGGCAGGTAGCAGGTAGCAGTGGCAGTGTCAGGGGCAGGGGCAGTGGCAGTGGCACAACAAATGAAACGCTGCCAAGCAAAAAGTTGCAGGCAAGCATCAACAGCAGTAGCCAGAATGAAGTTGCTTCAAATGAATGTGCGTGCAGAGCCAGAACCAGAACCAGAACCCAAACCCAAACCCAAACCCAAGCAGAACACCTGCCCCTACGCGCCAAGGTACTTCTTCCACAGAAGTTTCCACTCGCACACCAGCCCAGTCCGCCCCACACAGCCCCACACAGCCACACACAGCCACACACAGCCACACGGTCTGTGGTCTCTGGTCTCTGGTCTCATGATCGTAATTTACTATTCACAAAATATTCAAAACTGCTGCACAAGTGACACTCAAATGTCTTTTCGCAGTCACAGTCGCAGTGGCATTCACAGCCGTTAGAGTTGGAGCTAGGGTCGGACAGGCAGGGGGAGTCTCTGGGACTTCAGAGCTGGCATCAGCACCGCACTCATTCCCATCCTTAGATGCTCATCGTGGTACTCGTGGTAGTCCTCGTCATACTCATCGTCCTCGTCGTCCTAGTCCTCGTCGTCGTCGTAGTTGTCGTCTGTCAAGTGCCAAAAGTGCTTTGTGCTTTTATTGTAATGCTCTTTGTCAAAGCTGACAAAACTTTGGCTACAGGTTCACTCTAATAGGACGGCAACAAGGCACTAAAGTGTGGCGAGGATCCCACATAAAATAGTGACGGCAAGCGGCAAAGAAGCGGCAAAGGAGCGGCTAAGGAGCGGCTCCTATAGCTGAGTATCTGACTGCACTGGGAGTAGTTTGAAAGGCTCTGCAGATTGCGGGGATGGGAGAGAGGTCAGCAGCAGTCAAACGAGTTTTCCGATTGTAATCGATTTAATCCAAATAGTGTTAGCTCAAAACTATGACTCAGAATATAGAACACCTCGCCGCCGCCCCACTGCAATGAAGAACGAATCCCTGCTGCGATTTTCACAGACTTAAAGCCCGAACGGCTTTTGTTTTGGTTGAGGCTCAAACGGCGCGGAGCCAAGCAGTATCCCCCGTTTCCGTTTCCCGTTCCCGTTCCCATAGCAAATCGCCGTGGGCAGACGACTATATATAAGGTTAAGTTCGGCTCTGACCGAGGCGCCTGTTCAATTGACCTTACGCCTGCCCATTGTCTGAGCCCATGAAAGCAATTTGAAATATGGAGATGGACATGTGTACGAGCACGAATACGAGTGTGAGTGCCGTAAGCCAGGATGTGTTAGGTGGAAATTCACAGCGCAGCTTATGAGGTGTAAGCTGCTGCTGCTGCTACACCCACTACAACTTGCCCCCGCCTGGGGCATTGTTCGAGGCAACTTTAGGTGCTGCACGGCCTGGCCCGCTGCCATTGTTTTCGTTTAGATATCGGAACAATGCTCGCACTCAAATTGGCTTTGACCATTGTCCATGTTGTGCAGCAGCTCAGCCAGGAGTTATAGGGCCCGGCACCAGGCCAGCCACCTGTCCGGCTAAATGCGCTGCCACGTGCTAAGTCATCGAATGCAAATTACCTGGGCAAATGCGCACTCAATAACTATCACTTATATCTTTAATTTAGTCTGATGGAAATCGGATTTGGGTTTTAAGTAATTAATTAGAGGAGGCAGCCTCAGATTTAAGCTGCCCATTCCACAGAGTGCTGAATTATGTGATATTATGCGAAAGATGATTGGCGCGGAGAGGGCGGGGGACGACGACGACTTTATGAATGTTTCTGGTAGCTGTCATTTTTGCCACTCCATTTTTTTTTTTTCATATTTTACTGTACCTACCCCACTGTCCGCTCCCCTTTTTTTGGCTTAATTCGTTCAACGCTCCTTGCATTGTTTCTACTCCTTTATCCCCCGGATTTAATTATACTCCATTTCTTTTATTCCGCTTTACGCCCTCCGCTCTAATTCGTACTACTCCTACACACCAACACCCCAACCCCCACCCCCACCCTATTTTAACGACTCTTTTTCGTGGCTCACTCGCTCCATGCCGCTGCCGCTGTCTCTTCTCTCCTTTCCCTTACGCGTAAAAAGTCAGAGAAAACTTTTGGCTGATTGTTTCGACTTTCAGTCCCCCCCTCGACTTTTCCCAACTTATTTTTGCCACACAGACACACACAGGAGGAGCGGCCATAGCAACTTGCTGGAGCATAAAACAAGGTAAACTATAAAAAAACGCGCGGCAAGGCGAGGCGACTCGGCTAAGAGAAAGCAATTACAAATGCAAACTACGAGCAACAGCTGCGGGCGGTGAACGCGGGAGGGGGAGAATAGTGGGGAGTGGAAAGTGGGATAGTTGGGAGGGAGATCACATACGAGTGGAAATCCATTTGCTGGCAGGGGATTGTGGCGCTGGCGTTCGCGTTGGCTGCCACCTGCTGTCCAATCTGCTGTTTTTGGCAGCTGTTGGCCTCTAAAAAATTTTGTAGATTTTAATGTCCAACACCCCGGCTGCAGGGAAGGGGAAGAGGACATATGTATGGTTATGGCGCTTACTAATAAAAATGTTTTTACGACTTTCCACTACAAGCCCAAGCAGCCCAAGCAGCCCAAAGCAGCCCAAGCAGCCAAAGCAGCCCAAAGCAGCCCAAGCAGCCAAAGCAGTCCAAGCAGCCAAAGCAGCCCAAGTAGCCCAGCCCCAGCTACCTACCTCCACTCTGGCAGCACTTGCAGTTTATGTGGCTTTCTTCTGCAAATAAAGAAAGTCAAAAGACGGCACAGAAAATGAATCAAATTCCTTGGCGCGCGTCACACGCGTCGTATGAGTGATGCGCGCGTCAAACGCGTCGTATAAGTGATGGCAGCCTCGTAATGAAGGAAAAAGGATGGTTCGCGTGCTGTAGGTAGATCATCAGCATCATCATAGCCAGCATAGGATAGGATAGGGTGGGGTGGTGGGGGGGAAGGGGTAGCTCTGCTCTTATTTCGCATTCCAGCCGAAGTTAATTCGCACACGGGACTTATATCAGAGGTGCCATAAGCGGTGGGGCAGAGGCAGAGGCAGGGACGGGGCATGAGAAGAGGCGTAGCAAGACGGAGCCATAAAGTGCAAGGATACGTAATGCAATATTTAGCGTCCTTTGAGCGCGCTTCCAGTTAAGTGACAAAAAAACAAGCAAGAATGCCAGCAATCCACATGCCGACCCGCGAAATACCCTCCAATCAGGGCAGCAACAATGCAGCGTCGAGAAGAGAGAGAGAGAGAGATGGAGAGCGAGCGAGAGAGAGCGAGGCAGATCGGTAGATAATCGAATCGAATAGAAGCTGAATTATAGTTATTTGTGGCCACAGTGGCTGCTCACAGGAGCATCCGCATCCATCCCAGCTGAGAAGCGGCTTTGTGCAGCTGCAGAGCCACAGCCACAAAATGCGCTGAACTGGTGCATGCCCCATCGTTCGTCACGAGTGCCGGAGTATAAACATTCCGAGAAGCGGCGCCAGCCCAGGATGAAGAATGAAGAAAATGCACAAGAAGCTGCGACAGGAGGCAGGTGGTGGCAGGAGCAGGCAGGAGGAGGCGATGCGATGCGAGTCCTGATGCCAGCGGCATCCACAACGAAAGCAGATCCTTGGGCTCATCCAGCGCTGTGCTGGGCTGTGGCTGGGCTGGGCTGTGCTGTGCTGTGCTGACGCCCTGCCTGCTACGTGCAACTCGACGCATATCAAGTTACAACTTGCAACAAATATTAAATCAGTAAAATGTCCCTTAGGGCACACTCAAATATAATTGTTGTTGCTGCACTCCCCATCTACCATCTCCCATCTACCATCTCCATTTCTGCCTGCCTCCCTTCTCCTGCTGCTAACCACTTCTCGTAGTTCATCTGCCACTGCCACTGCCACTGGTGCATTTGGTGTTGGTGTTGCCTCATCTTCGGTTACAGCGCGTCAAAATTGCTGCCAGCCCGCGAGTGTTTATGGCGCCTCGCAGGACACCCACCGTCTGGGGGTACTGACGCCGGGATGTGCTTGTGCACACACGGAAAAGGATAAGCTGGAGCTGGAGTTGCAGTTGCAACGAATTCCTGACGATGTTGCTCACCTTGCCGGAATGTGTGCGTGGGTCGTGGAGTAGTGCAACGGCGCAGGAGTAAGCTGCCCCGTGCCACAGTGGCGTGCAAGTTGCCTGTCACTCACCCCAGCTAATAAATGTTTAAATTTACATGCAGATACAGCCATGTGCTATGGCATCAGTCTATCCATCCATCGATAGTCCCTCTGCCCACAAGTAAGTGTGCGCATATCCCTCCATCCCTTATCCATCCTTTATCCATCCCTTATCCATCCCTTATCCATCCATTATCCATCCCTTATCCATCCATTATCTATCCGCAACTGCCATCTGCACTTTGATCTTTGTAGACTTCCGATTGTGGATTGATTCATGGCCGAGTTCGTCCATCGTCCAGACTTCATCTGTCCCCTGCTGTCATCTCTGGCCAACTGCCTCGGAGGTATCTCTGCCGTTCAACCCTCACTCCCTTCTCGTCATTCCTCTCTTCTAGCTAACCTTTTATTTCCCATCTGGGTCCGATTCGTTCTTCTTCTCTCGCTGGCCTATTCTTCCAAACTCGCAGCATTCTTTGCCTTTGGGAGGGGGACAGCTCCACTCATCTTCTCCTCCGTACACATCCGCACCACCTTCAGCCATTCTTCATCTGCTTCAATGGAATGGCTTCGCCTTGTTGCGCACTTTGTCAGCGGCAATTTCAGTCTGTTCCACTGTGCAGGGGGGCAGTTGCCGGCGCGGCGCGGCGCTGCGCTCTCTTCGCGGCATGTGTCGGGCTGGGCGGTCTGGCCGGGCTGTGGTGTGGAGTTTTTTATTACGCACCGCGTTGAGACATTGTTGGCCGCAGCGTTGCGTCGCTGATGGATACCGCTACTCAGGCTGGATCCAGAAGCAACGTGGCAACGGGGCAGCGGGGCAAAGTTCTGTGGCTGAGCTGCAAACTGAAAGATTGCGCAAGTGAAAATGCTTTTCACGGCTATGAAATTACCTGCTACTCGGCCGCAGAGCCGAGAAGGAGTCAAGTGGCATCGCCTGGGTAAGTGGCACAGCGATGGCCAGGCTCTGCCTCTGCCTCTAGCTGCTGCCTCTGGCTGCTGCCTCTGGCTGCTGCCTCTGGCTCCTGCTCTTGCTCTGACTCCTGCCTCTGCCTCTGGCTCCTGCTCTGTTTGTGTGCCTGCCCTCGCGCCTGCTCTGCTGCTGCGGCCACTGCTACATTGTAATTTGATTTTGTGGCTCTGTTGCAGGTACAAACGTGACGGTCAGACGTGGCGAGAGAGATACATATACATGTGTGGCGGGGTTCGCGCGTTGTTTTGCCACTTGGCCTGTTCCTGCTCCTGTTCCTGTTCCCGCTCCTGCTCCTGTTCCCGCTCCTGTTCCTGCTCCTGTCACTTGCACTTTTCCGACTGAGTGTATGCGTGTGTCCTGTGTCCTGTGGCCTGTATCGTGTCTCCCACACGCCCTGTCCTGCAGCCACGTTATTTGTGTGTGGGTGAGCGATAATGTGTGCGCATAAATATACCCGCAGGCACCCATCCACCCATCCAGTGCGAGTCTCATCGAGTGCTGGGCTCCGTTCCGCCGCCGTGGAAGGAGGCTGCAGGGACACTCTCCACTGCGCTTGGCCGCTCCAAGCTCCAAGAAGAGCCCACAGAACCGTACAGCATGGAGCATGTGTTCCGTTTCATTCCGTTTCGTTCCGTTTCGCTTCGTTTCGTTCGTTTTGGCTTAGATCTCGTCTGTGGTCGTGACACTTGCCGCATTTGTGGCACATTCACTCAGCCTCTAACGAGCCACACTGTCTGTGTCTGTGTGTGTGTGTGTGTGTGGCAGGTATATAAGTGCTTTACCATTTTCCTGCATTTTCCATTTCACTTCTATGGCTTGTGCAGTCGAAACTATTTGATTAGGAAGCGCTGCAAAAACATTCAGAGATTGCTGCTGCTGCCACAAACAACTGTGGCAAGAGTTGCAGCGTCACAGGACTCGACCCCTTTGAGCATCCATCAGATATCCCGGCAGTTGTCTGTGAATTGACAATGCGAATGGCAGTGGGAGTGGGACTGGGATTGGGAATGGGACTGGGACTGGGAATGGGGAGATCATCTCGAGGCATACCAACTGGCAGCTGGCAGCTGGCAGCCGCCCATTCTGTTCCATCTACTTATCTTATTACGTTGCCATCCCACCCACGCCCCGCTCTCCCTCTCCCCCTCTCCCCTCTCTCTCTCTCCCTCTCTCCCGCTCTCCCTCTCTCTCTCTCTGATGCTGGTTGGCCCTTCGCTTACTTTCGTCCCCTCTTTATGCCGCTCATCAAGTGCGTAGTCGCCATGGGAGGTAATTCCACTCCCCCAACTCCCCCACCTCCCACCACCCACTTCCCTCTTCCACGCTCTTCCGTTTTGTTGCGTTGCGTTGCGTTCCGTTCCGTAAGGTTTCATTCCCTGCGTTAAGCTGGAAAATGCAGCGTTGACAAGTCGTCACTCCATCCCAGAAGCTGCCCCAAGCCCCCCAGTGCCAGCAGCCAGCAGCCTCCTCCTCCTCCTGCCCACCACCAGCCAGAGTACAACTTAATTTGCACTATTCAGTGCCCGACGTCGTCGTCGTCATGGCTGCCAGCATCAGGCGCTTTTTATTATTTCTTGCTCTGCCAAATTGTATCCAAGTTATTGTCGTAAAACATTCGAAGCAGTCGCAGTGCGTGCGGGGACGAGTGCGAGTGCGAGTGCGAGCATGTGTGATATTCGTAACTCTCCACTCAACTTGTGCAACTCCACATCATCCCTACCGCCCTCTCCCTCTGCACCTAGTCACCGCCTCCATTACATTTATTACGACCCCCTCCATAGCCACCCCGCTGCGCTGCGTCCTGCCCCAGGGCCCCACCAGGACTGCTTCTGGCAGGGCTTCAGCAAGCAAAAGCAAAGCAAGCAGTGCGCACTTCTTCACCCCAAACTGAACTGGCGCAAGATCCAACAAGATAACTGAGTTTTACTTCACTTTTTTCTGTCCATTCCCATTTTGTTCCTTCGGCTTCTCACTAGTTCTGCACTTGCAGTAAATAAAAATAAAATCTATATTTGAACATTCAAAAATCGCTGCTTAAAGCGCTCAAATAATACCGTTTGCAAATTCTAATTTTGGTTGTTTTTAATTCAAAAATAAATAAACGAATCAAGGCGCTAAAATCCATCAAGATTCATCATTATTGCGGCCCCAGAGGCGCTCCAACTGGCCGATCTAACACTCCCCGCTGGGCTGGCTTACTTTATTCGGTCTAGGTCCAGCGATAATAAAAAAAAAAAAAATTTGGGAGAAAATCAAAAAAACAACCCCCCACTTAGCTGTTTTCTTTTTTTTTTTTTTTGCTTCTGTGGCGGAACCTGCACTGCAGGTGCTCGGAACTCCAGCGAGCTGTGCTGCAGCCCTGGCTTCCTTTTCCTTTGCTTCTTTTTTGATTTATTTTATTTTGAGCATTTTTATACACTTAACGGTGCTGCTGCAGCCGCTTGTGATTCGGGTTCTCTTCGTGCGGTAGCCGCCTTCGTCGCGTCTCGTTCACTTGCCAGTTATCTCAGCGCCAGGGCACTGCTTCAGCATACCCTGCACTCAGACTGGGACTAAGCTAAGAGAGCTGCAAGTAACCGCTGAGAGGATGGAGAGCCTGCAGAGTTGTCCCATTGCTGACCAGCACTGGGAATGCAAATGGAACAAGGAGAAAAAGTGGGAAGGGTATCCCCCAGTCGCTGCTCTGCCTCTGCACATTTATTTTGTCTGCTTCTGCTTCTGTGTCTGTTGCTGTGTCTGTTTCTGTTTCTGTGTCTGTTTTGTTGTGAGTTTTTGCGGGCTTGCCAGCGAATGTGTCGCACAGTTTTCAGCGCGTAAAATGCAAACAATCAACGCAGGCGACTTTCGGCTGCACTCTCGCTCTGTCCGCCTTCTCCGTCCGAACTGCCACTGGCTGTCCCTGTGCCTTCGTCACGCTCGCTTTTAGCTAAGCTCCGTCGCACTCTGCCTCCTGCCTCCCTCCGCTATCGTCATCGTCGTCGTCATTGCCATTGCCATCGCAATCGCCTCTGGGATGCTTGTCAAACGCTTTCAGAATTTTTTTGCAGCTTGTTTCTGTCACTATTACATTTCATATGTCCTCGTCGCCGTCTGAAATCGCACACTGTGTGCAAGAGAGCAGCAGCAGGGTCCACAGTGGACAGGCAAGCAGTCCACAGTGGGCAGGCAAGCAGTCCACCAGTCAACCAGTCCACCAGTCAACCAGTAATAGCAGCCCCTTCTTCTGCCTTCTTCTGGCTTCTTCTGGCTTCTTCTGGCCCAAGCCCAAAGTCAAGTCACAGTCCAATCTCACCTTCAATTTCATAGAAGAGAGCGTGCAGCTGGTAGGCCACCTGCTGGGTGGCTGGCTGGCTGGCTGGCTCGCCTGTCACTGCATTCATCAGCCGCAAATGAAGCAACAGCTGTGCAAGTGTCTCTCCCTCTTTGCCACTCTGTCGCTCTGCCTCTCTGCCTTTCTGCCTCTCTGCCAATCCAAATTGGAATTGAACTTTGGATTTATTTGGTGGCCAGAATCGTTGCCTGGCCTGGCATATCAATACATGTGAGGCTGCTGCTGGGACTTGACGCCGCTTCTCCGAGTCACACAAAAGCCACATTCTCATCGTGTTGCTGCTGCTGCTGCTGCTGCTCATTTCACTCTTTCATTGTTTGCTTTGTTGGCGCTCCTTGACCGGGCCAGTGCTCCGGTGTTGAGCCCCCCCCACTGGCTTGGCCAGTGCCTCTGTCTCGCTTTAAATGACAGATTTATACGGTATGCACAGGCAGGCAACAGCTACAATAGCTCCCCGAACAATTCAGCTGCAGCAGCAGCAGCAGGAACAGAAATTGGAGCAGCAGAGTTCTCCATTTCTATTGCTACGAATGAGTGACATGTCCAGCAGGAGCATTGGTATGCAGTCTGGCAGTAGCAAGGGGCTGGCACGACTGGCACGACTGGGACCTGCTTCTGCTACTGCTCCTCCTGATCCTCGGCTCCCCCCCTTATTCACTCATAAGCAGGCGCATCGGTTCATCCTCGTAATCCCAAAACATATACAAGGAAGTGCGGGCAAAGAGAGGGGCAAAGAGAGGCAGAGAGACAGAGAGACAGAGCAGAGCGGCGCAGAGCGAGAGGCAGTCAGTCAGTCAGTCAGTCAACGATGCTCGCACTCGTGTACTTGTGTACTCGCACACAAGTAACAACAAACCGGAAGTATAACGAACAAACAACTGAAGAACAAAGAGTTACAGCAGCAGCAGCAGCAGCAGCAGCAGCAGCAGATGGGGTGGGGTGGGGTGGTTGGGGTGGGGTGGGACTCAAACCGGAACAATTTGTGAGCGCAGAAGAGGAAGGGTGCCGAGTAGCAGCAACATAAACTGAATAAAAAATAATTAAGCTGCTGTTGACGCACTTTTTCGGCACGCCGAGCACGTGACGGGACTTAGCGCCGTGTCCGCTTACATTCGGTGGAGTGGCAAACGAGACGGGGCAGGGAGCACTGAAGGGAGTGCCAGGACTGGGCCGGGACTGAGCAGCAGTTGGGTAACAGACAGACAGACAGACAGACAGACAGACAGACATGGCTACAGCGACTCGGCTATTGCTGCTGATCAAGAATATATATCCAATGTCCAATGTACGCCTTAATTCTGTTCGAGTACGGCCATAAAAAGATGGCGACACTTGGAGATGCGACACTTGGGGGGGAGGGGACACCCCAGCAGCAAACATTTGCAGCTGCCAGCCATAATGAGCCCCGTGAAGAGTTGCAGCGGAGTGCGGGCTTTGCTCGCCAATCATGGAATATCTCATAATTAAATTCAATCTGTTCGCCTCGATCCAGGAGCCAGGGACAGCCCGTGCTAAGCTGAGTCTAGACGGAGTACGGAGAACGGAACAGCTCCAGCAGAACTAATTAGCTTGGGACTATCGCCTGGGAGTCAGCGCCCCCCGAGCTGCTTTATTTCTGGCTTCACTTCACTCACTTCTGGGCAGCATTTGCCCGCTTGCCCGCTTGCCCGCTGCCCCGTTTGACGTCTGTCTGTGGCTGACTGGACTGAGTTTATTTGCGGATTTAATGGCTGGCACTGGCTCATTAATATTCCCCAAAATATGCACAACTAATATCGAATATCCCGCTGCTGCTGCTGCTGCTGCTGCTGGCGCCCCAACCCCTACCCCACTTTGGCCACATGCAGTCCTCCCCAATTAGGAATTCATTGGATACTTTTTTCATGTACAGCTGCACTCAGGGCTGACCCAGTTCGGGCAGCAGTTAGCAGCCAAATGAACCGACCAGCCAAAGTACACGCCAATGCCATGCCACTGATGATGACCGCCCTGCCATTGTCATTTTAGCTGTCCCCAGTCCGAGTCCCTGTCCCGGTCCCTGTCCCTGTCCCTTTCCCCAGTGCCAGTACTCCAGCTCCAGCTGCAGTTGGTGCCGCTTCAGCTGGTGTGTCGCGTCGCGTCGCGTCGCCTGCCCCTCTAATGAATATGAAGAGAAGTTTGTTGCATAATTTACAACAGCAATTCCAGATTAAGAGGGCAGCGCCGTGGCACTGTGGGGACTGTGGCAACTGTGGCAACTGTGGCGTTACGCGACAACTGCATTGAATGACATGCGTTTTGGTGGTGTAGTTTTTACGAGTGTGCTGTGCCCCGCAACAGAAGTAAAGCGGGGAACCAAAGGCAAAGCCAAAGGCAAAGGCAGCAGCAGCAGCTTAACCAAGACAAATGACAAGCAAATGTGTCGGCAGCAACGGGCACAAAGAGCAGCAGAAGAAGCTGAGGGAGCAACATAGGGGGAGGGAGAGATAACCCACAAGGGGCACAGGAAATAGCTAAGCGGAGAGGGGCAACCTCCCCATACGGAGTACGTCCTTTCTGCCAGAGTTCTTGCCACTGCAAAAGGAAGCTGCCACAGCACGCATTTCGTTGCGTGGCTGTCCATCAATTTGGAGGGCATTTTTAACTGCGTTTGGACGATGTTTTCTGTTGCTCTGTTTAGGTTGTCATGTTCTTGGCATAGAATTTCGCTCAGTGTGCGACGCATGTGTGCCAGCGGCTGGTCTGCCTGCGGAAGTGTGCAATGACAAAAAAGCAACTGATTAAAGTTGCTGATTGAATGGCACACACAAAGAAAGAGGGAGGGAGAGGAAGGGATAGGGAGGGAGGGAGGTAGAGAGAGGGAGAGAGATGACTTTGCCATAAATAAGTAAAGGCAAAAGTCAAAAAGTTGACAGGGCCAGGCGGAAACGCACATCACTGTGGCTGTGGCTGTGGCTGTGACTGTTGCTGTGGCTGTGGCTGTGAATGAACGACGCGTAGGAGGTGGCTGCCAGGCTGTCCTGGGAGCAGGCGGGCGGCATGTGGCATGTAGCATGTAGCACACGGCACACGGCAGAGGGCACACGGCAGAGGGCACACGGCAGAGGGCGCACGCATTTGTCAGGCAAACGGCAAATATGTTTGACGCTTTGACAGCAGCAGCAGCAGCAGCAGCATCAAGAGAGGCAGACGCAAAAATCAAACAGAAACAAGAAATATGCGCGTCGATTCGCCGTTTTCGTCACTTGCGGAGAGAGGAGACGGAGACGAAGACACACACGAGCAGAGTGAGTGAGGAGTGAGGAGTGAGGAGTGTGGTGGGGGGCGGCAAAGTGGAACGTCATCTTCAATGGGACATCAGCCATCATCGTGCACGTCGCCGGCTCGTCAGCGCCGCTGTCACTGCCATCAATGGCCTTTGGGGACTATTCGCCATGACGACGACGACTGCTTTGAGCAGTCCGCCCCCCCCCTCCCCACCCTCTCTCACCCACAGAGTGCAACATATTTTCCTCGGCTTTGGGCACACCTTCCGCCATGCCCAACCCCCCTGCCCGCACCTATGGCCATCCCTCGTCGCCTTATCCCTTCCATCTTTCAAATATATTTCACTGCACGTTCTCCTGCCACTTAGGAACGCTTTTCGGTTATTTTTAATATGAGTACGTGACTTTCCTCCCCTGGCGCAGCACTGGGTGGCGGCAGCGGGGGCAGGGGAGGGACTGGGCTGGCTGGGGTGGGGTGGGGTCTGTGTGTCCAGGTCAAATTGAATGTAAGCTTGGAAGCTTATCGCAGTGATCGATGGGGGGGTCGTCGAGGTGGTCGCTGTTCGCCTTGAAGCAAGCGAAGAAGAGTTGCAGTCGAGCAGGAAGATTCAGCAGAAGATTCAGCAGGAGATTCAGCAGAAAATTCAGCAGGAGATTCAGCGGATCAGCAGGAGATTCAGCAGGAGATTCAGCAGGAGATTCAGCATGAAATTCAGCAGGAGATTCAGCAGAAAAATCAGCAGGAGATTCAGCAGGAGATTCAGCAGGAGATTCACTCCCTGCTCTATTCAGATATTTTGCAGTAATTAGAAGTGGAAATCGGAAACCCATCGAACACCTTTGCTGCAGAAAATTAGCAACGAAAGCTGCTGCCAGGCTGTTAAGGTAAGCCCCCACACTCCCTGCACCCCCCACCACACCCCAACAGGCCGTAACGTATCATTCCTTTAAGCCAAAATGCAGCCGCATGCAAGTCCAGAACGGACCCAGGCCAGGCTTAGCCTGCCGAGGAAAAGGATGCCCAGCGTCAGGGCCGAGGCCAGCAGCTCGTTAGGCGGCAGTTCACCAAATGTTTGGGCTCCATCCAAGCCACCAGCAAGCACACACACACACACACAGGGGGAGAGTGGGGAGAAGAGTCACAGTGGGCAGTGGGCGGTGGGCGGTGGACAGTGGACATAAAGTACAAATGTGCCAAATGATAACATTTTTGGCCTGGCTGCAGCCCATCCGCACCCACCCATTTGCCGCCCATCCAATAAGAATCCAACGTTGCATCTGCATCTGCATCTGAGTCGTACGAGTCCGTACACTGCGAGAAATACGCACACGCACAGGCACACAGGCACACACTCCACGCTCCACGCTCGTTGCTGTTTCGCTGAGTGCTGCGCCCCCCCAGTCGTTGGCTTCGGTGCGTGTGGCCCATTGCATTCCTTGGATGCTCATTTGCTCTGCTTTCAGTGCGCTTTAACTGCCTTTTACCCGGTCACCCCACCACCCCACCAACGCTCCACCACCCACGCCCGAAACCACTTGCCAGCACCAGCGACGCATCCACGGCACACCCAAGGCAAAAAGCAAAAGTGAGTGGGCCACAGATTTTAGCCCCCATCCTGCTGCCTGCCTGCCTGCTGCCTGCCTGCCTGCTGCCTGCCTCCTGCTGTCTCCTGCCGGTGTCTGCCGGTGTTTGCTGGTGCTGCTGCTGCTGGTGTTTGTTGGTGGTACGCGCGTTGATGCGATTTTATGTATTTCCATGATGCGCTTATTCGACTTGGGCATTATCCTGGAGCTGAGGCTGAAGCTGAAGCTGG
Source organism: Drosophila tristis (assembly GCA_018150885.1). NCBI lineage: Eukaryota > Metazoa > Arthropoda > Insecta > Diptera > Drosophilidae > Drosophila > Drosophila tristis. Next base: position 10,779 of record JAECWT010000268.1, on the reverse strand, counting down.
AGCTGGAGCAGCCACGCCACGCCACGCCATGCAGCGCTTTCCATGCATACAAATTGCTAAATTATTTAAGCAGCGACAAACCGCCTGGCAGTGGAAGTGGAGCTGGAAGTAGCAGTAGATGTGGCCAGTCCTTCGCTGGGGCCCAGAGCTGTGAGCTGTGAGCGGGCAGCAGGGCACAGAGCAGGTGCTGCTATTAGTCCAAGATGTCAGCTGCAGAGAGAGAGAGGGGAAGGGAAGCTGGGCAGGAGATGGCGAATGGGCACCGCCGTGGGTCAGCTTAAGGCCACAGCCCAGACTGGCACGTGTGTGTGTGTGTGTGTGTGGTCTATGGCGGGATTCAATAATAAATAAGTGCCCGAAAACCCCGCTGGCTACTGCTGTGCTTCTGCCCCCAGAACTTTTTGCGTAAACTGTGCGTTTCGTCATGTGCAACTTTGTTCTTTTTGCTTTGCCTTTGCCTTTCCCTTTGCCTCTTTCTCTCTTTTTTGCTCTGGTTTGTTCGCTCTTGCTGTTATTGCCATTACACACAATTGCCGTGTGGGACTGGGACTGGGACTGAGACTGGGACTGAGACTGGGACTGAGACTGGAGCTATCTAAGGGAACAGACGACAGACGCCAGTCCATCCTTCACTCACACACACACTCACACACCAGAAGACACACACACAAAAGTGCACAGTGAGCCCTTGAAGAAAGTTTCGCAAATTGAAGATTTCTGCTGGTGCTCTGCGCCCCTGTTGGCCAGCTGAAGCCGACACCAAAATATCTGCCCATTATGGAAGTTCAAGTGGGCGCTGCTGCCATGTCCAGGGCCCACTGTACGGGGCGGGGCGGGGCGGGGCGCATACGCATTAAATTCAATTTAAAATTCATGGCATTAACTTTAACTTCAAGTTAAGTCCACCGCATGCAACTTGATAAAATGTCTGCGAGGAGAGAGCCGGTACCAAGGACAGGGACACGGGGCAGAGACAGGGATATGGACAAGGACAGGGACACGGGGCAGGGACACGGGGCTGGGACAGTGACACGGGGCTGTGGTGGTTCGTTGTCGGTGGGTTGCGGGTTAGAGAGGGCGTGGAGTGGAGTGGAGTGGACTGCAGCAATGCAGCAGAGCGATTTTAACTTAGTTTGTGCTTTCACTCTCTGCTCTACAGCCCCCTCCGCCCGCTCTCTCTCTCTCACTCTCTCACTGGACACTCTCTGGACACTCTCGACTTGTCTCGTTCTGATGTGTATGTGTGTGTGTGTGTGTGTGTGTGTGTACGTTGCTGCTTTCCTTTTATGTTGGCATCATTTTTGCAGTTTTATAATTTGATTGCATACTTTTCGGGATGCCCATTAACACTAGACGCTGCTGCTGCATGCTGCTGCTGCATGCTGCTTGCTGTATGTCTGTATGCCTGCTGTATGTGTGTGTGTGTGTGTGTGTGTGTGTATAGGGCACATGTGTCTGTGCCTGGAGCTGAGTTGCAGCTTTTAGCTAGCTAATTGCGGCCAATTGGCCGGCACAAAATGCCAAAACAAAACCACCGCAAAAAGTGACCACACATAGCCATAGCAATAGCCACAGCCCATAGCCCCCATAGCCCCCATAGCCCCCATACCCATTCTTACAATTATACAGTTGTTTTCAGCTGCACACAAAAAGAGGCAAGTGCCCCCAATGGTTGGCACTGGGTGGAGGCAGCAGCGCACTCACTATATTTATGCTAAATAGTTGGGAACGGGTGAGCTCCGGCAGTTCCGGCAGCTCCGGCAACCGACAAGCGGCAGCCAGCTGCATAAACAATTCCCCGGCGACTGGCCACAACTTTCAGGATAAACTCGGCGGCAACTAATTTTTCGGTAATTAAACTGTTGGGCAAAACATTGATTGGGCGTGCGATGATTGATGCACTCTAATTGGAAAAGATATTAGGCGTTCAAATAGCAAACTCTGCGCCCACTGGGGCACAGCAGCAGCGCTCGTGTGTGTCCGCTCAGCGAGGGCATCAGAACAAAATCACAGCCTGCCGCCTGCTGCCTGCCGCTTCAACTGAGCGTTGGACAAGTTTTAAAGGATTAGCCAAGGCCTGCGATAAAGCAAATGGAATGAACGCAAGAGCGAGCCCAACCAAAGGCGCGCCAAAGCGCAGGCTAGCACAGGGCTCTGCTAGGAGTTCCAGTGCGGATTAGCTGACCAGAATGGAACCCAGCAAAAACACCTTCTGTGGCCGCCAAATATGCTCAAGGGTTCGGCTGCACCTTCATAGGTCCGATTGATGGGCTGCCCAGCGACTCGCTGCCAGATCTGCGCAATCGTTGGGTCTTCCAAATTAAAAATACATGACATTATAATAGAGACTGCCAGTAAGGCGCATTGCCTAATGATTTGAGTGGATTGCGAGCAGCAGCCTCTGCACATTGAATAAGGCAATCGCTTTGCAATATTAATGCACTTTGTTTGGCACAATCAATCAACTAATTGGCCGTGTCTGCCTGTGCATAGTGGGGAGTTGAGGCGGATCCGCCCTTTGCTCGCAGCAGCAAAGCTAAAGCTCTGCCCGGCCCGGCACTTGCTGGTAATAATTGCATCGCTTACAGATGAAGAGCATAAGGAGAGGAAGAGGGAGAGGCAGAGGCAGAGGCAGAACTAAAGGGCGTGGTGTATGGGCCAGTCTTATGTAAAATCAAATTGCAAATTGGTTATACAATTTAGGGGAAATTTGTTTGGGAATTGAATAATTTGCTGTGAATGGCTGTGGCTTTCTGTGCGTGTGCCTGTGTGGCTGTGTGGCTGTGCAATCCTTTGATTGTCTAAGCCAACTTGATGGCTCTTTTGGCCACGTTCGCCACTTGAAGTCAAACCCCACATGAGTGTGGCAGTGTGGCAGTGCGGCAGTGTGGCAGTGTGGCAGTGTGGGGGGTGGGCAACTTCAAAGAACTTCCAACTCGAAATCACGTCGCTTTATTAGTTGCCAGCCCAGCCCAGCCCAGCCCCAGCCCAATTCTGATCCCCCAGCTCCCAGACAACTCATCCCCATTCCCATTCCCATTACCATTCCCAGCCCCATCCCAGGTGGCAGTGGCAGAGTGGCAGAGTGGTGGTGCTGCTGGTGCGGAGGATGCTGCACCAATGCTGCTGCTGCTGCTAACCTATTGACGTTTATTGAATCAAAATCGTTTTGTCCGCCTCCAAGCGGGGTTCTCGTTTGGGTTTGAATTTGGATTTGGCTTTGGTTTGGATTTGGCTTGGTTTGGGTCTATTCTGGTGTGGTGTGGTGTGGTGTGGTTTGGTTTGGTTTGGTTCTTTGGTTTGTTGCTTTGTTGCGGTGCCGTAAAAAACGAATGGAAAGTGGGAGCTGCTAGCTGCTAGCTGGTGCCTGGTGCCTGGCAAATGTTGAAATGTTTGCGCGAACTGGCAAAAAACAAAAGAGATTTCCCCACGGAGCGTGTGCTCAACAAACGACTAAGCCTTTCAACTCCATCGTTTCCCGATCTCCCACTTGCCACTTCCCACTTCCCACTTCCCAGTTGCCGCTTGCCACTTCCCACTGCCGTAGCACTCCCATTTCCGTGCCACTTGCCTGCTGGCCCCCACTCCGGCAAACATTTCAAATCGGCGGGTCATGATTCAAGCACTCAGTCAGCTGTATTTTATTGAATTAAGGCAAAGCATCGCCTGTTCTGTTCTGCTCTGTTCTGCGCTGCGCTGTGCCTCGCTGCTCTGCTCTATTCATGCAGTGTGTTTGGCCTAACCAATTTAAGCACCACCCCAAGGCCAAGTTGCAATATGATGCGGTTTCGGCGGCGGTCATTGTCGCTGCCCAAAAGTGATGCGTCTGCATCTAAACCGTAAGAACCTTACGTAACGGGCATTGGGCAGGTACCACCGCTGACCGAAAGCTGACGCCTCATATTGCATATTGACTGTGGGAACCTTACGCAACAGGGCTTTGTTTCCCACGATAGAACACCTGCATGGAGGCAACTCGCCCCAACGATTTTGTATAAATATAAGCTTCATTTAAATAAAAATCGATCATAACAAAAAGACCTCCGACCACACTACATGGCGATCCTGCCAGGTTTAAAATTTATTATATATATATCAGCGGCGTTATAGCGCCAGATATATAATATAATAAAAACCAAAACCAAAAAACAAAAACCAAAAACTTGAGAAACCAATCTAAAGTCCTGTGGAAATATTTCGAGTCCTGTGTCGATGAGGTGCTAAACCATCGTCTACGACGACAAGAAGTCGTAAAACCCTCTACCTAAAGGATATTTTGTGCCGCTTCAAGGAGCTGCAGCTCTTCACAGACGAGTCCACGGACTGCGACTGCGACTAATGTCTTCGAGCCGCTCTCCTACAAGACGGGGGAACTGCTCAGGAACACCAGTATAGACACAGCAGCCCTGATTAAACGATTGCCAATTCCACTGGCCGCCCTGCTGCTCAATACGACGCAGCCAAAGGCAAACAACAACTCAGCGAACGACTCTGCGCTCCACAAGACCAACATCGATGATAACGTGGAGGCCATACGCCGCGAGCTGCTGAACCTGAGGACGCCCAGCGAGCCGACGGATCAGCCTCTGGCCAGGATCAAACGGGAGGTGGCCGACGACGAGAACTGTCTCCGCCAGCCCAAGCTAAACGAGTTGCACAGCAATCTGGCCGCCGCAGACTTACATTTGCAATTGGAGAGCATAGGACGCGATCTCAAATCCATCAAAGATGAAGATGAAGAGACCAACACCACCAGCACAACTGTTGTGAACGAATCCTACGAACTCAGTCCCAACAGAACCCAAGCCCCGCAGCACACGTAGCGTGTATTCGTACAAGTTATGAAAAAGGCGCTACAAAGAGCTGCTGGACGCCACCAAACAGGCGCTTCGCGATGCGAAGAAACGGCTGCTGGCCAAACAAACCAGCACCCTAAAATAATTCTTAAATTTATATATATATATATAATATTTTCCCTTTTATATGTAAAAGTATTAAATAAAATGATAAAATAAAAATATTTCCAAAAACAAACAAATTTTAATTAAGAAAAAAAAAAAAATTTTTTTAAATACTAAATATTAATAACTACAATGGGGAAAACGCAATCAAAAGTAGAAAACCCCAATGCCAATGTGGTGAACAAGATACAAATTGTTGATCATACAGATAGCATCAATGAATTGTGGTTCCTTCTGTTAATATTAGTAATCATAGCAGCAATAAATCTAATAATCAAAATTTACAACATGCATCATAGAAGCCTGAAAAAAGGTATATGTCTCGCGCTGATGCACTAGATAAAATCTAGTTTAACTCTTGATACAAATTCTGCAACCCAGCTACCAATCGGAATGGAATGGGAAACATTAAGACAAAAAATTAGAAACTTCAAGGTAGAATTTGATAAATCATATAAATGTCTAAATAAGACAAAGCGCATTAAGCGACAAACGCTAATTAAGCATACTGAGATCGTTGTTCACATTTACAACGAAATCAAATGCTTAATAAAAGCAGCCCACCATAACCTTTCTGAACTCCATAACGGCCAAGTCACAGATGTTCTCAGACGGCTAACAGAGTGCCTTGAGAACATTAACAAAAGACACCATTTGCATTTAGTGATACCAATCGCGCTAAATAACCCAGCAGTTTTCACACGAGAACTGCTGCAAAATAGTTCAGATAGCGACGATAGTTCAGAAGGTGAAAAACCTTCAGGTTCAAATATGCCTCAAACAATAATAGAATTTCTTAATACAGCCAGCAAACTCATCCCAGAGTTTGACGGTAGGGCAGAAAACCTACAAAGTTTTCTGGATGCCTTATCTTTGGTTAACACCATCAAAGGTGAACATGACGCCACAGCAGTGTCATTGGTAAAAACCAAACTAAAAGGTGCTGTTAGGAATTTAATTAGTACAGAATGCACACTTGTTTCCATTATAAATAGACTTAAAACAAACGTAAAAGGCGAATCAATAGATTCAATAACTGCCAAAATAATGAACATCCGCCAGATGAGTAAGACCGCTAACCAGTACACAAAAGAAATCGAACAATTAACAAAAACTCTGGAATGCGCTTTTATTTCTGACGGAATGACACATGAGCAGGCAGAAAAATATAGTACCCAGCAGGCGGTCAAGGCAATGATTCAAAACTGCACCAATGATAAGGTCAAACTTATCATGCAAGCTGGAACATTCTCGACCATGAGCGAAGCGGTAGCAAAATTCGTTACCAGTTGCACCGAAGCAACTGGACGAGCAGATACCGTAATGTATTATTCAAATAGGGGGTATCGTGGAAACAGAGGCCGTTTCCAGGGTACCCGAGGTCGTGGTAATAACCAGTTCCGCGGAAACTACAACGGTCGGTACAATAACGGTGGCTATTACCGAAACGGAAATAATCAACAAAATAATAGACGAGGAGGCCACCAAAATGTCCGCGTTGTAGATAGTACAGAAAATGCGGAAAACGCATAAACTCCCCCACAAGAATAAATAGCGCTAAAAAATCCATATTCGTGTTCAATTTACATTTCAATAGTTTTATATCAACAAAAACTTCACTAAACAATGCGGTTTCAACGTTTTTGGTAGACACAGGGGCTGATATTTCAATTTTCAAAATTGGCGAAATTACAAATAATATAAAAATAAATAAATCAATAACAACGAACCTCAATGGTATAGGGAAAGGAACAATTAATACGCTAGGAATAGTGGAAGCGGACTTGATATGCGGCAATATTTTAATAAAACATACTTTTCATCTTGTCAAAGATGACTTTCCAATCAATTGTACTGGAATTATTGGTTTAGACTTCATTAAAAAATATAATTGCATTCTAGAGTACCAAGATAATCAAGATTGGTTAACTTTGAGACCACACGACTTTCACGAAGACATAGCCATTCCTATGCGAAATTCACAAAATATAAATACAATAACAATTCCAGCTAGGTCCGAAGTTGTCCGTTTAATGAAAATATGCTCAGAACACAAAGAAGTTCTCATACCGAACCAGGAAATTCACAAAGGCATCTTCATTGCAAATACAATTACCACAAGCAAACAAGCTTTTGTCCGAATCATCAATACAACTGATAATAATTGCACAGTATCCGATACAAATATTCAAACGGAAAACCTTGAGGATTATGAACTAATTAACAATAAAAACATAAAAATAAACAAAAATAAAGAAATTATGAAAAAACTTAATACGAATTTTCCGAAATTTATAAAAAAGGAAATTAATACCCTCTGTTCTGAATACGTTGATATATTTGCATTAGAGAGTGAACCAATAACAGTAAACAACTTTTACAAACAGGAATTAAAACTATTAAACGATGAGCCGGTTTACATAAAAAACTATAGAATACCCCATAGCCAAAAAGACGAAATAAATATTCAAATAAAGAAACTTATAAAAGATGACATAATAGAGCCCTCAGTATCAGCATACAACAGCCCATTGCTATTAGTACCAAAAAAATCACTACCAGGAAAACCTCAAAAACGATGGAGAATGGTAGTTGATTATAGGGGCATAAATAAAAAACTAATAGCAGATAAGTTCCCACTGCCCAGAATAGATGATATTTTGGACCAGTTGGGAAGATCAAAATATTTCTCCTGTTTAGATTTAACATCTGGTTTCCACCAAATTGAACTAGAGAAAAAGTCAAGAAATGTCACATCTTTTACGGCAGATAACGGAACATATAGATTCAAAAGATTGCCTTACGGCCTCAAAGTAGCACCAAACTCATTCCAAAGAATGATGACCATGGCATTTGCAGGATTATCACCTGCACAGGCATTCCTATACATGGACGACTTGGTCGTATTAGGCTGTTCCGAAGAACACATGCTAAAAAACCTTAGAGATGTGTTCACTATCTGCAGAAAATACAATCTAAAGTTGCACCCAGACAAATGTTTATTTTTTAGTCACGAAGTAACATACTTAGGCCATAAATGCACAGACAAAGGAATATTGCCAGACGACACTAAGTTCACATTAATTCAAAACTACCCAACACCAACATCAGCAGACGAAACAAAAAGGTTTGTTGCATTTTGTAACTACTATAGAAGATTTATTCCAAATTTTGCAGAACAAGCTCGTAATTTAACAAGATTAAGTAGAAAAAATACACCCTTTATATGGACGGAAGAGTGCAATACAGCTTTCAATTTTCTTAAAAATGCTCTTATAAGCCCTCAAATCTTACAATACCCAGATTTCAAAAAATCATTTTGCTTAACAACAGATGCCAGCGGTTTCGCATGTGGAGCAGTACTAAGCCAAGAGTACGATGGTAAGCAATTACCAGTTGCATATGCATCTAAGGCATTTACAAAAGGCGAATCCAATAAATCAACAATAGAAAAAGAATTAGCAGCAATTCACTGGGCTATAACATATTTCAGACCATACCTATACGGTACAAAATTCCTGGTGAAAACAGATCATCGCCCATTAACATACCTATTTTCAATGAAAAACCCGTCGTCTAAGTTAACACGAATGCGATTAGATTTAGAAGAATATGATTTTGTGGTGGAGTACATAGCAGGAAAAGAAAACTATGTAGCGGATGCGCTATCCCGCATAGAAATATCAGATTTGAAAAACTTAACTGCCAAGGCAGCCCAAATACTTAAAGTAACAACACGGTCAGAAGCCGAAAAAGTAAAAACAAAAAACAGTCTTAATACGACTGGTAAAGAAAGTCTTAAGGTCCCAAAAATATATGAAGCGCTATATAAAAAAGAAGTAAAACGACATGTCGAGCTCATTCTGACCCTTCCGAATTTACTATTCAAAAAGGGAAAACGAATTTGTAGCCAATTTATAGTGAATGACCTGATTATTAACGAGAAAATTGACTTAGGACAATTCTTCAAGAGGCTTACTTTAGAAGCCGGTAATCTAGGCGTCACTAAATTACAACTGTCCTTAGAAGACAGAATATTTAAATATACCCGGGTAGAAGAATTTAAAGAAATGGGAAATAAAAACCTTACAGACATAACAATTGCGTTAACGCCAAAAACAACATACTTGCAAGACAAAAAATCGATCGATAAAATATTAAAACAATTCCACGACGACCCAATTACTGGAGGCCACCAGGGAGTCAATCGTACAATTACCAAGATTAGAGAAAAATACAACTGGAAAAACATGACAAGGGATATAAAAAAGTATATCAAACATTGTGACAAATGTTTGAAGAACAAAACTCTCAAACACAACAAAGAAGAAATGCAATTAACTGCAACGCCAGCAAAAGCATTCGATACGGTTCAGATCGACACAATAGGACCCCTACCAAGGTCAGAAAACAATAATGAATACGCCGTTACAATTCTATGCGATTTGACTAAATACCTTATTACAATACCGATCCCTAGCAAGCATGCTAAAGTCGTAGCCAGTAGTATCTTTAATAACTTTATTCTTATCTATGGTCCTATGAGGACGCTCATAACGGATATGGGTACAGAATATAAAAACAGCATTTTTTCCGAATTATGCCAGTTATTAAAAATTAAACATAGAACATCGACAGCCCATCACCATCAGACACTCGGTGCAGTAGAACGTACACACCGAACATTCAACGAGTATGTTCGCTCGTACATCTCTAGTGAAAAGAATGATTGGGACGAATGGCTAAAGTACTTTACATATTGCTACAATACAACACCATCAACAGTACATGGGTATTGCCCATTTGAACTGGTTTTTGGTAAAACACCACAAACGTATGACTTTCTAGAAGAAGGTAAGGTTAGTCCAGTATACAACCATGAAGCATACGATAAGGAAGTAAAATATAGATTACAGATAGCTACGAGTAGATCAAAATTATTATTAGAAAAAGCAAAAACAAAACAAAAAGCATATTATGACAGGAACCTAAATAGCATACAAATAAATATAGGAGATTTAGTATTAGTTAAAAATGACACAGGTCATAAACTAGATAACCAATATAGGGGCCCATATAAGGTAATAGGAATAGACGATAGGAATAACTACATATTAAAGGATAGAAATAAAACCACCAACGTAAACAAAAATAGATTAAAAGTATATAAAGAAAATATAATATAAACAATTTGTTCTTTTTCACCATTTCATGGGCATAGAAAAAAAAAAAAAAAAGTAAAAATAATTATATAAAATTACTTATACATACATATATACTTATACCCTTAAACAGAATTAAACAAAAACGTACATTAACAAAAAAAAAAAAAAAAAAAAAAAAAAAAAAATAATTATTAAAAATAATATTACTTCATACAAATACAATGTACACTTAAAGCAATTTACACCTACACAAATATATTTTGACACACACAAACACACTTTGTAAAACCTTGTAACACCTTAGAATAACTCCATTACTATATTACGTTATTCTTATAAAAAGGGAGGTGTAGTGTATTCATGCAGTGTGTTTGGCCTAACCAATTTAAGCACCACCCCAAGGCCAAGTTGCAATATGATGCGGTTTCGGCGGCGGTCATTGTCGCTGCCCAAAAGTGATGCGTCTGCATCTAAACCGTAAGAACCTTACGTAACGGGCATTGGGCAGGTACCACCGCTGACCGAAAGCTGACGCCTCATATTGCATATTGACTGTGGGAACCTTACGCAACAGGGCTTTGTTTCCCACGATAGAACACCTGCATGGAGGCAACTCGCCCCAACGATTTTGTATAAATATAAGCTTCATTTAA